>JAJJMC010029784.1:2922337-3033422 GCA_023531435.1 Papaver californicum | reverse complement strand
CCTGACCGAATGCTTCGGTGCAAAGCACCACGCGTGTGTGAAATGCGTGGTTGCACCAACTTTCCCATAGCCTAAGTCCTCTCCCTTAGACAAAAGTGTGTTAACCCCTAAGGGGCCTCCCTTAGATGCAAATTTCTAAGTAATATGGAGAGGTAACATCTTTAGTTTCTCCTATGTGGGACTAAAGGTTCATTCACAAATAATGAAAATGAGCTAGTTTTCTTAGTGACTTCTTGGTCCTAAGTTCTAATTAATCCAAGACCAAAAACAAAACAAATAAGATCATTTTCTCCAACAATCCCCAACATGAATGAAAACCCGATGAAAATCAGAAATCAGAAAGCGAGAAATACCACTATAGGCAATAGGTGTCCATAAGGTCTTGAACCTTTGCTTATTGAGAAATTACCGGAACTACTTGATGGACAGTGAACGCCATGTCTTGAACTGCCATCGTTTGGTGTAGTTCATCAATAACTTCCACGCGTGATATCACTCTTGGCGCTGTCAAGTTCGTGCCGTTGTGTCCATTTTGGCCCTGAACGTATCCCGTCTCTCAGAATTCTCTAGAAAATCAGCTCAATTCTCATAGGAAACGACCCACTTCCACATTCAGATAGGTGAGTTCCATCAAGAGTGTTTACTGCTACACCCCACTTCAATCTTAAATTGAAACTATAAAACTCATTAACACTTAATAAAAAGTCATCCTTCACATGCAGTCACACTATCACGTCTACACCATAGGGAATGAACAAATAATGAAATTCTCTGATAGTGTTTTCTTTTAACCCACCACAAATTAGTTGTCTCATTCGAATCCTTGATCTTGGGATCTCCAGTTAGCAAGGTTGAGTATCCTTCATGGCAAGTTTATTTAATGAACTTAAGCCTCATCCCCCTTGATGCATTACTAACTATCTCCTTGGACAAACCTTTCGTCAAAGGGTCCGTGATATTCTCCTTAGACCTCACAAAGTCAACAGAAATAACGCCAATTGAGATTAGTTGTTTCAGGAAATTATGTCTTCTGCAAATGTGTGTAGACTTCCCATTATAGTTGTTGTTTTTAGCATTAGCTATTGCAGCTTGACTATCACAATGCATAGATATAGCTGGCACAGACCTATGCCAAAGAGGAATGTCTTCTAAAAAGCATCTTAGACAAGCGACTTCCTCTCCTGCTTTATCTAACGCAATAAACTCTGATTCCATAGTGGATCGAGCTATACATGTCTGTTTGGAACTCTTCGAAGATACAAACCCTCCTGATAGAGTGAAAACATATCCACTCGTAGATTTGACTCCTCTGTGTCTGATATCCAATTTGCATCACAAAATCCTTTAAGGACTGCAGGGTATCTCTCATAATTTAAACAAAAGTTCAAAGTGTACTTCAAGTACCTCAACACCCTAATAAGTGTATCCCAATGCTCCAACCCGAGATTACAGGTATACCTACTCAACCTACTCTCAACATAAGCAATGTCCGGTCTCGTACAATTCATCAAATACATCAGACTTCCTATAACACGTGAGTATTCAAGTTGTGAAACTCCATTACCCTTATTCTTTTTGAGTCTACAACAAGGATCATACAGAGTACAAGCAGGTTTACAATCAAACTGATTATATTTTTTAAGCACAGATTCAACATAATGAGATTGACTAAGACTATATCCATTAGAATTTCTTCTAATCTTCATCCTTAAGATCACATCAGCGGGGCCTAAGTCTTTCATGTCAAATTTATCATTTAGCATGTTTTTTGTAGAATTAATTAACCTATGTGTGTACCAAGTATAAGCATATCATCAACATACAAGCATACAATCACGCAGGCATCCTTCACAAGTTTAATATAAACACACTTGTCAGATTCATTGATTTAAAACCACTAGAAATCATTACATGATCAAATTTTTCATGCCAGTGTTTAAGTGCTTGTTTGAAACCATACAAAGATTTTTTCAGTTTATAAACTTTGTTTTCACAACTTTTCACTACAAATCCCTCAGGTTGGTCCATGTAAATTTTTTCATCTAATTCACCATTTAGAAAAGCTGTCTTTACATCCATTTGATGTATCTCTAAGTTATGAATGGCAGCAATAACAATTAACATCCTAATGGAAGTAATTCTCGTAACAGGTGAATAAGTATCAAAAAAATCTACACCTTCTTTCTGTTTATAGCCTTTAGCTACTAATATATCTTTTTATTTTTCCACAGTTCCATCTACCTTACGTTTCCTTTTGAAGATCCATTTACAACCTATGGGTTTACACCCTAGAGGTAAATCTACAACCTCCCATGTACCATTCTGTATAATGGAATCCATTTCACTAATGGCAGATTCTTTCCACCATGGAGCTTCAGAAGAAGTCATAGCTTCTCTATAAGTCTGTGGATCAGTCTCAGCTAAGCATGTTATGAAGTCTGGCCCAAAATATTTTTCAGTTTTAAGTCTTTTACCTCTTCTAGGCTCAAATTCAACTTCATCTTCCTCTAAAGGTAATGTCTGACTGGTCGAATGGACATCTAGGGGATCAACACATATCATGCGAGAATCAGATTTCAATGGAAAACATTTTCAAAAAATACAACATCCCTAGATTCCATAATAGTATTCACACCAATTTCAGAAATTTCAGAACTTACAACCATAATCTATATGCAGTAGTATGCTCAGGATACCCTATGAAGACACAATCGACATTTTTGGGTCTTATCTTGGTTCTCTTAGGTGGAGGATGGAAACCTTAGCCAAACATCCCCGCACTTTATAATATGCATAAGAAGGTTGTCTACCTTTCCATAACTCATATGGAGTTTTTTCTGATCCTTTAAAGGGTACTCTGTTCAAGATATATCGAGTTGAGAGGACGTCCTCCCCCCACAAGTTTTTAGGTAATCCTGAACTAGTTAACATGGCATTCATCATCTCCTTAAGGGTTCGGTTCAGCCACACTATTAGATTGTGGTGAATAAGGAGGGGTTACTTCGTGTATAATGCCGTGTTCTATGCAAAAATCTCCTATAGGAATTATATACTCACTACCACGGTAAGACCTAACTGTTTTAATGGTATCACTCATTTGATTTTCAACTTCTAGTTTATACATCTTAAAGACTTCTAAGTCATCATCCTTACCTTTAAGAAAATATATGTGCAGTACCTCGTACAATCATCTATAAAAGTGACAAACCATTTTTTACCACCTCTAGTTTGAACTGACTTCATGTCAACTAGGTTTGAATGAATTAATTCTAAGGGTTTAGAATTTCTTTGAACATTTTTTCTAAAAGTTTTTTTTAGCATATTTTGATTCTACACATACTTCACATTTATGTTCATTATCCAAACTAAATTTGGGTATGCCACCTATGCTAGCCAGTTTATGCATTGACTTATAATTTACATATCCAAGTCTACTATGCCAAATATTTAATGACACACAAATATAAACAGAAGAATCAATTTTATTCATTTAATCAGAGGTTTCATTAAGTTTGTAGAGACCCTCAGTCTTATAACCCTTACCTACATAATCCTTACGCTTAGTGACAACAACTTTCCCAGATTCAAAAACAAGTTTAAAACCATTATCATCAAAAACACCACAAGAAACAAGATTTTTGCAGATGTCCGGAACATGAAGAAATTCATTCAATGTGAGAGTTTTGACAGAAGTGAGCTTTAGCCCAACTTTGCCTTTTCCTGCAACCTGTGCTGCAGATGAGTTACCCATGTAGAGTTTCTCTCCTTTCCCTACCTTCTGATAGGAGGTGAACATATCTCTGTTTCCACAGACATGCTTGGTAGCACCAGAGTTTACCCACCAGTCTCTCACATTGGTTACCAAATTAACTTCAGACACCATACCAGAAAACTCGTTCTTGTTGTTTTCAACCAAATTAGCGTTGTTTTTCTTATTATTAAAGTCTTTACGTTTTCTACAATGTATTGCCATATGCCCAGGAGTTCCACAAACATAACAAGCACCTTTAATTTTACCAATGCCAGATTTGGGTTTCTGAAATATACCTTTCTTGTGATGACTAGGCTTAGGGTTGCGTTTGCTTTTCTCGCCATTTTCAGTATTGGAAGACTTTTGTTCAATTACATGAGACTTGTTGGACATGTCCCTTACAGAAGATACGTTCTTGTCTTTGGAGCACAGTAACTCTTCCACTTGAATCTTCTTACCCAAATCAACCATACTGACTTCACCAGTTTCATGTCTCAATCTACGTTTGTATTTGGACCAGGAAGACGGTAATTTCTCAATCACATCAGACACTTGAAAAGTTTCATCTATCACCATGCCTTCAGCAAGAATTTCATTTATAATACGCTGAAGTTCAAGGAATTGATCAACCACAGATTTGTCATTCGACATTTTATATTCCAAGAACCTAGCTACCAAGAATTTCTTACTTCCAGCAGTTTCAGCTTGGTATTTTTCCTCTAAAGCAGCCCATAAATCAAAAACAGAAAAATTCTCTTTTGCATTATAAAAATCATACAGTGCATCTTTTAAACAATTTAGAATATAATTTTTAGCAATATAATTCTGCCTAACCCAACTTTCCAAATCCCTTTCATTTCCAGCATCATTCAAACCCTCATCAAAAGATTTCAGAACAAGTTCATCTAACATATGGAAACTCAGAAAAACAACATCTTTGGTTGCTATCTTTTGAAATCCTTCCCACTGAATTTTCTGATATGTCAACATCATTTTTACCCATTGTTACAGAAGAAGCCTATTGTATTAAGATTGTTGTATATGCAACAATAAAAATACTAAAACAGAAGATGTTAACGTTAATAAAATCTATGAATTGATTTTCACACAAATGACAGAGCCACCTGCTCAGTAAATTTTCCTTAGTACAATAGTCCGCGGGTACTCCTTAAGAATGAGAGATGCTATACCCTCACAACGGAGATGTGTCCAGGATAGAACTTCCCGTTATAATTTGTATAAGCACAATACAAATCACCCTCAAACGAACTTAACAACAAGATAATAGGAAGGGAAATAAACAAGCAAGAAGAGGGGAAAAGAGCTAGGGATAATAGCCTGCTCTGGGATGATTTGGAAAGGAGAATTCAACTTCAGTTTATAGGTAAAGATGGGGAGTGAAATCATCACAGAAAATAAATTTTCTAATTAATCAAAATTTATGTGCGAATTGATTAATTACTGGTAAGAAAACATGCAAAAATTATCTCGACATTAAGACACATAAAGTTGTAAAAAAAAAATTGGTAAAAAATTTATACTCGACGGATCATGCGCCCCCCACATTAAAAACAAAATTTATTTTAATTTTAAATTCTTTAAGAAAATAATTCAAAAATATTTTGTCCAAAAAGACAAGTCTTGGTTGACCCACACCCGCACCTGCACCCGAGCCCGAGCACGGCCCATCCGACCGGAAGGCGGCGGCGTGCGTGCTTCGATGTGAAGCACCGCGCGTGTGTGAAATGTGTGGTTGCACCAACTAGCCCATAGCCTAAGTTCTCTCCCTTACACAAAAGTGTGTTAACCCATAAGGGGCCTCCCTTAAATGCAAATTTCTAAGTAATATGGAGAAGTAACATCTTAGTTTCTCCTATGTGGGACTAAAGGTTCATTCACAAATAATGAAAATGAGCTAGTTTCCTTAGTGACTTCTTGGTCCTAAGTTCTAATTAATCCAAGACCAAAAACAAACAAATAAGATCATTTTCTCCAACAGTATAGTCTGGTGTTTTTACTGTCGATCGTGACTATTAAGCATATAATTTGGATGCAGAGTGATGACTTTATTTCTACGATGAATATTTTATATTTTTACGTGTGATGACACCCAATATGACGTTTTAAGGCATCCCATCCTCTAGATCTAGGGTGGATATTATATCTCATATGTATCATGTAAGCCTATGACTTATAATGCAAGACCCCAAACCCAAACGTATTATTAAAATTTTTCTAGAACCTTGGTGTCGTTTAACTTCTATACACTTCATGAGGAGCGTATGATTAAGGAGGTTTGTCCCTTGATCCCTATAAATATTGCTCCTTTTAGAGCATTTGTAACGACTTCTTTATCCCTACCCATTGGTCGGTTGTCAGCCAAGCAAAATTAATTCAAGTTCTTACTTCACTAATATAGGTTAGAGTATAGTAATAAGAACAAGTTCGTTCCCACATAGAGGAAGGTGATTGTTAATTACTTTCGATCACTTATGTAAATAGGGGGGTTTTGGTTGTGATTATAACTAAATTATACTAAAACAAATAGATTAAAACGAATATCAGAGATAAAGAACACTGGTTAGAGAGTTCATCTTCCATCTTCCAACATGTTATCAACCATATCATACTCAACATTCATGCACTCTCAATATCAATAACCCTAAAGCATCCTATCGCAGGCTTACTCCGGCAAAACTCCTATTATCATCAAAGGTGCAAGAGCAACTCTTTGAATCATTTTCAACGAATAACTTGGCACAAGAGCCACTCAAGTTTAACCCAATGAAATCAATGGTATTTGTGAGTTTAGGTTATTTTAAAAATCCGCCGCAAGAGCCACTCGGATATAACCCAGGTCACGCTTCTACATATAGTTGCATGGTAATATCCCGTCATTAACAACTATGTTATGCTACTTGTAACAAGAATCTTTTGACAATTCTGGATCTCAAACCCTAGTTTAACTATAGATGTCAATGCATGCTCATCTAATTCGCGACTTAAACAAACAAGCAAGCCATCATACAAGGCGTTATAAACGGTAAAACATAAGCGATATTGAAGAGATTATAAACATATGAGAATGAATACTTCAATTAATAAACATGTTTTACAACTTAGGACTACATCTCTAACCAATACGAAAAGTTTAGTTCATTATGGATTTATCAAAATCCATGGAAAATAATCAAGAAAGCAAGTAAAGAAAACCCTAGAAATCGTGATGATCAATCGCAACTCAAAGCCCTAACTTCTTGTTCTCCTTGTGTTTTCAAGTCTCCAAAAGTGTCCAAGATCCCTTTATAGAGTTTTTGACGTCTCCTTATATAGTATTCATCATATCTAGGTGTTAGAGTCCTAATGGGACCATGATACATTGATCTGGAAGTCAAAAACGTGTATCCGTCGAGTCACAATCGGTAGGAAAAACACCCTCCTTAACTACCGATTGTAAGGGCTCAAAATATGACTTTCCTGTACCCAAAACTGCTTATAATCGGTATGTTATTTTCCCTCGTAAACTCCCGATTGTGATGCTGAGTGTTTCATTATTTTCTTTCAGCTATTTTGCTCATAACTTTCTCATACGAACTCCAAATGACCTCATTCTTTTTGCGTTGGCTTCGTCTTCTCGTTCTCTTCAAAATGGTATTAAGAACTCCTGGATTTGAGTGAGTGGAATTTGGTTTTTGGCCCTTCTCCATTGGCAGAACTTAACTTCCTTGTTCATTTCGTGTCGTAATGAACTCTTTTCTTCTTCTTTGGTTGAATACACTTCAAAACTCCTAAGAAACTCATAAAAAAACAAAATCAAAGCATAATGATATGAAAACTAACAAGAAATCAATGAATTAGAGTATCCAAATAATGCAAATAATGCACCTATCAAATTCCTCCACACTTTCCTTTTGCTAGTCCTCGAGCAAACTACAAATCTAAACTAAACTACATCAACTCCATTTCGTTGAGGATACAGTTACAAGACTTTAAACCCCTAGGTGTCCTTAGTGGACGAGTTATAGTCTCGTGAGGGTTTACAAGAGGTATACCCACAAAACCTAATTTCCAACTTCAAATATTCCAGAGCACATGCATCCAAAGAGCTACGAAGACATAAAGTTTCTGCACACTAACAATAAGAAGTTAGAAGTATATAGAACATTATTCTCCTGCTTAACCCTTGAGTTAGGAGAAAACCACCATATCAAAGAATCCAGGTTCGAGAGTGACCGAATGTTTCTGCCTCACCAACAAGATTTTATGAATTTGACACTTAAAAGACGCACTTTATGGTTCTCACATATGTGCAGGCAAGAGTGAAGATAGAAATCCTGCACACGTTGAATAGTAAGAAGGAAAGGTAACCTTCTGAATCATATGAAGATGTTATCCCATAGAACGTGAGACGAAAAAGAACCCCCTTTTTTTCTAGTGACCTCTAATAAAAGAAATCAACCACTATGCGAGGATGAAAATGCTTACTTACCTTCTCACCCGATCGGAAATAAGCACCACTCTACAACATCCAATAGAAACGTCTTCGGTCTTTAACTGTTGATGATGAAGTCTTGAACTTCGTAGAACCTTGACAATTTGTAACTCTTTTCCTCAATTTCTTGTTGTTTGAAACTTCTTTATAGATTTCTTCTTCCCCACGGCCTTATTGATTGAATACAAAAAACAGATATACACTAAAACTATGATAAACATATTTTTTTATGACTTCAAAATATAAACTGAAAAATAAATGATGAAATTACTACGGCCGTGGGATAAAGACTTTACCACTTGATTCTTCACCACATGTATTGCCTTGATATCATGAACTTCACTAACTCACATCTTTTGATTTATTTCGATTTTGTACACAAGTCTTCAACATGTATATATAATTCTGCTTATTGTATTGTTGCTTTACTTGAATATGAAATTTGCTCTTTCTTGAACGGTTGCTTGTAAACCTTGATTGTCTTCAACTTTCCTTCATTTTTTTGATGTTTCGCTTGTTAATGATGATATGTTTCTATGGACCTGTTGTTGTCGAGAGAATGGTGCAACTGCATACAAGACTACAAGATAGAGTTAGCAATTCTGATACACCCTCATGATTGATAGAAATAGCACTCAAGAGATCAAAAAGTAGTGCTGAAATTGGTACGAGGTTAGGTAGATCATCATTCAACCCAGAATTTACGCGGATGAAACACTCTAAACGGACAATTGAAGGTTTGGTGCCTCACTCATGGGTATTGAATGATCAACTCTTCTAATACTGTATTCTCTACCGGCAGTTTAAGTCCATTTTTGTCAGCTCTAGCCTCTCAACAACTAAGCACTCCGAATATAGTTCTCTAATACTTATAAGTTCAGTAGTTTCAGTTAGAACTCCGTATGTAAAGGTAGCTAAAAGTATACTAAGTGACTCTAAAATCTCTAAAAGTTGAAGGTTTTCATGCAAATGTGTACAAAAGTTTTAAAATTCTACCTACAAAAGCAAATACTAAAAATTCTATATGCTTAATTTCTTCTCCACACTTAAACTTTACATTGTCCTCAATGTAAATTGATTCCTCCAATGTAAAATCAAGATGGGAAATCCTAACATGATATGAAAAACTAATAAAAATCAAAAGATAAGATAGAATTACGAAACAAATGGGTTGCCTCCCACTCAACGCTTAGTTTAACGTCTTCAGCCTGACCTTCTGGTCGTCCATAGAACAACAATCTGAAAATTTGGGGATCCAACCATAGAACAATCTGCCTTGCAAATATTAACTTCACACAAACATTAGTACAAGAAAATAATAGTAAAGTTATCACTCGATAGAAGTTTCCCCCCACATTTAGTCTTTTCTACACTCGGAAGTGGATAAAGAACATAGAATTCGGGAACTTATATAGACTTCTCATTGCTAACCTGCATAGTATGAGAATCAAATATTTCCAACAACGGATATTTAGAAGCAAAGTCACTCAACAATATTTCCGAAGTACATACATTCAAGCAAAAACGAGGTAAAGGAAAATGATCAATAGTCAAACCTTCTAAAGTCACTTGTATTACGGGATCCTCCTTTTTCTAAAAAATTTCTAATGAATTACTTACCTCTTGTGTATTGTGGTCCTCTATCAAACTTTCTAACCGTTCTTCATTAGTTTCTGCCTCAACAAGAATCTCGACATCAACATTATCAATATCATCCTCTGCAAGTTCAATTGGGTCTTCCACATTATTGTTCAATTTGGTTTCATTCTCAAAATGCTCCTCTCCGTTTTCAGACTCACTGTAATCAGAATCCTCATAGGTTTCCCAACCTTTGTCAGAACGTCGTTTAAATTCCATATGAATGGTCCTACTAATTTCTTCGAGAAGCTCTTCCGGGTCTCCGTCATCTTCCAACTTGTATAGGTTTTGAGTAAGTTTCCTGATATTCACACACTTTATATCATTAACTACAGTAGAATCTCTAGCACACGACTCTTCCCTTTGAATGGGTGAATGATCATTATTAAGATCAAGAGTTGAGTTAACTACACAATTATCATCAAAAATCAGATTCGGAGTTGGAATAACGTCATCACTGATGTAAGGATTTTTGAAAGGTTCAAAATCATCATCGTATCCCATAGAATAACGTCGCTCACGTTCCTTTCTCAAAACTCTTTTAGCTTCTAAAATTTCTGAACATGATGCCCCTTTATCTATCAATTGCTCAAACCTTCTATCAAGTTCTTTCAAACTTGGTAGTCTTACACCATTACTTGTGGTAGAGTTTCTAAACCTTATATCCTCCCGTTGAATAGGTGAATGATCATAATTACGATCAAGAGTAGATTTAGATAAACCATCACAAGCATAATTATACTCCCCTCCTTGTAATTGTTCACTTACATACCTATCATAAGGAGATTGGCATGTATGAGAATAATTTAAAGGTACATGGAATATTGGTCATAACCAAAGGATTGGTTGTGATTATACTCCCCATATGGTTGGAAATTATCATAGGGTTGAGATTGAAAACCAAATTGATTACCATTATAAGCTTGATCTTGTGCACCGTACATGGAATACAAGTACCTGAAACAAGATTCTCAAAAATAGGTTAGAAAATAAAAAAAATAATAAACAAATATCAGAAATAAAAATAAAAATAAAACTAAAAAAAAAAAGAAATAGAAACCAAAAACAAATAACACTCCGTTATGCCTCCCCGGCAGCGGCGCCAAAATTTGGTCAGTTATCAGCCAAACAAAATTAATTCAAGTTATTACTTCACTAATATAGATTAAAGTATAGTAATAAGAACAAGTTCGTTCCCACAGAGAGGCAGGTGATTGTTAATTACTTTCGATTACTTATGTAAACAGGGGGGTTTTGGTTGTGATTATAACTAAATTATACTAAAACAAGTAGATTAAAACGAATATCAGAGATAAAGAACACTGGTTAGAGAGTTCATCTTCCATCTTCCAACATGTTATCAACCAAATCATACTCAACATTCATGCACTCTCAATATCAATAACCCTAAAGTATCCTATCACAGGCTTACTCCGGTAAAACTCCTATTATCATCAAAGGCGCAAGAGACACTCTTTGAATCATTTTCAACGAATAACTTGGCAGAAGAGCCACTCAAGTTTAACCCAATTAAAGAAATGGTCTTTGTGATTTGAGGTTATTCTAAGCAATCCGACGCAAGAGCCACTCAGATTTAACCCAGGTCACGCTTCTACACATAGTTGCATGGTAACATCCCGTCATTAACAACTATGTTATGCTACTTGTAACAAGGATCTTTCGACAATTACGGATCTCAAACCTTAGTTTAACTATAGATGTCAATGCATGCTCATCTAATTCGCAACTTAAACAAACAAGCAATCCATCATACAAGGCGTTATAAACGGTAGAGCATAAGCGATATTGAAGAGATTATGAACATATGAGAATGAATACTTCAATTAATAAACATGTTTTACAACTTAGGACTACATCTCTAACCAATAAGAAAAGTTTAGTTCATCATGGATTTATCAAAATCCATGGAAAATAATCAAGAAATCAAGTAAAGCAAACCCTAGAAATCGTGATGATCAATCGCAACTCAAAGCCCTAGCTTCTTGTTCTCCTTGTGTTTTCAAGTCTCAAAAAGTGTCCAAGATCCCTTTATAGAGTTTTTGACGTCTTCTTATATAGTATTCATCATATCTAGGTGTTAGAGTCCTAATGAGACCATGATACAGTGATATGGAAGTCAAAGACGTGTCTCCGTCGAGTCACAATCGGTAAGAAAAACACCCTCCTTAACTACCGATTGTAAGGGCTCAAAATATGACTTTCCTGTACCAAAAACTGCTTATAATCGGTAGGTTATTTTCCCTAGTAAACTCCCGATTGTTGGAGATCAAAAACGAAATTTTCATGTACCCGAAACTGCTTATAATCGGTAGGTTATTTTCCTTCGTAAACTCCCGATTTTGATGCTGAGTGTTTCATTATTTTCTTTCGGCTATTTTGCTCATAACTTCCTCATACGAACTCCAAATGACCTCATTCTTTTTGCGTTGGCTTCATATTCTCGTTCTCTTAAAAATGGTATTAAGAACTCCTGTATTTGGATGAGTGGAATTTGGTATTTGACCCTTCTCCATTGGCAGAACTTAACTTCCTTGTTCATTTTGTGTCGTAATGAACTCCTTTCTTCGTTTTCTGTTGAATACACTTCAGAACTCCTAAGAAACTCATAAACAAACAAAACCAAAGCATAATGATATGAAAAGTAACAAGAAATCAATGAATTAGAGTATCCAAATAATACAAATAATGCATCTATCACCATATTTAAAAAAGAGGGAGTGTAAAAACTCCTTATTTACACTCCCATCCGCTAGATCTAGGGTGGATATTATATCTCATATGTATCATGTACGCCTATGACTTATAATGTAAGACCCCAAACCAAACGTATTATTAAAAATATTCTAGAACCTTGGTATCGTTTAACTTCCATACACTACACGAGGAGCGTATGATTAAGGAGGTTTATCCCTTGATCCTACAAATAGTGCTCCTTTTAGAACATTTATAACGACTTCTTTATCCCTACCCATATCCAGAGAAGAGGGAGTGTAAAAACTCCTTATTTCGGCTTCTTTATCTCTATTAGTCGGTCTTCAACCTTTAAATATTATAGACATCCTCCAAATTTTCTTCAAATTTGATGAACGGATATAAAACCTTCAAAAAAAAAATTTGACGGTGACAACACACTCACATTTTCACATTTCACCCTTATTTTATTAGTTAATTACTGTTATTTATCACTCAGTCTTATTGATTCTTATAATAGGCACTCATATTTATGACATACTTTACATCAAAATTCCACTATTATTTATTTTAAATAAAATAATTTCATTGATACTGAACTTTTTAGTTGCTAATACAATAACTAGTAATTTAAAAAATTTAAATGACATCAAATAAAAAGCTTAACATTAGTTAATTACTTGCTAATTAAACAAACAACAACTATACTATTACTAACTTCTACTAATAGTAAATTAATTTGTTAATACTACCTCCGTTAATCTTTGCATGACGATTAGTATAATATGCTTGCAATTCTTCGTTCATGTTCAGTGTATTAACGTGTAAAATTTCCCGATCAATCTTATCTTGTTATCTCTTATGCATTTGTGTTTCCTTTTGTCTTTAATTCGGTCCCTCTCTACCGGCATTTCTTCCTTTTCGGCCGTCAAGCCTCAACCACATTAGCATTCACAGCAAATAAGTTCTTCACTATATGTTCTAAGTTCAAAGCTTGTCGTTTGCTTTCCTTTGTATTAGACTCATGGTTATAAAAGTGCATTAATGTGCAAACTATTCCAATCTTATTAATTAGTTGTCTTAATTTCATATATGTATTTATATTTTTGTTAAGTTTCATTTTGCCTAAAAATGATTAAGAACACTTATAGTAGTTCATGTACTAATTAATAATCTAAGCAATTAGAATATTATCAAAATGATGTAGATAAAACAAAATATATTAAAAAATATTCATTTGAAGATTGAGATAGACATTGTAATAACGGGAAAAATGTAAGTATAATTTTTAAGAAAATCAAACTCTATAATAAAGATATGAATAGAAAAATCACTACAAGTGCTCTATTCTAAGTGCTCTATTCTAAGGAGGCTAGATTATATAGATCCCAAATTTTTTTCTCGTAATAAGAATGAAGCTTTCTCTCTATTTCTTGTGTTTAATCTATTAGCTTGAGAATTAATTTATACTTGTGTATTATTGTATAATATTTTTAGCAATTATATTTTAGCGTCGACATAAAGGGGTGATAAATTTCACTAAACCAAAAGTCATGTAGAAATCACTTTAAAGACATTATGGTAAGATCTGTTGTATGTTAGACAAACTTCGGTTCATAATGTTATCGTGAAAATTCAGTAGCTCACGAAAAGTTAGTGGTTCATTCTTTGAGCCAAAACCAACTAGTTTATTAGTGAAAACTCAGAATATACCTCGTCCAAAAGCAAACGGTCTCTCGAGATCTCACCATCAAGGAATAAATAACTCCGGCTTGTCGTAGCAAACCTATATATAATGTTGCAAAAACAAGAAAAGGACGAGCTAGTAACACAATTTCTACATAGGCGAAACTACCGTCTATTTCATTCCATGTTGAGAGGAACCAGAATACAGATCCAGCAAGGACACAACAATAATATGAAGATAATACCGTTAACATGGGTATTGTTACGTCACCATAGAAAAGGCATGGAAAGGCTCGGGTCACAGAGAAACCCGGAGGATGATTCAAACAACAATGACCAACGGCTGACACGAAATGGAACTCCCAGACTGGAATGTTCCACAAAGGTCACCAGAAAGATGATATCACTGCGGACAAACATCGAAACCTGAAGCCAAGCTAGACAACTAGTAGCACGAAGATTAGATACGCTACCGATAATGCGAATCACCACTCGAGCATCAAAAGAAAACCATCCAAGCCAGCAACCGAGGCCACCCAACAAAACCAAGCCAAGAGGAAAAGTACATGGGAACGGACGAAGGCCCTGGTAAAACAAGTATTTTCCAGAATTTTTTTGTAAATCACAATATCGGTGTTAGAACGACAAGACGAACTAACACAACAAATGGAGATACAAGCTACACAGTTGTGAGGAATGGATAACATGGTAGGGGTGTAAATTGGACCATGCCAGTCAGCCTGGCATGTTTTCTAATTCAGGCCTGGCCAGATCAGGCTCATGTTCAACTACCCAAATAACTTGTCATAACGGGTAGGTAAGGTAAAAACACTTATTTTGAGGCCCAAAGCCCATTCAATTAACCAGGCAGGCCAAGCAGGCTACATGCTTTTTTGTACCATAGTATTCTATAATAATTGACTCAGTTCTTATTTGAAATTTGGAGATTGAATGAACTATGGTTAAAGAATCCTGAACTATGTCCGAAGATAATTCGGACCAAGATTCTTCTATTATGGATTATTAGAAAACGGACGAATAGTATAAAATGAAAGGACTCTGTAGGACTACGTGTATTTGTACATACCCAAAATACTGAATAAGTTGAAGGAGGCAATCACGATAGTATCACTGACTCTGCAAGACAAGAGGATGAATAAATACATCGACAACTCCAAAGCATCATAATTAAAGAACGCATCCTAAAGAAATTTTTCATGCCCCATTCAAACTATTGAATGGACAAACCCGTTTTCTTACTTAAGAGATTACAATCAAGCTCTCTTGCAATATGAACGCAATCAAGTTATGTTGTGTCATTTGTTTAGACAACCTTAGTTGGAGGAGCCAGGATCTGGTTCGACTAGATGGCGAAAGAGTCGATACACAATTTTGATGACATCAGCTTCAAATTCTTAACATAATTTATGCACAATAAAATTTTCCGACAACTATGGGATGCTATTTCAACTCAGGCAAAGGAAAAACAAATACTACGAAAATATATAAAATGTTGTGGGACCTTATATCGAAAGTCAGAATAGTAGATGTTCGTACAACCATGTAATCTTTAATTAATGAGTTGTATTTGAACTCAGACCTATACCTAGCACTCGCAGAGGAAGAAGATAAAGATCTGGGAGCACTGCGGAAGAAACATCAACGATTCATCGCATTCGAAGACATGTAGATGTGCTTAAAAAACAACAGACCAAAGACCACCACAACAATAATCAAAGGATGAATTCTTAGAGAGATGAGATGCAAGAAATACCATGACGACATATGGAAAGAAGGGAAGAAAAAAAGAAACTGCTAAAAGTGGTTGACAGACATCGAGACAAACCCTTTAAATAATAGGGGAAACACCGAAAGAATGGATGACGAGACCAGTGTTATTCTCCAACCAAAAGCTCACAGAGGGACAAAAACACTTTGATACGATAGTGATCACCTTAGTAATCAAAGGATGTGAGGTTCATATGATATTGGTGGTGTAGATGGTAGATTTTTAACAAAGAAGAAAATAGTAAAATCGTCTTTACCCAGCAGTAGAATCAAAGAAATGATATATAATTTTGTCTATGCTATTGACCCGGCATTAAAAGCATAAAATTCATACTTTATATTCCACAAGAGAATTAAAATATCGAACGCTCACTACAGGTATTTCACACTGATCATGTATTCTCTCTAAAAATATACATATGATATTAGAGCCTCACCCGGTTGAGCTCTCAATATTCTACATACAACACTAATACTGTGCAGCTCAGTGCTTACTTCTTTACAATGATAGGGCAGCTCCTAGATGAATTAATCACTAGTATAGAGCATTATTGTCCTTAAAGTATCACAGGTGCTGATTACAATTTTCCCCCAGATGATCTCTTACTAAATAAGCATCCAGAAACACCTATTTGTTCCTGAGTGGATGTTAATGATCCTAGATAGATTAGCTACTAGTATAGAGCAACTTAATTCCTCTTTATATTCCCTGGTTAAATATTTAGAGTGACTTTACATCAATATTCAAACTCTAATGAATAATATTGACTGATCATAACGCATAACAAGCTGCGCAATGGATGCACTATGTCGAAAAATCACATCTTCGTGTAGGCACTAAGTCGTCGTCGTGCCAAATGCAAAGCTAAAGCTCCAATAGTGATTTGTCGAGCTTAAACAATACACAATTTCAATATTGGTCGCATTAAAATCCCAATATTGGTCGAAATACAACGAAGCCCTAATATTAGTCAGCACAAAGTTTCTTATGTATCACCATATTCATCTTGCAAAAAAGTGATAATGGGTGTGAATTGAGATAAAATATTCTAAACAACATATGTTCCCCTACATGTCTACTACGACATACTAAAAGGGAATCCCATTCCGAATAATTGTCTAGGAGATATGATTTAAACCTTAGATGAACTATAAGCTGAAAACTGTCAGAATTTCATCTGGAGGGTTACTGTTTGCTCCATTAAATAACCAAAACAAGGTCAAAACCTAATTCCTTTCAAATTGGGACGTATCCATCGATTTTAGGATTCCGAATTGGGGCTAAACATCAAAAACGGACATCGTATGAAGAATCTACAACGTTTTTACTAAAGGACGTCATGTCTAAAATTTTCATAAAAAAATGACACCCATGGAATGCTCTTCAAACCATAGATCGAAAAGCATAGCTTTGAAGAGCAAGTAAGAGAAAGAAATAAAATAATAAAGAAAATAGAGAGATTGTGGGACCGACGCCAACCGGCCGGCCGACCGGTCTCCCTTGGCCGGTCCCCACTCCCATATTTCTCAAAAACTTTATTATTCTATTTTATTTTAGGGTTTCCTCTTTCCATTGGAACTCTTATGCTCTTTACACTAAAGCCTAAACTCCCTTGCTTCAAAGACCATAACTCTGCAGAGCTATATAAAGACAACATGGTACGCGAAGCACAGTCCTACTGACTACCAAATTCGTGCTTAATCCATAATTGGACCTACCTTTGATCGGTCCTACCACCTTGGTCGATTCTCCTTCTTTGCGATTCTCCCTCTTCTGTAGTTGGTCTCTCCACTAGCCTCTCATCTATCATTGGTCTGTCTGCCATTGGTTCATCTGCCATATTTAGGTTTATTTCAATTTGTCTCGCTACCAATATTTAAAATAACCTTAATTTTGTCTTACTATGATGAAATTAAATATTTTACAATTGGTAGCACTCACTCGACTTGGTGCTCCAACGACCTAGCGCTCGCGCGACTTAAGGCTCAAACGACAAGCATCATTTGAGTATCATTGCACCTCAGCTGCCATGATGATACAACACAACTACTAATGTAACATCAATTAGACTCTCTACGTGTATGATCCATCAAACATCACTGCTTGTTGTAGCATACAACTTATGCTTCATCTATCAATGAATATACATGCTAGAGTCCTTAATATGCTAAGACTAGCATTCTAGCTAGGTCAATGACTGACCGATTAATACATGCTTACAAAGTAGACTCAACAATGCTCGAGACATCAATTATGTCACGTGGGGGGATATTCACTAGGGTTTTGGTCTGGCGGCCTACAACATGTGTGGTGTAACGATACACCTACAACGAGAAAGTATAAAAGTCGTGTCGACAATTGAAGAAGTAAAGGAATAGTGGTTGCACAACTGCCAAGTCCTGCTCATACGACGGAGTCGGTTTTCACCATGATTTCCAATTCTTTACAACTGTCGCCACTTACAAGATCAATATGTTAACTTCTTCAGCTATAAATAGGTTCTTTAACCTATTGACAGGGACAAGAGTTTCATTTGATAAGAACTCAAAGGATCACAAAGCTATCATTTATCTTTATAGCAGTTCAAACACATACAACCATTAACATTCAAACTCATTGATCTCAATACTCTCTCTGCTTCCCTCCCTACAGAACAACCATTTCATTCTTTTGTGACTGAAACGAAATTGGAATGATTATTTATTGATTTAGGATGATTTCGTACAGATTGATCTCTCGAATCTTAAAAGTACTTATACAGTACAAATGTTTGATGTTTAATCGAGTGACTTTCTTCGACTGGCATAACTTGATTTCTCATTCCTCTGACTAGCATTACCCTTCTTCACCCTTTCTATTTTTATCCTCAAATCGTTTTTACCCACAAACAGGTGGACGCAGAAGTGTAGTGGACATCTTATTTTATGACACGCACAAGAAGATGCACCTTGCGGACGAAGAAATGGTACAAATTTGAAGGAAATTACAGATTCAATCGCAAGAAACCATACCAGTAGGAGAAATACTATTGAAGGTATATATGGTGAGTTTTTGACAAGGGTTAGAATTGTAAAATTATCCTCTGCCTAATAATAGAAACATGGAAGTATATGTGCATATTTATGCGCATATTCTAGCTTTATATCAAAGCATGAAATATTATATTTCTACTTATATTCCACAGGCGAGTTAAGAATACAGTTTCCATAAATAACTACATATGCTCTAAACTAATCTTATAGTCGCTCTAATATTCACAATATTTATGCCATATCGAACAAGTCTCAAGTTGCATAATTCCACATCTGAATTCCTTGAACTCGTCTCAAATGTGCATCGATGTTCCAATAGCCTCTATAAAATCTAGGAATAACTAATACTAGATCTCCAAAGACGTATTCCATCTTAATGCATGTTCGCAAAGAACACATCACAATTCGCCGTCCTGACCTAAAATATGCCACTTTAGCATTTTACTCAAGGAAGTGTTACAAATTATGCGTCGTTCCTCCTGGACGCGCGACAATCAAAGAGCCAAGCCCCGAGGATGCAAAACTATATGTATAAGGCCCCGAGGACGCTTCGTAAAATGGCGCATGCTGACTTGAGCAAGACGCGTCCCCAGGAATACGTCACTTCACTTCGGCGCTGGCCTAAGCCAGCATCAACCCCATTTAAGGAGCGTCCTTAGGGACGCACCATGTCTTCCAAAGGCCATCACTAGATTGGAAAAATAAAATTAATGGCCAACACCAGCTTTGTTTAGAGTTGCGCCCCTAGGGACGCGTCACTACTTATGGGAGTTGGCCAAAGCCAGCGCCAACACCAACTCCATTTTGACACTTCCTTAGGAACGCGTCACTAGTTATTGGCGATGTCCTAGTTCCATCGCCAGCCTTCTTCTAAGACGCGCCCAAGGGACGCGCCACTACTTTACGCTGGCCTAATGCTAGCTATGGTTGTTCAGAAATCCTTTTGCAGAGTTTCTAAAAATATGCCACGACTGGTCTTTTGGAACATTTACACAATCTTTTCTTCAAACACTTCCATATTTATGCCATGTTACTCCTAAGCTTGTACATGGGCACTAACTTACCAGACTCGATATTGATCAATCTGATTATCAACCTAGTGAGTTGCGCAACTTGCCTCACTGACTTAGAAAGTCATTCACTTGACCTAATCAAAATAGTGGTAATCCACGACTCCACTATTTATACGAGTGCTTTATTGTGAAAAAAAATATACTGCAAAATGGTACTTTCAGATAGGTTCGAGAGATCAAACTCGAACATGACGCACCTAAACCAAGAAATAGTTGTTCACGTCCGGCTTCGATCAAAAAAATGGAGAAGATTGGGTTGGTTAAAAACTTCCCCCTTTTTTTATCTTTCAAAAGCGAATATGAATTTTCAGTTACAGAATGAAAAATGTAGGGCAAAGGGGAGGAAGCAAAGAAGGTTAAGAAATTTCAATGTGACGAGTACTTGTAGGGTGTGGTGAAGAATGGATTACCTGTTTGAAATATTTGTTATGTCTTGCCTCTTAGTTATCTCTGTCCTTGTTTAGAATAGATGAATCCATTTGTTTATAGTTTTAAGGAGACACACTGATTTCTCGTAAGTGGCAAAAGTTACAGAAGAAGTGAAAGAATAACGATTGTGGAGATTGTAGTGGAGTCATGTCCGAAAAATAAGGAGGACTTGTATAACCACTAATCCTATCTCTCTCTCAACTTCTCTGTAACCGTCCCACTATTTGTTACCTTCTCTTTCATGGATGTGTTTCCACAATACATGATTGTCGTAGATCGCTAGACCAATACCCCAGTGAGAATCCCCCCATGTGTTGTACTCAATATCTCGTAGAAAAATAGTGGAGTCGTGAACCACTAATGCTTTGATTAGGTCAGATCAAGTCAATGACTTGCTAAATTAGTGAGGCAAGTTGTACAAATCAATAAATTGATAATCAGATTGATTAGTATCAGTTTCCGTAAATTTAGTGGTCATGTACTAGCTTTGGAGTAACATGGAGTAGCCAGATGTCATATTAGAAGTGACATGGCATAAATTTGACAGTATTCGAAGTCAAAATTACGCAAAAGTTCTCAAGGACCAGTCGTGGCGCACTTAAGAATCCCAGGTAAGAAGGCTTAATAGATAACCATACAGGGTTACGTTGGCATTAGGCCAGTGCTCAGAAAGGATGTCGCGTCTCTTAAGGATGAAAATAATAAAGCTAGCGCTGATTGATAGACACATTTTTATGTCTAAATTGTGCTCAATTCTCTATTTTGTTAATGCTTGATTTTATACTATTTACGAGTTTTTATGTCTTTGTAGGTGTTTTTGAGAAATAAATATTTGTGGAAAAATCGGCTCAAAAAGTTGTTAGAGGCACCCTGAAAAATTACTAAAGGCACCCAACAAATTGATAAAGGCACCCACCAGTTGGATTGGGGGCACCCCCTTTCAAATTCAAAATCCGGAAGAGGTGGGAACTTTCTCTTCACGTAAGCAACAGATTCTGGATTAGTTGGGAATATGATTTAAAGGGAGTTAAAGCGTGTCTATAATATCTCAAACTGAAGAGACAATCAAGATAGGTTAAAACACGTCAAGTCTGAGTGATTCACGCCGTAAAGTTCGCTGGAAAATCCAAGACACGCCGGAAAAGAAAGTTAGTCTCGGATTCGGATTAACAAAGATTTGGAGTTGGATTTGGATTGTTCTTTGTGTTCTAATCGGTTAAGAAGAGTTATTAGGGTTCATTAATCCTATAAATAGCAAAAAATATCAAGAAACAAGCAAGCCGGAGCAGCCGGAAAAGTTTCCAGAGAACAGACACAGTTTCTGTTGCATATTCCTTTAAATTTTTGAAGCGGACAAAGTCCGTTCTTTATTGTTTCTGTCTTATTTTTTCTTCAGCCACACACTCTGTAACGCTTATAAGCGTATCAAATCGTCTGTGTTACTTTTGTTTCATCATTATAAACACTTTTTGATCTATGAACAATTATTTTGAGAGTGTTTCCAACATGATGAGCTAATCACCATCAATGGGGCGACGGAGGAAGCTATTTTTCCAATAATAAAGTGGGAATTCTTATTTTATTTATTTTTTGCAATTATTTCATAATTATTTGCTTTTAATTAAATTGAAAAAAAAAAGGTTTTTATCAATTAGTTGTGTTTTCTTTTGATGGGTCATGCTGAGTTTCAAGCTTTTGATGTCTCATGCTTTCGGTTTACAACTATTATTTTGAAAACCTAACTTTGGCAATATTTTGGATAAACTGAATATACGAGTTGCAAGATTTTCATCTCTTGAAAAATTGGCGAATGGTGGAATCCTTAGTCTCAGTCCTTCCCATAATTTGAAATCACTTTTACTTTAATCTGTTTTATTTTTAGTTATTAAAAATTAGGTTTAAAAATCGAATCTTTACAAGTCTGAGTATCGAACCTTTTACCACTATTTTAAAATTACATCACTGATCTTGGCTTAGTGCTAGCTTATTTTCTAACGAGAATGTCACGTCCCTGGGGATGCTGCTAGGCTGAGCTAGCTCTAGCTTCTTTGCTAGCAAAAATATCGTGTCCCTGGGGACGCTGCTAACCGAAGTTAGCGCTAGCTTCTTTGCTAGCGAGAATGTTGTATATCTGGCGATACTGCTAGGCGAAGCTAGCGTTGGCTTCGTTGCCAGCAAGAATGTTTCATACCTTGGGACGCTTCTTTAATAAGGCTAGTCACAGAGGTAATCTAGGGATAAAATATCACGGAGGTACAATGCGTCTTTGGAGGCATTTCTCTTTGGTTGTGGCGTGTCCAAGAGGAACGACGTATAATTTGTGGTTTGTCCATGAGAAAAAGCTAAATTAACATATTTTAAGCTCAGGACAACAATTTGTGAACAAAGCATTAAGCTAAAATGCGTCTTTGGGGGATCAAGCATTAGTTATTCCCAGATTTGATATATGTTATTAGAATATAGATGCACATTTGAGTCGAGCTTAAGGAATTCAGCTGTGGAATTTATACGACTTGAGACTGATTCAGTATGATATAAATATTGTGAATATCAGAGAGGCTACATGATCAGTTTAGAATACCTGTAGTTTTTTGTAGAAACCGTATTCTTAATTCGCTTGCAAAATATATGAAGAGATACAATATTTCATAGTTCGATATAGAGTTAGGGATATGTGCATATACTTCCATGTTCCTGTTGCTAGGTAGAGGGCGATTTTATAATTCTAACCCTTGTCAAAAATTCACCATCTACATTAAGTCCCCTGCTTAGTGAGCAATAGTAATATTGCACGCACTACACCAAATCCTGGTGTAACTCATATTACCGTTGCGGACGTAGTTTCAATCCGTTGCTTACTGAAAACATACGTTGCTTTCTGTTTTATTAAATAATAATTAAGCAACGTACTTTCGTTTACTTCCGTTGCTTTGCTGGGGTTAATTGCGTCATCTTATTTTAAATTAGATTTTATTGAATTCCTATTTCATTTTTCATCCCAAAATCATTAGAAACTTGTTTTCGTTTCCCTCTCTCCCCAATGTTCCCCCAAACGAAAATTTTCGGATCCAAACCAATTTTTCGTTTCCCTCATAGAATCTTGTTTTTCTTTTACTGAAATTTCATGTTTAATAAATATATGAAACCCTAATTTGTGCTTCAGCTCCTCTCTTTTCTCCGATCAAAACCCTAGGTTTTTATTTAGGCCTTCTTTTTTATCAACCAAAACCCATCATTAACCCTAGAATTTGACAGTCGGATCTTTGTTTTTCGTCTCTCTTTCTGTCGTTTAAACATAGATTCCATGAATCACTGAAATTTCTGATTTGTTTACACTACACCAAATACCTGGAGTTAAAGTTTATAACTCCATATCTCATAAACAACCAAAACCCATCTTACCAAACCCAATCCTGATTTTCCCCTACATAGTCCATAACAAACTTATCTCTTTATTCTCTACACAGCTGATTACATACCAGTCCAAGAAGATGGGTTTATAGAAACCCTATTTTTTTTGTTTTTGATTTTGTGATTTTGATTTATAGTAAAATTTCTGTAAGAATTAGCAATTTTTATGTTTTTTCATTCGTTTTCATGGAGTTTAAATAATGGGTTTGGTTCTAATTTGAGTTTTATGAACTGAGTTTTGAGTTATGTTACTGTTTTTCTTTACATCTAGTTGTATTGATTTTCTAGGGTTTAATATTGTCTGTATTTTGTTTTGGTTTGGCTTAGTTGAACTCGCCCATTTAGATCTGAGATTTGTGGGGTTTATAATGAGTTTGGTTGTTTAATTTATTTATTTTTTCAGATTCTAAGAACATTAGTCAAAAACATAGAAACAGGAAGAAGTAGATTGAGGAAAAAAACAAACAAACAAGAAACTCGTTTTTCAATAAGTTTTGTATTCCCATGGTAGTGTTAATTCTTGTTTTATGTTTCATTGATGAAGGTATTACTCTACTTTTCTGATTTTTGATTTTTCGGCTAGTTGTTAAGTGGGTTTTGATTGTTGAGATGGGTTGACTGATTACATGCAGGGATATCACTATTGAAGTTTATGGAGAGAGTTGGTAGAGAGAGACCCATACAGTGTTTTGTTGTATTGGAAGTTTAGGGATAGTGCAAAGAATCCTTGTTCTTGGCTTGGTGTTAAGTGTTCTAAAGATGACAAAGTTTATAAGCTTGTAAGTGATTCTTTTGATTCAGCTTTTGTTGTTGCTGTTTCGATGTGTGGTGATTGTGAATTGTATGTTTTACTGGTGAATTAAACTTAAAATTAACTTATTGTTATGATGATTTACAGAAATAGTTAAAGAGTGTGATGTACTAGTTAAAGAATGC
The DNA here is from genome assembly GCA_023531435.1 of Papaver californicum. Classification (NCBI taxonomy): domain Eukaryota; kingdom Viridiplantae; phylum Streptophyta; class Magnoliopsida; order Ranunculales; family Papaveraceae; genus Papaver; species Papaver californicum. Next base: position 3,008,473 of record JAJJMC010029784.1, on the reverse strand, counting down.
AATGTATAAGCCAATCAATCTCATTTTTGTTTGCAAACCATTATTTTGTTAACCACTTTTTAAAAATGATTAGCAAGTGATATTTACGTTTCATTTGATTACGAGATGTGAATAACATGACCAGCGGAGAAAAGAGCCCGCTCGTTTCTATGTCAGATATGATTCTGTCAGACCTCAAAAGTTTTCATTACGTAAGAGATCAGGAAATGGCCTTTGAAGGGTATAAAAACGTAAAGCTTTCATTTGTTGCGTGATTTGGAACGATTCTCTTTCACGAGTAAGTTGTTCTAGCAAGCTATATATGCTTTTTCTTATTGCCTAGTATAAATAGTTGCCAAGTATCAAAGTATGCATGTGTTGCTGTTACTATCAGTAAATGCGACAATTCGCTAGGAAGAGCCATGCATTCTAATACTAGTTGTGCAAATCTCTTAAGAGACACTTGAATTTCTCCATCCCTGCCTGCCTTCCTTCCTCCGGTTCTTGGTTAATCTCGACGCAAATAATATTTTGTCTAATAATTTGGTTTCATTTATTTGATGAAGGAAACCGTCAGTTGGCATAGATACTATGTCCAGCAATTCAGATGTTGAAGCTATATTGGGTCCAGTGAAGAGGACATTCAATACAATGCTTCCTAGTTCCTTTGTAGATTCGATACTTGGCTCTGTTGTTCCAGAAATTGGCTTTGATTTTGAGGTAGAAAAAGAGTATTACCACGTCAAGGTAATGATTTTTATCCTAAATCAAGATTATTTCTTTCTAGCTAGCTTTCAAAATGTTTTGATATTCACCTATTGTGATGTTTTATTATTCAATGCCTTGTTGACAAAGACCACCCTGGTGAAACTCCTTCTTGCAAATGCACTGCGGGAATTGGTGGAGAACTTGAACTTCATAAGGTCAGTATTTTATTTCTATTGAATTTAATGCGCATTGTCTTCCTTTAGGTTCCAAAGTATTAGATTGTTGTCCTCTTATCTATATTGCATTTAAGCTGTTATGCATCATGTTACGTTTGTTGTGTGCTTGTAAATTATAGTGTGTTTCTTCTACTGCTTTATATTTTGTCTAACTATCTCTATCAAGCATTCTGTGTTCTTTAAAAAGAGATGTTACCAAACAAGTATCTCTTAAGATGACTGGAACTGCTGAGCATATACGGGTGAGTTCTATTTACACAAATTTATCTTCTTATAACGAAAATCAGTGTTGTTTTACTGAGCTCAAATTGATTTATTTTTCATACACTGTTTGCAGGGTAAGAATTTGGAACCTGGCCCTGTCACTGAAATGATGATCTAGACAACTATGAGATTGCGCTTTTCTAATAAAATCTCGTATCTGCTACCCGTATAATTTTCTGAAATGAATGTATTAATTTCTGCATTTGATGCTTTTCTTCAACTGCTATAATAGTTAAACATTCTTAACAAGGGTATAATTTCTTTATGAAAATCAGCATTATTTGATTATGCTTGCATTATGAGAGTGTCTCATTCACAACCAAGGAGTTGCAAGTTCAGAACTCCGATTTTTGAAAGATCTTGAGCAGCCAAAACCAACATAGTAAGACCAAAGGATGTAAAGGATGTCTTTTCTCTTCTTAAAGACTGTACCGCCACCGATGTTAATGGTAACAGTACAACTCTAAAGCTAAGGGTGTTACTTATTATTCATTTGGATAATTTGATAATTCTTCATGTTTATTCATTAGTTGATGCTGCAAAAAGTTAAAGACTTACAGTACAAGGTTAGAGAAGTTTTAGTTTTGTACCTTATATTGTAATAAAATAATCCCAATGTGTCTGCAGATTTCGGGATTCTATTTTCTTTGGTAATCACTTTCATATCAGATGTTTTAAGCACGGTACCAGATAAGGTTTCTACGTTTGCCGGGGATACTTCTTTCATATGGGAATTGCATGAACTCGTAAGCTTAACTGCGATTATATCTCTTTTATGTTGAAAAAGTAGATTAATTATTCAAATTCTTTCTCAAAGTGTTTAATGATCTTCCTCCTGCATTAGGTGATTTCTATTGGGAATGATCCCAATGGTCTTGTTAATGGCACTAGACTTGCCTGGACAGAGGAATCTGCAAATTCATAAGGTATCCTCACCAGCTTACACTCCAAAAGCATTTTTAACTCATTTCGATGGGTTGTATGCTACTTTTGACATGACTTACACTGCTGCGGATTCTTTGCAAATGGTAGCACAAATTAAATTGTCAACTGCACAAAAGGAGTCAACTGTTGGTAAGAGATATTTATCACATTAGATAGGTAAGAGATATTTTTTACATTGGAACATATAGCATTGCTTAACTATGTTTTTAACTATCTCACCATTTTTTTGTACACCATTATTTCATCTGTGAATGTGGGTTTTCCTTTGTAGGCTAGACATATTAAAGAACAGAAGAAGCAGACAAATTTGCTACATTGGTGTCTGCAGCAAATTTCCTCGGAGCAGAAGTTTCCAAATGATCAGATCATTGACATGTATCTAAACCAAACCGATGGAAGTATAAGCGGTACGTTCTTTGATTGAGATCTGAATATATATATTTTGGGGGGGGCAAAAAGGGCTCTCAAAATTTGTTGCTTCTGTATTCTGACTGAAATAAAGCAACTTATATCTCTGATAATATACTCAACTTACATGTTACTAATACCCTACATTTTACCTCCACACTAACACCACCAACATTGCCCAACTCCCTTCGACATCAGCACCAATACGCATAACTGAAACCTTAACACCCCCATCACATAAACACAGGCAATAGGACCAATTGAGAGTTTAGTTGGTTTGTAGCAAAGACATGCCCTAAGATTGAAAGTATGCCATCCTTTTGCAGGTCAAAAGTAAACTGATGAAAGTCCATCATCAGGGGCAGATGCATAGGTTTGTGAATTTCTGTCCAATTGTTCTCATAATTTCCATACAAGTTACAAACAAATAGTAGTGTTCGAAAGTGGCATTTTCAGAAGTTGGATTAGGTTTTGATTAATGTAGAAAGTATAAATTATGTGTAAGTAATCTATGTTGGAAAGAAATAATGATGTCAGGACCAGTAATTTGACAGGTGCATGGCTTTGTGATATTGGAATTTTTCCAATATAAAAATTTTGTAATTTTTTTTTGGTTTTTATTAAAAATTTGCAACGATATATTTGTTGCTTTGCAAACCTATTTGAGCAAAGTATATAAAAGTTACAAAAAATTTGTAACGTTGCTAAAATTCTGGGGACAGAAATAACCGGCCAAATCAGCTATTTTGGTGTAGTAACAGTAAGCACTAGCGAGTGACAATATGCTTATAACAATTATACATGCATAATCGAAATTTTAAGAGAAGTGCAAGAAGATGTACTTAGCTTTTCTAAGATTGAGATGTGTTCCCCTTAGCATTAACCTTGGATGTGATTAGTAGATTTCCACGTTCTTATAGGAATACTAGCTTGCCCGTGAGTAGAGAGAGGATATTATTAGAGTCAAACGCCCTTTGGGCTTAAACTCAGTTTCCTAATCAGGACTTCTCATAATTGATTGCCTATATATATAATGCCATCTCTTCTGGGTAGAGTTTCTTGTTCCTCAGTTCGTGTCATTTAGAGCAAGATACATGTTTGGCCATGGTCTCATTATCTAGTGGAATTCAACAGCTCCAACGGTGGGATTTTGAGTCTTGTTGACCATTTTCGGATCCTTCCCCTTCGGAAGGAGTCCCCTTTGAAATTTGAAAGTTAGGATTTTATCTTTCCTTAAACAGATTATTGTTGCCTTCTTCCTCCTGCTGATCTCGTCATTCTCGATACTCATAAAGTTCATCCGCCTCATCATCATATCTGATAATAGTGGATCTGATCAGGATCACCTTCTTGTCAAGTGAAGCCCATGGATGCCTGGTCCAGTAAAGAAGTTCATCTCTGTGTACGTACTCGTCAGTATTTATGAACATCTGATCCATAATCATGACAATTCTTCATTTCTCTTTCAGGAACCCCGGGTTAAGAAAGCTCAATACATGTTGAGAGCTAGGACCGTCAGGAAGGGTAGTTCCTCTTCAGACATTACTGGGTCTAGTCGTTCTGCTACTGTGAGTAAACTCCTCCCCCCCTTGTTATTCGTGTACTATTCAAGGGAATTATCCTAATGCAGGTGTCTGATCTGATGTTGTTGACAAGAGATGGAGATTGTGGATGCATTTAGAGGAAAAAGGAAAACCAGAGGGTCCTCTCCGGATGATGGGGATAGGGATGTTGACTCTGATGTTGAAGCTTCTCCTGGTCCACCAGTTAATCCCTCAAGGAGTGATCTTGGCCTCACCATTCATGCATATCCGATTGCAGGTCTTCCTTTTAAAATGCACATGAAGTCTATGTCTTGTAAGCACCATGTCGTGGGAGGTTTCATAGTACCAAAGTGTTACACATCTCTTTATACCAAAATATGGAGGCGATACGGTCATATTGCAACCTCGGAGCTGTTGAAAGTCTTTTCTCTTGTTCTGGTAACTAAGGTTGTTGGTCTTTTTCCCATAATCGATGACATGAGCAAGGCGTCACTCTGTGAAGTCACTAGTCGGGAGATACAAAAGTGGGATGAGATGGTAGCCAATTAGGAAGCTTTGAAGTTCAACGTGAGTTGGCTCCGTCATCGTCTTAATATTATTGAAACAGATCATGGGGCTATTATAACTAAAGTGATTCCTTTTTCAAAAACAATATTGAAAGAGAAGGTCTTATCAGGAGAGTCAACCAAGATGAGAAGTTAATCCAGGATTCGTAGGCTAGGACTGAGAGGTTTTAGGAAAGGATGGAGATGTTGTATAAGCGAAATTATTCATTGCTTGAAGGTTTGCTCTAGAGAGTCATGTCTTGAGTGAGTAAGGTTTAGATTAATAATGAGCTTGTGAATTGATGTAGCAGGTTCTGAATTTTGAATTTTAAATAATTGTTGAAAGTTAAAAAGAAAAAAGAAAACTTGTTTAGGCGTAGTATGCCATTGATTACCGTTCCTACTTGTACTCTTTTCATGTCTTCGATCTTGTAATATCCACTCTCTACTTCCTTAAAGATTATGTAGGGACCTTTCCATTTTGGGGAGAACTTCGGAGCGGACATGCCTTGCTGGATATGTTTAGCCGTCTTGAATACCAAGTCTCCGACCTGAAACATTCTAGCTTTCACTGCTTTGTTGTAAGCCCTAGAAATTCTTTGTATGTATGCTTCTGCTTACCTTTTCGCCTTTTATCATATTGATTCTATGAGGTCTAACTCTGCGATCCGGAACCTACGGATTTCGGCTTCATCCTAGTATAGTTTGTTTGCCGCTGCGATTCTGGATGATGGGATCTTGATCTCAGCAGGGAGGATGGTATCAACTCCGTAAACAAGCGAATACGAAGACGTTCCAGTAGAGCTTCTTGGTGTTGTTCTGTATACCCAAAATGCCATAGGAAATTGTTTGTGCCATGATTTAGGGTTATCGTATATTGTGCGACTAAGGATCTGAATCAGTGTCTTATTGATACTTTCTACTTTCCTATTGCCTTGTGAGAAATATGGAATAGAAAATACTTGCATGATACCATACTCCTCAACTAGTTTTGTCACAGTCTGTGTAGCAAAAGGAGTACCATTATCTGTGACAATGTGTTTAGGGACACCAAACCTGCATATGATGTATTCTTTAATGAAGGTTGTTATGGTTGCTCCTGTCATGCTTTTGAGAGGGATGGCCTCGACCCATTTGGTGAAGTACTCGGTAAGCGGTGATGATAAGATCATCTTTCTTTGATAAAGTTGGATTGATCTTGCCATGAGATCTAGTCCCCAGCTATAGAAATGCCAAGGGTTGTTTACTTAATATAGAGGAAGGCACATCGTGCGAATGAGGTTACCGTGAATCTGGCACTAATGGCACCTTTGAAAAAAATGCGGCTGTATTATCCTCCATAGTCGGCCAATAATACCTTTCATGAATATGAAAGAACAACTTCCTCTTTCCTTGATGCTTTTCTTCGTGAAATTCCTTTAATATTGTCAGGATTTGAGGTCCTGCTAGGCATCTTAGCAGGTCCCCTCTAAAATTTTTGCGTTATAAGATCCCTTCATAAATAATGTACATCATCTCATTTTGTTTTAGTCTTGGTGCTTCTCGCTTCTCTGGAGGAAGGGAACTGTAAAGAATATATTCGATGTAGGGTTTTCTCCAGTCCCAAACATGATGGATTGTCAGGGCCTCTAATTGGTGTAGTTGTGCTTGGCAGTTGGAACAAGATCCTTGTAGTGTTCAGAATTGAGTTTCCATTATGGGCCAACAATATCCTAGGTGTTGAAGCCGGCGGTAAAGAGTTACGACCATCATCTCTCCACATACTTCACCATGATCACGACTGAGTTGCATCTACGCCTCTTCATCACCTAGATATCTTGAGAGGGGTTTGTTTGGATTCCTATGGTACAGTTCCCCGTGAAGTAGAAAGAAGTTCTTCGGGTCTTTGAGACTGGCCTTCCTCTAAAGGAGTGACCTACTGAGCTATTCTATAATTGGTGTCCTCCAATCAGTAGTCTGAACATGTTCAGATTGATTTAACCATGTTCAAGGAACAATACGTCTCTGCACCATTACAGTCTTCTCCGACCCTTCAAATTGAAGTTTGGAAGCTAAAGTGGTAAGGTAGTAAGCATGCCTATTATTTCTTCGACCAGCATGAACCACTACAGCTTCATCAAAATAGGTTAGTAACTTCTGAGCTTCTGCTCTTTGGGGGGCTAATATTACCTCTTTAATCGAGTAAACTTCATTTATCTGATTGACTAATAGTTTTAAATCGCCCCTTAGGTTTTTTACGCCTGCTTTCTTTTCTAATAAGAGTCCTAACAAGAAGGCTCTGTATTCTGCTGAGTTATTGGTACATATGAAGTCGATCTTGAACGAGTATGAGAAGATTTCCTCGGTTGGAGACACCCGTACTAGACCAGCTCATCCCTATTATTACTAGGAGTGACATAACCATTAAGTACAACAACCATGCTTCTTCTTTGATGATAGAAATTTCATAGAACTCTCCAGGTATGTCTTCGTGTAATACGGTTACGTCTTCTCCCAGGAAAGCTGCTTACAAATCTGCCACTACTTGACCCTTTACTATTTTAGGGGAGACATATGCTATGTCAAACTCTGACATCTGAAGTAACCACTTAGCATGTCTTCCTATCAGCCCCGGTTTTGAAAGTAAGAATCTGATGGGGTCGGCTTTGGCGATTAGCACCACCTTGTTTGAGAGTAAGTAGTGTCTGAACCTATGAATAGCATGTACTAGTGATATGCATGCCTTCTCTTCTTTAGGATATCCAAGTTATGCATATCTGCGATCGGATGATGTAATAGACTGGGTATTCAATTCCTTGAGTGAGGAGAACCTCTGTAATGACCTCACTGGAAGCTGTATACAGGAGTAGAGGCCGTCCTTGGACTGGAGATCTCATGGCAGATGCAGATAATAATAATTATTAGATTCAGGAGAATGCTTCTTGCTGAGTAGAATATCAAACATAACTTGCTCCTTTCTTTAGTAACGGCGTAAAAGAGGCGACAAATTGAGCTAGCCCTGGGATGAAACGTCTATATATGACACTTTTCCCATGGAACTTTTAAGTTATCTCACAGTCTTTGGTGGAGGCATGTTGGTGATGGTTTGAGTCTTGACTGGATCTACTTTGATTCCTTCTGCTGCCACTTGAAATCTAAGGAATTTACCAGAGGAGACACCAAATGCGTACATCAAAGGGTTCATCTTTAGTTTGTATTCACGACACCTCGCAAAGACTTGTCACAGAACTTCCAGATGGGCTGCTCACGTCTTGGATTTAAGAATTATGACATCAACATAATCTCCCACTTTCTTGTGCATCAAGTCGTGAAAGATTGCTGTCATGTCTCGTTGGTAAGTAGAACTAGGGTTCTATAAGCCAAAAGGCATTACAGTGTAACAGAAGTTTCCGATGAGAGTCTGAAATGCAGTTTTGTTGGCGTCATGCTCATATATCTTTATTTGATTATAACCGTTGTATCCGTCCATTAACGAGAACATACCTTGTCCACTAGTTGCATCTACAAGCATGTCGATGTTGGGGAGTGGGAAGTCATTTTTGGGTTCCTGAAGTCAACAATACATCTGATTTGACCGTTCTTCTTCTTGACAGGCTCCACATTGGCCAGCCAGGTAGGGTGTTGAATAGGTTTGATGAAGCCTGCTATGAGTAGCTTCTAGGCTTCGATCTTGATCTGCTCCTCAATTTTGTGTCTGAAATGCCTCGGTTGTTGCTTGATAGGTCTAGACCCAGAAGTAATATGTAAATGGTAAGCGACTAACTTGTCATGAAGACCTGACATTTCTTCATAAGTCCATGCGAATACATCCTGGTAATCTTTAGGAAGTTGCACAAGTCCCGTCCGCTCTTCTAACGACTGGGTAAAGCTGATGGAGACAGGCCTTGGGACTTCTCCGTTCCGATGTTGTCAGTCTCAAGAGCATCCATGGTGGATTCCGTACTATCTTGTAATTGTCGTGGAACATCCTGGATTTCATCTTCACTAGGCTCTGTGCTTTGATTGCATTCTGGATGCGGAAACCCTTCACTAGTCTCCCTGCTAATTGTTAACAGCGACTGCGAAGATAGACTACCTTTCTTCGACATCGTAACCTGTCACAAAATTATGCTCACCCTTGCCGTGAGCATGACTTGGTGCATTGGTAGTCATGAAAGAATCGTCATTAAAATCATTTGAAAGATTCATTTCCAAAAATTTACCTCTTTCTCTAGCCACGGACAGTCCCCTGTCATATTCCTCAAAAGTCTTCCACCTAGGTAGCCGCGTTCTGTGGATTTTGTCGGAGAAGTCGAGTACATCGTTCTTTGATTCGAAGAATTCAGCATCATAAACTGGACCATAAGGAGAAGACGTGATTCGAATTATCCTCTCTTTCAGTACAGTCTTCATGCATTAATGATAAAAAAGAATGACATGTCTCTTAAGGACGTAAATAATAAAGCTAGCGCTGATCTTGGCTTAGCGCAAAACAAGTATGTATATCATCCTTAGAGACACAACTGGTGAAGCTAGGGATGGCTTTGTGCTTAGCGCAAAGTAATGTGGTTTGTCACTAAGGGAAGCAGCTAGTATAGGCTAGCGCTGGCTTCAATTCCAGCAAGAATGTCGCGTCCCTGAGGATACTGCTAGCAAGGATAGCATTGTCTTTAGCCAGTGAGAATATTGCGTCCTTGAGGATGCTGCTAGCAAGGCTAGCGAGAATGTCGCATCCCTGGGGACGCTGCTAGGCGGAGATAGCACTAGCTTATTTTCTAGCGAAAATGTAGCGTCCTAGGGGACGCTGCTAAGCGGAGATAGCACTAGATTCTTTGGTAGCGAGAATAAGGATATTGCTAGCCTAGTGTTAATGCAGAGGTAAGCTAGGGCTAACCTAGCATAGAGGTACAACACATCTTTGGAGGCATTGCTCTTTAATTGTAGCGTGTCCAAGAGGAACGCCACATAATTTATGGCTTGTCCTTGAACAAAATGCTAAAGTGGCATATTTTAGGCTCAGCACAACAATTTGTGATGTGTTTTTTACGAACAAGGCATTAAGCTAAAATGTGTCTTTGGGGATCAAGCATTAACTATTCCCTGATTTGATAGATGTTATTGGAACATCGGTGTGCATTCTAGTCGAGTTCAAGTAATTTAGTTGTAGAATTTATGTGACTTGAGACTGATTCGATACAGCATAAATATTGTGAATATTAGAGAGCCTACAAGAATAGTTTAGAATGCATGTAGTTTTTTGTAGAAACTATATTCCTAATTCGCCTGCGGAATATATGTAGAGATACAATGTTTCATATTTTGATATAGAGTTAGAGATATGCGCATATACTTTCATGTTCCTTCTACTCGGTAAAGGGTGATTTTATAATTCCAGCCCTTGTCAAAAACTCACCATCTACAACGAGATATCAAATACAACACATGCGGGGGATTGTCATTGGGGTATTGGTATGGCGGTCTACGGAAATTGTGCGTTGTGGCAACACATCCATGAACAAGTAGTGGGACCGTTATAGAGCAGTTGAGAAGACGAGGAGTAGTGGTCAGACAAGTCTTCCTTACTTTCCGGACAAGACCTCACTACAATCTCCACAATCGTCACTTCTCTACCTCTCTGTGACTTCCGTTACTTGCAAGAAATCAGTGTGTCTCCTCTAAAATATAAATTGGTCGCTTTATCTATTCGAAATAAGAAACTAGGAGACAAGAAATAACAAAGATTTATCATAGAGATAATCCATTCTTCATTACACGCTATAAGTACTCATCACACTGAGATTTCTCAACCTTATTTGCTTCGCCTAAGACCAACCCAATCTTCTCCACCTTTGTGAACGAAGCAGGACGTGAAGGCTATTTCTTGGTTTAGGCTCGTCGTATTCGAGTTTGATCTCTCGAACCTACCTGAAATTACCATTTTGCAGTTGTTTTCACCCTAAAACAGAAGGTAGCAGCGAGACTAGTAATCATCGATGTATTTTCAGTGTGATCAAAACGAAGTTACTATATACAACTATATTGGGTCGAAAATGAATCCATCAAATACATGCATTAATATCAACATTGCATCAGAGCATCAAGTTCCCAACACCAGTTGGTCCCTTGGAAATAAATGGAGATCAACCAACTACAAGAATCCATCAATACAACTGGGGCATTAGGCATGCGAAATACAAAACAAGGAAGAGGGAAACATATGAAGATACCAGCAGCAAGTATAAAATTCATGGACCTTATAGAATATCTACCAAGACCACACGGGATCTACTTGACAAAGCAGCGGAGTAAAGCAAAATGATTAAGGCACCTAATAAAATTTGGACAATAACAACATAAGTGTAAATGGCAAATAGTGTGTGAAAACACAATTTGTTATCATGAATAAAAATACTCTTTAACAAAAAAAAACTGAATAACAAATAAAAAAAAAAAACATAGAGTACGGAGTAACAGAAGATGCAGAGAAACCCAGTGAATCACACAGCTGAACAAAAGCCGGATACCAACACAACCGAGTATTAAAAACCCCAAATTAACCAATTCAATTCTAAATTGTTGCTTCTTCATATAATCGTCATACTTAGCCAAACAACATATTGAGCCTGATCTCTTTCTCATCCCTAGAAAGATTAGGACAGAGAGGAGAAAGTTGAATCTGCTCTTGGACCTTCAACGTTTTCTTCTTGGTACTAAGAACTTACTTAGTAAGGTCTTTAAATTTTACCCTCTTTCTGTTAGAGTGGATGCTCGGTTGAACCTACATACTTTAGTATGCCAAGTTTAGATGCCAAAACTATTTCCTTATTTAACCTATTAAAGTCGAGCTTTAGACTAGGTTAGATTAAGTAGTAGAGTTTTGGGGAATCATCCAAGTTACTTATGAAGATTGAAGAAGTGAAGATCACATGACAACATCTTTTGAAGAACTTCATAAAAGGTTAGTAGCTAAGAATTGTAAACTCATTTTATTATATTTTTTTATCTATCGAAGCAAGCACTCACTTTATGGATCAATACCTATGCCGGTAAATATACATACTTATATGTACATCCGAGGAGAGTTGAACCAAAGAATCTAGTAAGGACAACCATTGACCTTGAAAAGGTATCCATCTTTCAGAGAAAAAAACGAATTCGATGAGCCAAGAATCACCTAGTTCTGATTTATAACGAATAAGTGATGAGTGACTTACTAAAAGCTGAAAGTGTACCCCAAACCGACACAGATGAACAAGTAGAGTATACTCAAGGTGTTTGAGAGAACCATTTCGAAGGAACTCGACAAAATGGCCCCGTAAATTTGGGAGAAGGGGAGCTAGTATCTAGGAGAGATAAATGTTCATGACCTCTTTGAACGTTTAAGTTAGCAAACCTAAAAGGGTGAGTTCACGAACTCAACCTCATAAATGTGGTTAAATGTGTATTTTAGTCAATTTTTTGATGTTTCATTTCTTAGTCAAGGCTATTACTCTTTCACACACAATCCATAGCCATATTTGTTTAGTTTATTAACCTGTGATTTATTGGTTATTTCCTAAACCAAATTCTAGTTAATATTATTTTAGTAAGAGACAATTACAAACTTAGGAAATAACTTGTTCTAGAAAATATTGAGATTGCTTTAAGTACGACAACTCTTTGCTTCAATCTCAATTAACCTAAACTTGGTCATTCACTATAAAAATATGATTCATGTAGCTCTAAAAACTATCTCTTGAGAATCAGGGACTGAGCTAGGAATTCTATACATAAGGGGCTAACCAATAGAAATTTAATTTAAATGGGGATAATAACAATTTTTGTTATAAAAAATAGGGAATTTGAAGGGACCTTAAGATATTATAACTTTTTTAGGAGAAGCGGGAGACACACTTGGTTTAGCTATAACTCCGTCCCTGTTGAAAATTATGTAATAATATTGTCTTTCATTTCTTTTTATCTTTAAGATCAAGGGTGAGACTTTGAAGACTTCACTTAGGGATCGTGAAACACAGATTCACCCATCTTTTTTAAGATAGTTTTGAACTTGTATCTTGATTTGATCTATTTATAATTCTTTTCTATTCTAAGGTCCTTCTCTTCTGCTATAAGGTCATTCAAGAATTATTAATCAAATTCAAGATTCGATAGAAGTTCAATCTAAGATCATATACCAGCTCTTGTTAGTCGAAATCTAGATTTGAATTTTCCACAAGAATTCAACTAAGATTTGTTATAAGGTTGATTATTCTTGAAAGGAAGATTCGATTAGGTATAAAACCCTAAAGAAACAATAACATAACTAGTCGTCCTGTTGAGGCAGGCTAGCGATGGTCTTCTTAACGGTTTGAGGAACATCTTCAAAAGAAAATAAGGTTTATGCTAGAAGATCCTCAACTACAACTTCTAAAGAGATTTTTTGTTCAATTTGTTAGGAGTTTTCACAGGTATGAGAATACAACTGAAGCAGGTAACTTGGTAGGTATACTTCGTCTCAAGTACATCTAATCCGTACTCTTATAGTAGCCAAGAGATGTAATAACTTAATTCAGTAGGTGTTTAATCTAGACTATGTCCAGGGTTTTTCTACAGTCATAGTTTTCCTCGTTCATAAAATTTACTGTGTCTTGCTTTGCTTTTATTCCACATTATATTTGATTGTTTGAAATAATTAAAGTAATTGCAGGTTGTACGTAAAACATCCTTGTGATTCAATAATATTGAATATAAACTATCCAAGGATCTTCCTTGTTTGCTTTTATCCTTGATTTAGGTCCGTGCAAGGAATTGTATATTAGTGGTGTAATTGGTACCCTCTCATTTTCACTTCCAACAAATAATCCTAGGTTTGACCCTTATCAACTTGGTCACAAGAACATGTTACATATTACTCGGTTGAACCCATATGTGTTGGTATATCAAATTTGTTGTTATATTTTAGTTGCCAAAATTATTTCTTTATTTGTATTAGACTAAAGTCAGCTTCTGACTAGATTATATTAGGTAGTAGAGTTTTAGGATTCACTCAAGTTATACCCTTGAAGACCGTAGATTGAAAATCGTACGAAAACATTATTTGAAGAATTTCATCAAAGTTTAGTAACAAAGGTTGATTTTCCTTTTGGACTCTTTTCCTTTCTATCTATTGCATAGAAGTAAAAGACTTTAGTAATGAATGAACTATAAAAAACGAACTCGACATGAATAACAAGCATTTTTTAATTAAGTCTAGTGAAGTTTCGAATTCAAGCTCTTGCTTGTTGAAATTTGAAACTAAGTTTAAGAGAAAAATATCATGTGAGTTTTAAAAGTATAGGTTCGCAAACCCAACATTTGTTTTCTTGAACTTGGTCATGTAGTTTTTCTACAAATGATTTTGCTCGCTTGAGTTCATGTACCTGAATAATAATAGTAGTAATAATAATAATAAAATCTACGATGACTTTTTTGTCATATCAGTTTGTGAACCTAAGCTAGCATATTTTGTACTGATGCCTTTTTTCTCTTGAGTTCGCAAACCTAGTTTCTTGAGTTCGTGAACCTAAACTTGAAAAGTTTCTACTGGACCTTTTTTTCAATTGAGTTCGCGAACCTTAAAATGGAAATCGATAAAAACTATTTTTTGGCTTAAATTCATCTAAGACTTGCTTTAAGATTGATATTCTAGTGAGATAGATTTGATTAGGTATCTATATAAGTTTTGAAGAGTAGAAACCTTTATATGAATTTATTGGAGTTAGATTAATTGAAGTTTGAGGGAGATTTATGTCACCTTGATTTTACATCTAAAAGGAAATTAATTAGTCGTCGTGTTGGAGGAAAGGTAATGATAGTCTTCGCGAAGGAATGTGAAGTATCTCGTAAAACACTAATGGACATGATCTAGGGGAATCAAGTATGTAAACTCAAGGGAGTTATAGATGTAAGAGCATGATTGAAGCATGGTAGCTTAGAGGGTTTATTCAGTCTCAATTATATCCGGTCCGAGTCTGATAGTAATCTAGCATTGTAGCAAATTAATTCGGTGTATGTTCAAACTAGACGAGGTCTCGAGTTTTTTTGTTTTGCAATTGCAATTTTCCTCATTAGAAGATTTTATGTTTTCTTGCTTTACTTTTAATTCCAAATTATATTGGGATGATTGATATAATTGAAAGTTGTGTGTTATTCATCCTTGATTGATTGGAATCTTGATTAAGATTATTCAAGGATCGTCTTGTAGGTTAAAAAGAAAAAGTTGGTGGTGTACTTGGTACTTCCCCTTTTCAATTGGTATATGAGAGCATGAAAATACCAAAAGGACCTAACAGTCTGTGTTAGAGCAAGGAAACACCAAAATGACTTAACAATCTGTGTTTGTAGTGATCCAACCTATGGAAAAAAATTCAATTTCTATTATCGTACCAACAGGATTTGATGGCAATAATTACTTATGGTGGAAAAGTGTTATGCGATTATTCTTACAAGCTTGAGATTTTAAATTTTCGGTTGTGGTTGTCAAGGGATATATGCGTCACAAAATTTTGATTGATAATTATCAAACCGTGCACAAGTTCAAAGAACTTGATGAGTATGACAACAATGAAATTATTACAGCAAAGCAGAATTCTGATGGGAACTAAACTCTACAATCCATGCCATAAGCCAAGATTTTCAACATCATGTTTCTATTTATGAGACATCTAAGAAATATTGGGATATCTTAGAACCTATATTCGAAATAAATGATACTAGGCTTTAAACCCTAACTTCCGACTTGGAAAAACTATGTATGATTACTGCTGGCACCTTTGAAGAATTTCAAAATATACTTTCTGAAATAGTGAATTCCTCACATTCAGTTCAATGACACGTATAATATACGATATTATTACATATTACCACAAATATGATATATGTATTATATATGATATAATATGTAATAATATTACATAGAGTTTACCATATACACATATGCATTATGTAATATACATATACTAGTAATCTTTTTTTGTTCATTAATCTTTATTCTCTCCTATAACATTAGATAAAAATATCTTTTCATAAGTTTATCGATAATACTTTCAGTTTATTATAGACTATAGTACTTCTTGTACTTTTAATTAGGATTAGTTGATGGAAATTGCAAGTTTTGCATAAACTAGGAACTTGTGCTTAAAAATATTCTACAAGTATTTACTAGTGTTCAGATAAAATTTGTTAGCTCACTGTTCGATCTCTTATGATCTAATAACATCACAACTAATCATTAGAAAATATGAATTCGGAGTTTGATCATTCTAGTTGCTAGAATGAACAATGCGTTGAACCTGCAGGTGTTGATATGTAAAGTATGTTATCAAATTCAGATGTTGAAACTATTTCTTCATTTGTATTTTACGAAAGTCAGCTTCGGTCTAGATTAAATTAATACTAAGCCCTCACCAATTAGTATATTCTTAGATCCCCATATTTGATGGTAATGGATAATAAACAAAATATACATAAAATTAAGAAATTCGTCTTCAACTTCATAACAAGTTGTTATACCAACAGAAATGGCCAAAAATATTGGCAACTAGCTTGTATGTTGAAAGTCTTATAAGATGACCCTATAATAAAACATTAATCCTCTCTTTTAACCCCTTTCATTCACTGATACGTCACATCATACTTCATATGATCCTTCTCTTTAGACTGCAACAACACCTCTTTTTAGGCTTTTTACTTCTTTCACCTATTTTCACAAAGATCAGAAGTAAAAAAAGGGAAGTTGAAAGATAACAATAGAATGTTGAACACTAATCAAAGGTACCAGGGAACAGAGATAACTTTTTTGTAGAAATCAAACCTTAGAATGATTAACTTCAATAGTGTGGTAAAACCATCCAATGGGTCATTAATATGGTGCTTAAGGAACATAGACTATAGTAGACTAGTAGTAGAACTACAACTAAAAAACATACCAAAAGGGAACTTTGCTTTTCTATCCTTTAGTTTTATGTCTTTTATGGGTGTTATTGGAGGGTTAAATAGTAAAAATAGGTTTGGAAAAGATAGAAGATGTTTGGGGGCCTTGTATTGGTTTCTACTCTAACTATTCTTTTTGTGCAACAAACTGATTAGTTCTTTCCAGGAATTCATCTAACTTGTGAACCAAGTTTTGGATCTTGATTTAGGCAGTTTCAACTTCGGATGCACACGCCTAACTTTAGAAATTTAAAGTTATCCTTGGAAGTAATTGTGGTAATTACTTGATACTTAATCGTCTCAACAATATAAACTATGGAAATAACCTCATTGCAAATTGAGTTCTAGCTAAAGAAACAAACCTTCTATATCCAAGGTAAGAACTTAAACTTAATAGCATTGAGAATTACTTACATTACAAGAAATTATTACTTATATTTAAAGAAAACTAGCCTTGATTGGTTACTATATATTGGAGACATTCAGTAATACGGAAACTCAATCCCCTATGCGATGTATATCTTGTTGCAAATCCTTTACACTCTTCTAAGGATAAATTATTGGAAATTATCTCAATCCCCTATACGCTCGTTGCTAATATCTCTTTTTTCGTTTTTCTAAAGATAAAATTATTAATCCTAAGTGAAAAGATAATGCTCAAGGATTCAATAAACAAAACAGGGCAAGATCTAAACACAGAAAACCTCAACCCTGAAGGATTATCTACAATTTCATTGGTTGTCTAAGCCATGACCACCTTAATACAGCTTAACTATGTTGAAGGGTGCATCATCATCTTCAATACCCTTCTTAAAAGATGAGATAATCACAAAAAACTGGGGCACTTTCTGTTGTATTCTTTATCAGAAAAATTAATTTTCCTTTGCCTTAAGTATTTTCTTATCTCTTTTTTTTCTTCTTCTTGTTTTCCTTTGTAATCTGGTGGGGCCTTAGTAAGGTCTTGAAGCTATCTTTAAATTTTTTCAATTCATGCCCTTAACATCTTATAGAAGATAATAATTTTTATGTCTATAGTGTTGAGCCATTTCCTCCAAAGAGATGAGCCCATTTTTAAAAGATTATGTGATCTAGTGCTAATGGTTTTGTGGCTTTAAAACCCCTTGCGGTTGTCATAATTGTCTTTTATGTTCCCGTATAAGGACAATAGTCACAATAATGAAAAATCCGACTCAAAGTGATGCCAAATAGTTAATAATGAGTCCAAAATATAATGACTCGATGTGGGTATCAATACTCCTTATGCTATGGTATAGCGCTTTCTCTGCCTCTGGATCCTAAGGCAAAAGACGAGAACAATATCCATGGGAACAACTGTATAACAAGCTAAGAAGTTCATGTGCTTAAATGTATCCATACAATCATGAGGTTGGTATTTAAACTTAGGTAACTTTTCAAGGGATTAAGAATTATTATCTAAAAGGATAATGTAGATATCATATTCCATATGTTCTCCTAAGCCCAAAATGCTAGTATTATTGTAGTGTCAAATCCCAAGTCCAAATCTACGAATACTTTAGATGTACGCAACTTAGCAAACGTACTCCCTTGAGGAGCATCAGATCATTGAGGAAGTGCTCCCTCAAGCCTATAATATGCACAGAAGGTGATAAACATGACAAGGAGTGTAATAAATGTTATTTTCACACTGGCTATTTTGTTATACGAAATTAAAATTTCAATAATAATATGAAAAGAATGTTACTTTTCTTGAGAGATTGTAATTTTAGTGTAAGATATTGATGTTCATGACTTTTATTTTATAAAGGATAAAAAAATTAGCATATGCATTCATTAACCTATTACAAGTGTTTTTGGAAATCAATGAATTAATATTTCTTTATCTTTAAAATATTGGTTTAAGTAAAACTCAATAAGATAATTTATTAATAAAAGAAAATAAAAATAAACACAGGATGAATCCAGAACCTCCCAAAGAAAGAAGCAGGAAAGAAAAAGAAAAATGATCAGAAAAGCGAAAGAGTAAATTTACAAGCTTATCCAAAGCGTTTCATCTAAAAATTCTCTTTACAAGCTTCCACGTAAATTCCCTATTTGGCTTAGAATTTTTTTCTCTTAGAATCACGAAAAACAGGCTGAAAAATATCATAGGGTGGAAAATTCTTTGTCGTTCTACTCAGAGTATCTTCTATCACCATATTCTCCCATAACAACAATGATGAAGATGCTAGATGTTCATCATATTTATCATTGTCTGTATACATTGCTAGCCTACTAAATCTATTAGTATAGAATTGGTGGTAATATAAATATTTTTTCCCCGAATTCTAATAAACCTGTGGGTAAGAGTCTATGGATTGACATTCTGAAGAGTAAAGAAGTGATCCAACAAAATTCAATTATTCGTGTTCACTTTGAAGGAGAAAATATCATTTTGGAAAGAAAGTTGGCATAACAATTGCACTCTTGGAATTTTGTTTTCTATATTATTAAAATTGTCAAGGAATAAAGATAGAACTATTCAAGAAATGTTTCTACATTCAGATGGCAATGTTGCCTGAAATTTCAACTTCAGCAGGGTTCTAAATTTGATCCAATACCCTTCTTTTGTGGATAATGGTGAAGATTCCAGAATCTGAGACATACTAATGATTTCTCTGTTGCTAGATATTACAGTCAGTTAAGGATGATGGTTTATTTTTGTTTCCTTACAAAGTATTTATGAAATCAAATAGTGCATCAGAAGGTGTTGTTCTTCATATGGACATTATATTACAAAACAACTCTGACTCTGCATAGAATAAAAAACACTAACTTAATCAGTAGTTGCATTGCTGTATATCTTTTTATTTGCGAGATGGTAAAGGGTATACCAAATTATGTTTTAGATTATTATGGTATTCATTTGGTGTTTCCAGACTCTGTGATAAGATTTTTCTGGAATGAAGAAGAATAAGAGTATAAAAAAGAAATGGTAAATATGGGAATTTATTCCACTTGCGATTCGGTGGTGTATGGCTTGAAAGGAATAAGAGAATATTTCTAGTGAAGTATAGAACGACAGGAAGAATGATTGATGATGTTAAATGTACTCTTTGCAATGTCCGATTATAACAGTTCCCTGCCAAGAGATTCATTTTGTGGAACCTGTACTACATCTGAGTTAGGGAGATTATAAATAACTCCATTATTTAACTTAGGACTAGACAATTCCAGGATCTCGTAACCCATACTCTTCTACTATCATTTTCCACGGTCCTAGTCACCTCAGGTTGAGTAATCATCTATTTCTCATTAGCATATTCTTTTTGTGAGATTTATTCACAAAAAGCAAGAAACCGAAAATGGGTTTCCTCTTAGAAATTAGTCATGGATACTAACTAGTGCTTTTTTTTATAAAAACAAGGGCAAGTTAATAATTAAAAGATGCTTCACTTCACTGGAAAGTGAAACAAACTTTTATAAAATACAAAGAGAGACTAATGACCCAGAGAATTCTTTCATCATCTTAACCGGTGACCTAGAGAGTTCGGTTGCATACCTAGTTGAAGTTGAAGAGGTAAGCACATGAACAAATCATGAGCAGGTTCATTCCATCGCAAGTTATAAAACTGGTGAAGATTGTGATGTCACTTTTGAAGAGTTATCAGATGAAAGTATTGCTGAAGAAAGGTTACTTCAAGAGAAGAATCATTTCCTATGAAATTGAAAGCTTTAAAGGAGCTGTCCTTCAGAAAACTTGTGTCAAGTGAGCAAAACGTGGAAGCTCTAATGAACTTCAACGCTTTAGTAGGAATCTCAAATAAGGTTAAGGAATGATAAAAAAAAAAACTTTGGGGGAATTGGGGGAAGGTATGGGAAATCTAGAACCGAGAAGGAAATTTCAAAGATAAAATGGTCTGGGGAAGATGGCAACATATATTTGTATCGTGGGAAAAGAACCCCAACCAAGAAATGCTAGTTGGTTACGTATTTTTTTTTTTATTTATTATCATGTTGGGCTGTAATGGTTACTGTTGTTTTTATGTTGACTGTCCTTTGTATTGAGTGAGTCTGCCACTTTTCCTCTTTTGTTTGTTATGTTGTTTGGAATGGCTTCTTTGGACTCCTTCTTTGCTGTACATTTTTTTTTTTGCTAAACAATCCAATTCTTATTCACTCATAAAAGTTTGATTGTTGATTACAATTGAGACAAGAACAATTATCTAGGAACAAAATATAATAATAGATATCAACCAATAGTCTGATAGGGGAAAAAACGGAGAACCATACGATTATCTTCTCTGTGTATTCGAAGAGTTAGGAGTAATGATTTTCTTGGAGAAGTATATCCAACCATTTTGATAGAAATTATTCTTCTTAAAGATGTGATCCCATGAAAGGAACTGACTTGCCCAAACGTTAAAGACGACCCTGTAAAAGAAAACCCTAGATCTTGATATTCTTGAAAAGATAAGTTTTCTAGCGAGAGTCGCACTTCATTGTCGAAATCGAACCAAAAACTATAAATGAATACCATAAAAGTGCAAGAAGGAGCATAAAAACACATGAAGGAGCACTTAAACAACAAGAACAAGTCGTAAACCGGGTAGAAGCAAAGGAAAAACAAACCCTAAATTTTAAACTAGTGCTAAAAAAGAGAGACAACCCTCGTTTGTGACACTAGCCCATGTCTCTTTTCCTCTTGTACTTTTTTCTTTTCTTTTTCAATAATTTTTTTTTTCCTTCAAAATAAATAAATATATACATTTTAATTTTCTTGCCCTTCAGTCCATCTGAAACTTCTATCACTAGTAAGTCGACATCAGACATTGTTGGCAGCTGAAATGTAACAACTCTATCTAATATGTGGTCAAGAACTCAGGCCCTAACTATTTTTTTCAGTTATTCGCTACTTTGATACTGGCTTGTTCAATTCTAATGTCAGAATCTTCACCGCTAATCATGTCTTTTTTTTATGGATCAAAAGGAAAATTCATTGAATAGAGAGGTACTTAAAAGGGGTACCTCAAACCAATGAATACAAGCGGAAACAAAATAGAAAAGGGAAGTGAAGGGGAATTTGACAACCAAAAACAAAAACAAGCTCACAAAGGCTGGAATAAAGAGTCACGTAATGCTATCACCATATTCGTTGTTAGACCTAATATCGTTGTGTTTGATTCAGCCCAAAAGAACGCTTGTAGTTTAACGTTTCTAATGATGCTTACCAAACTTTTCTATTTGTCTTCAAGGACTCTTACAATTTTCGCTCTCTTCATATACCCTGTCATATTGCAACCGAGATGTCATCCCATATTCGACTAAGTCTTTCGTCTCCCCAAATAAATTGTCAGGACTTCACATTTGTGGTGACATTTGGATTATAAGTCCACCGAAAACGGCGTCCTTCAACATTTATAGAATAGGCGTGAGCTAGTTTTATCATTTTCGTCACAAAAACAACATGAACCAGAAACATCCATACCCCTTCCTAAAAGCTTATCCGCGGTCATTATCCTGTCGCAAGAAAGAAGCCAAAGAAAAAAGTTTGATTTTACAACCACTAATCGTGTTACTGCCAACATTAGAGGTCAATATTATTATTGTCATAAAATCCATAGTGTACTCTTACTAACTCGTCCATCCATCCTACAGCTGGATCAAGTTTCCCGTGAACCAGATCCAGAAGATCAAGAACTATTCCATAACTTGGCTCACAAATTGCAAACTATGTTCATTGATTAAGATCCCTCCACAACCACAGTCTACTAGAAGTGGTACATTGTTGGTTCAAATACTCATTTTTGTGAATCAGCATTTGACCAAAACACGATATTCTGCTTGAATTTGATTAAAAATAAAGTGAAATCTCCGCAAACCTAAATGAAAAGCGTCACTAGTTAGATATCAGAGAAATGTTCTCTTTTTCAAAGAAGGTTTTTTATCGTCTACAGCCGCTGAAGATGAATTCTTAAAGCATTTCTTCTTCGTTTGTTACCCAGCTCACAGCATTCTGAACCATGGTATCATCTAAAAGTGTCAATGTCAGTCACCTCAATGGCCTTGCTCCGTAAGTGCCAATATATGATGCTGTAGCGTTCTACCGGACAATTAAAATCAGGGAAATTGTAGGAAGTTTGACGGGATAGAGTTCTCTTTTCAAGGTTCGGTCGATTGTATTGACCTTTTGAATCCCCAAACAAGTTCCATTTTGGGGCCTTACCAACGCTTGGTTGGCTTACGTTTTCTGGTGGTCCTCCTTAACTCCATAGGAGAAGCTTTTGTAGAACAATCTGACTCAAAAAAAACATTTCCATTAGTGTCAACATCTATGGTGACTGAATCGTCTTCCTTGATCTCTCCAGATAGCATCTTCTCAGCCATAGTATCTTCTAAGAGCCGCATTATCACCCTCCTCAAAGGTCTTGCTCCATAAGTTGGACTAAACCCTTCATCAACTACCCTGTCCCGAAAACTTGTTGTCACTTGAAGCTTTATTTTCTTTGCGTGTAATCTGTCAATGATATGCTCCAACATTATGTCAGCAATCTCCTTCACTTCAGATTTTGTCAATTGCTGGAACACAATTATCTCGTCTAACCTGTTTAGAAATTCTGGTTTGAAATGCTTTTTCAATTCTTCTGTCACCGAACTCTGTATCTCCTCCTGACCGTCCTTTTCGTTTGTGACATTGCTTCCCACATTGGATGTCATTATAACAAGTGTGTTCTTAAAATCCACCGTCTTGCCTTTACTATCTGTCAACCGCCCGTCTTCTAGAATCTGAAGCATTATATTGAAGACGTCAGAGTGAGCCTTCTCTATTTCATCAAAGAGAACTATCGTGTAAGGTCGACGACGAACAGCTTCAGTCAACTGACCACCATCGTTGTAACCAATGTAACCTGGTGGTGCTCCAACAGTATGCCTAACCAATGTAAGCTTGGAAACAGTATGCATCTCCATGAACTCACTCATGTCAAGCCTAACCATAGCTTCCTCAGATCCGAAATAGTAACAAGCAAGTGCCTTGGCTAATTCTGACTTTCCTACACCTGTTGGACCAGTGAATATGAAGCTGGCAATTGGTCGAGAAGGGTTTTTAAGTCCAACCCGAGAACGGCGGATTGCACCACTGATGGCTTTAACAGCTTTTCCCTGACTGATTACCCGTTTGTGGAGCGTCTCCTCTAGCCTTAGCAGGCGATTGGACTCCTCAACTGAGACATTTTCAATAGGGCTTCCAGTCCATGAGGATACAATATGTTGTATATCAACTTCTGTTACGACGGGTCTGGAATCACTTGCCTTCCTCTTTACCTTTTTCACTTCTTGAACCTTGCAGCATATAAACTGTTAGATTTACAAAAATAGCAGAATAAGCGAAAAATCTATCAAACAGTATGGGAAGTAAACTGTACCCCAACAGGGCGAAGCCCAACAGAACCAGCCTCGTCAATCAAGTCAACTGCTTTGTCAGGCAGAAAGCGGTCACTGGCAAACAGAATTATCCGTGTGTGAATATATATAGAAAAGATAAAATTATATCTCCCTGATAAATTTGGTGCATGTACCAGTACCTGATATATTGGGAAGACAATTGGGCTGCAGCTACAAGAGATTCATCAGAGTAACGGAGCTTGTGATGAGCCTCATATTGTTCTCGAAGCCCTCTCAAAATTTGTATGGTTTCATCAATAGAGGGTTCGGGAACTTTAACAGGCTGAAATCTTCTTTCCAGTGCTGGGTCCTTCTCAAAGTACTTCTTGTACTCACTTAGTGTTGTAGCACCTATACACTGCACAATTCATGGCAGATATAAATACTTTCAAATACTGTGTTTTATAAACATTTTCATCGATTCGAATCCGACACACACTCTACAATTTCCCGGCGATTCTACTTGTGGTTTATGCCGCTTGCAATGATTTCCAAATATGGCAAGCCTATTTATGGGATTTAAACAGTCAAAATGCTTAACCATGAGCACACTCAAGTGAATAATCCGACTTTGAAACTCATGCTTACACAAAGAGTGAAGAAGAGTAATATATACCTGAAGTTCACCTCTTGCAAGAGCTGGTTTCATCATGTTTGCTGCATCAAGTGAACAGTCCTGACTTTTGCCTGCTCCGACTAAATTGTGGATCTCATCTATAAAGAGTATGGTTTCATTCTTTTTCTTAATATCTGCCATTAGGTTTGCTAACCTTTCCTCAAGTGAACCACAATATGTTGCACCACTAAGAAGCAGTCCAATATCCAATGAAAATATCTAAAAATCCATGGAAACGATCAGTATATCTATCAATTAATGACGGAAATGTTTCAAGTACTGTGTGCGGTACACTGACCTTTTTCTGTCTTAAGTCTTGAGGGATATCATCACGTAGCAATCGAAGAGCGATACCTTCAGCAATTGCTGTCTTACCCACACCAGGTTCTCCAACAAGACAAGCATTGTTCTTTCTTCGCCTACGTAAAATTTGTATTACACGCCATATTTGATCATGTCGTCCTATAGTTGGATCAAGTTTGCCCTACGAAAACAAAAATCAAAATCTTTATTAATTTGTTAGACAAGTGCAAATCCAAATCATCTACATTATTATTTTACCCAAGTATTAGTAATCAATCACTGGTAAAATAGTATTAAATATGGCAAATAATATGTTGTAATTAATTACCTCTTTTGCTAATTTTGTGAGATTGGTGCCGTACTTTTCCAGTTCTCCCATCAATACAATGATTAGCTTTCTCTTGAGTTTGGTACTATGGAATGATTCTGATGCATTGGTTCAGGTACGATCGATAGGCACTGTTTCTTCTGAAAAGCTAAAAATTAAAGATGGGAAGATCCGATAAAAAAAAAAAAAAAAACACTTTGTTCAGTGATTGTTTTATTTTCAAGTGAATCTTCTATTGATTTTGGGCCATGAAAGGTATTTCCTTTCTACACGTACCAGTGGCTGTTATAAGTGGGCAACGTTGTTGAAATTTTTTAGGATTGTTTGATGAAAATTTGCCATTGGATTTAATCTCCACCGTCTGAAACTCCGGTTTGATGAATATTGGCATTTCATGGGATTCTAATTTTGATCAAAATGGTAGAGTCGAGAGAGGCAACTTACGGTCGTTGCAATGTTCAAGTAGCGGTCAGGCTGAATACTTGATATTGCAAGGTACTCTGACTTGTTGCTTTGTCGACTTATTTTGGAAGAAGACCACTAACTAGGTAAAGGGTGAAGGCTAAAAGAGCACATCTGACATCACATAGGACACCAAAGCAATACCCTTAAATCTGTTTGCTCCCCAATTCATGTGTTTATTTTCTTTGCATCCAAAATGTAGCAGGAAGAATATAAAATTTAATGCCTTAGATAATGCCTGGGTTAAGATCAATTTGCTGCACACATACAAATGGTAAATGGATAACGAGAGAGGATCTGGAAATTTTACAAAGCAAACATTAAAATGCAGCAAAAAACAAACACAGTCGAAAAATAATTAAATAACAAACCCGTTAATACAAACAAACAAGAAAAAAACAATCTCTGAAATTGATATCATCCTGTGCCTATTTTCCCCTGTATTTTTTACTTGTTTCTTTTAGGGACACTAACCTATTGTACAGACACCCTATAAAGGGACCCTATGAACCATGCAGACAAGTCGCAGAGTGGTTTCCAGGTGGAAATGATAATTTTGCAGCCTGAATCAAAATTAAGAAAAGAAGATGCAACATAAGAAAAACAAATTTCACAGAAAAAGAACACTGACGAAGAGGCTAAGCAGAAAAAGTACCCCGGGAAGGGCATATCATGATCAAGGAGAGACATCAGTATCTACAGCAGGTTTATGATTGGTAGTTGTAGAAAAGGTCCCTATATCAATTTGGTGGCGTGATACTTCCCACAATTGCTGCTCGATTCCTAGTTTTCTCAGTTCCAGAAGACCTCTTTCGACTAAATAACAAAACATAAACACCAATTAAAAGGGAGAATCTAGTCACAAACTTTCCCCCTCATTATCATGACAGCTTATAAAAACTAAGGCATGTCATAATATTTATACAAGAATCAAGAATATGTGGGTAGGAATTACCATCAACAGCATCATGGGATGTTGGTATTTGACCAATACGATCGATCCAAGATTGAAGTCTTTCTTCTGCAATATCTTCTTCTACACCATGTGCTTTTGCTCTCCTCCAGATATATGTAAGCCATGCCTTCATCAGAGAAGTTCTATATCATGAGATTTTCAAGAAATATCTACCACTGTACCACATAAATTAAACACAGAGGGGACTATAAGAAAGTTATAGCCAGACCTGCTTGAAAAGAACATCTTCACACTCTGCTTGACTCAACTCTACATAAGAAGTAAAATAAGCATTAAATACATTCACAATTTCCTTGCATTGTTGTTTACAAAAACAAAAATAAACACCTTTCAAATTCAAAAGAAGACAGAGACCACAATTCTGTCATTGCTACTAATATTTGCACATAACCAAGGGATTGATACTAGCAACTACAAGCTAAATTATCAACATTTGCATACCCACTCAGCAGACTCGTTGGTGTGATATGCTGGTGATGTATTATCACTACCAGAGAGTGCACGTCAGGAGAGTTATGCAGATTGGTTTTGACATAAGGGTTACAAACTAGTCTACATGCCATTGTTATCAATATTTGCAAATAAAACGCAAGGGACAACAATAATCAGTGACTTTCAGCTAAAATTTCCAAATAACCTCTCAATGGACCATTATTAGGATACAGTAGTTATGTGTTACCAAAATTTGGGCGTGCATGACAGCAAGGTCGGTGCAATTTGGTTTTGACAGACAGGGCTAGAAGCTAATCAACCACCTGTAGTGCGACAATCCTGGGCTCAGAGTCTCTAACTGATGATTGTTCAAGTTCCGTTAATCCTTATCATAATAGAACTGCACATCCCGTAGTATAATAACTTAATAAGCAACAAGTAAATCATAAGTGTGTTACCAAATGCCTCTATATACTTCGGATCACCAGGAGACTTGACATCTGAAGAAAAAAAACAATAACTAGATTCAAGAATGCTAAGTTCATGACCTTCTGCAAGGTTGCGAGTCCAACAAAGTAAAATGAAATTTAACATGAGACTATATAGTAAAAGGGAAAAACATCAACAGGCAAAAGCTAGCACTTCATAGGATAAGATGAGAAAACAAACCAGAGCTGGATTGGCGAACTAAATTTGAGCGTAGGTGCTGGGACAATTTCAATACAACAGCATCTTCAACCTTGAACACATTAAGTTGTAAACCACAAACAAACAGTGCAGACAGTATGAGATACCACAGCACTTAGTATGTGTATGAGGACTACGAGAGACAAACACAATTCTAAGATCCCAATAAAACTAGTCATAAGTATATTGACAAATAGAGAAGTAAAAAAGGAATACGAAAGTTCAATATAAACAACTACCTTCAGAGAAGCAAGTTCCCTTAAGCCCATCTCAACTGAAAGCATACTCTCAATGTTCCCTTCTCCAGTTAGATTGTTGAAATCCCTCGTAAGCTTGTTCTTGTTATCTAGATCTGCCATACCTGCTTAAGTTTTCATATCGATAGCACGCATAACAATGAGAAGCCATACCATTGAAATGCAAATCGAACTCTGATAGCATTTTCAAAATTACTTCTGTAGCAGAAGACCAGAAATGATGCACAAAAGTAGATTTGTTCCGACTAACCTTGGTTCTTGGATTCCTCCTTCGCCTTCTGCCCAGCAGAAATAACAACTTCGTAAGGAAGAGGAGCTAAGGATGACCAGTGCTCATGTTTTGACACTGAAATATCTGGGCAGATGCCTGCAAAAAGGAAAGTCGAATGAGATCAAAAATAAAAGAAAGTAGCAAACAAATATACAAGGTACTCAATCAATATTCAGAAACAGAACCAACTGATGTTACACATCACGTGCCTCAATCATGGTCTGAACTTTTATTGAAAGTTGCAAAGTCATATATCCTAAATATGCCAGAAAGACCTATTACATCCATCATGGACAAACAAAATTCTAACTAGCAGCTTACCATGCTGTACAGCTAAACCCCAATAGCGAGCAAGCCAACACCTCTTGAGAACAACTTCCTCCTGCAGAAACACTTATACATTAAGAATTAATCTCAAATAGAAAACTATACCAAGAATAACGACTCCACGGAAGTAAAATCTACAAACCATCTCTTCTTGATTCAAGATCATTCTCTGCGTCATTGAGCGGAGAGATTTGGCTTCAGATTCTGCCTCCTGAAGCTGTTCCACAGCGGCTGCAGCCTCTTGTTTTGCATTCTGAAACAAGAAAAAAAAATTTGAAGCATTAATTGCAAGAAGAGGTACTTGGTCAACGGTAGACACATGAATGTTGATATTAAAGAACAAACTCATGGTATCTCACCTCAATTTCGGACTTGAGCGATCCAATTTCCTCTGCCCTCACATCCTTGGACTGTTTTGCAGCTTTTAGAGCAGCCTAGATTGAAAATTAATTATGTTCACATGTTCACCCAATAAAACACAAAACGAAGTAATGACATGAGAATTAGCGGAGGTTTCCTGATAAGCCCCAGATGGCCACATTACACTTATCTCGAGATAATGACACTATCACTGGCACCTACTAGTGTTTCGCAATGAATATTAAATATCTAAAATAGCCCATAATTCCGGCCCTTTATTAACCTCTCTTTGCCGCAATGCCGCTTCCTTTCTGAAGATAAATGGCATAATATGTCAAAATCGGAAACTAGTGTTTGTGACAGACACAATTTTAAGTCGAAAGCAAAGTACCTGCTCAACAATTTGGCTTCCAAAGATACACCTTCTCCGAGAGAAGCAACCTGTGCAATATCAGAATTAATACATTAAAAATAGCAACCTATGAATTCTGGACAAGATGATAGGAGTTTAAGAAAGCGATATTTTGTGATTAGCTATACAAACAGAAAAAGATGCAAATGCTATTTGACACAAAAAATAACCTGTTTCTCAAGCTCTCTGGCTCTGGCTTCTGCTTCATCGCATCTCTCTTCCGCAATTCGTAGCTAAAAGAAGATTTCAATTCAATTTCATCGCAAAAATAAACTGGCAGGCTAAACTTGTTATTGCTGGAAAAGAAAGAAACATACCTTGTCCAGAATATTCTCGTTCTCTTCCTGTAGCATATCGAGCTGCAATTCATGAGGTTGTTAAATTAATAGCTGACTTGTCGAGGGAAGCATCAAAACTTGTTGACAAATTATTGAGTTCTAACTTTACGACTTCATCCGATGATTGCTTCACTCAATCTATTTGGAAGGTCAAATCATACAAGAAAACACACCTCATCCCTAAGTGCAGACGCCTCGCGCTGATTTCCTGGAGAACCTTTTGAGTTCAGGTTCCCCATGTCTGACGTGAACCTGTACCTTAAGTTAGTTAATTCAAGCTTTCAAATAAATGTTATTTATTTGAGCAATCTATGTTCCCTATAATGGATTTCGATTAGTGTGAGTGATGCATCCTCTTAATTCTTCATTTTCAAAATCATAGTATATAAACGGACAAACAAAAAAAGAGCATAAGAACTTACTTACCTTTTATCTCTATGCCTATTTGTAGGAGGGTCCAATGGTGGTATAGGAAGCGGTGTCCTTATTGATGGTTTACTTGGTGGTACCATTGCTATTGTACGAACAGTAGCTACTGATGGCCTTCCAGCTGATGTAGAACGAACTGACGGAGTATGCTCCATAAAGTTCCGACCTAACTAATTTTAACATGAAACAACCCAATCAGCTTTTCTGACTTGTAAGCTGTAACAAAGAGAACACGCCAGTTTGCAACTAATTGTGTCACATATCAACCATCAACATTGAGTACTATCCACCAACTGCAAATGTAGTTTCTAGAATCTTAGATTATCCAACTTTGAGTAAATTCACCAATGACACTTGGATTTCAACGAAGATCCATTTGAACATATATCTCTTACTTCATAACAACAAAATTTAATTGACAACGGTAGTTAAACCTCTGATATGAACTTCATTCCAGCAAAAACACCAGGGTCATGTTTAACATAATAACTCTCCTTATATCTACTATATTTGAAAACTCAACCAGGCAAACAAAGTGATGAGATCCTAAACACGTACATACTATGGCAACTGTGCCCTACATGCATATCCTAGGTCCTTGTTTTCCCAAATACTGGTGCAAAAGGAATACGAATAGCCTTCTGATTACACATAATCAAAATTTAAACTATTTCCACTTTTCTCTCACTCAAAAGCTTTAGAGAAATCCATACAGAATTAGTTAAATTAAAAACAAGAAGAAGCATCATAACATCCGAAATATCTCCAAATCAAATTCCATTTCTTCACTAAATACATCAATAATCTCCCTAAATTCCCCACACAAACTTTAACACCAAATTGTCCCTACAATGAGGTTTATTTGAATCATTTCTACATCATCAAAAACACCAGGGTCAGAATTACTCGCTTATCTACTATATTTAAACTCCAACTAGGTAAACAAAGACATCGGATCCGAAACAAGTAACTAGTATAGCATACTGATCACCCTGTGCGGAATGTAAGCCCGTCCAAATGCTGAGTGAAGGGGGTTCAAAATAGCATTCAAACTATCAGAATTTCTAATTCACTCAAAAGCCCTAATTTCAGTTCAACCAAGATCAAAAGTAACATCACAACCCCAAAATTACCACTATATTGAAATTCATTTTTACTCTAATTTGCCCAATAAACACACAATTTAACACAAAACTATCTCTACCGTGAACTTCATTTGTATCATTTCTACTCTAATCTTCCTAAATTCCCTAATTTAAAACCAATATATATGTTCACTGAACTTCATCTGCATCATTTCTACCCTAATCTCCCGAAATTCCCCAGTTTACCAGCAAATTATCTCTTCAGTGAACTCCATTTGCATCATTTCTACCTTTACTCTCCCTAATTTTCCCAATAAAACACACAATTTATCACCAAGTAATCTCTACACAGTGAACTTCATTTCAAACTAGAACTTTCAATTCACTCGAAAACAACCATAAGTTAAACACAAAATAACTCAATTTTCACAGGGTCGACCAACAATTCAGTTTCCAATCAATTATAACAAAATTCTTCACGAAACTTCACAAAATAAAATAAAATAAATAAATATCAAATTACCGCAGGCGAAGGAGATCTAGTAGGTCTAGTAGAAACGAAACTAGTGATACTAGTATTATTAGATTGTGGATAACGAAAATCCAAATCATCGTCGTCGTCGTCATCATCATCGTCATTCTCAGCAGTTTGTGAAGCCATAACTTGAGCTAATCTTTGAGCAGCAGCTTTAGCAGCAACATTTTGAGTTCTTTTAATACTTGACATACCAGAAACAGTTGATGATGATCTTGCATGATGTGAATGAGGATGTGCTGGTGACACTATTGATGATGGTGATGATGATCCTGTACTCGATCCACTCCGCTGTCTATTATAACCTCCTGGACTTTGTGTTCTTACTCGATCCATGAATCTATTTCAAAATTCGAGATTAGAGAGAGATAAAAAAATCTAAAAATTCTGAGAGAGACCTAGATTCTCTCTGGAAAGAGAAAGAAAAGAATTTGGTCAGTTGAGTTAAGTTGAGAGATTGGTAGCAATAGCATCTCCCAATCGGTCTTATTTAGACCTTTATTTACAGAGTTTACCCATGTAAGACCTTTTGACTCAAACTACATACATACAGCAGTGCTGTTAAGCCACGTCGATCTTGAAAACTACCACCGATTAAGGTTTGAAAAACGGATCATACATCAATTGTGGCTGTTAGAGCAACTGCAGTGGACGATCAGACCAAAGAGTAAACATCAGAAATGGTCTTTGGTCCGATTTTGTGAGCCGCAACGGACGAGTAAATGTAGTATTTGGTCCAAAAAGTGAACAGTATTCGATCATGTTTAGTCAAGAAAATGGTCCAAAACAGATATAGTCTGACGCCAATGTAAAACAACGTTTTGGGAAAACGTCATTATACGAGGACGTTTAAAAAAACAAACGTCATTACTGAAAAACGTCTACCAAAACGTTTATTAAGAACAGCGTTTTTGAAACGTTGTAATAAAAGAGCGTTTTTGAACCGTTCTTTCTAAAACGTCGTATTGAAACAGCGTTTCTGAAGTGGTTGTTCTTGAAACGTTGTACTAAAACAGCGTTTTTGAAACGTCGTATTAAACGTTTATTGAGAACAGCGTTTTTGAAACGTCGTATTAAAACAGCGTTTTCAAAAGTAACGGTCCTCTGCACCAACGTTTAGTCTATCAAACGTTGCTATATGTGGGCGTTTTTTTTTGAAATGCTGTTTTAGAAGAGCGTTTGAGTTTTGACGCTACTTTACTAGGACGTTTTTCTATGTTTTATATCAAAACGCTTCAGTATGGTAACGTTTAGGTAACGCTTTAGTAAAGTGACGTTTTGAATATATAACGCTTCACTACAGCAACGTATATTATAAACGCTAACCTAAATGAACGTCAAAAACATAACGCTTGTACAGTTAAACGTCTGTGTAATATACGTTACTTTAGTACAGCGTTTGATAATTAACGCTTATTTACAACAGCGTAATATCATATTTACTCATGTTCTCGTTGCGTTTTTTTTTTTAAACGACCAAACAGATTTGGTATTTGGTCGATGGTCTGGTCCAACCGCTGCAGTTGCTCTTATAACGTGTTTTGACGGGTGTGAACACGTTTTGGGTAAAAGAACGTGTTATTTAAAAATATTTTTTTTAATATATTCTTTAAATAACGTGTGTGATAACGATCATTTAGTAAAAATATATAAATTATGATTTGAAATTTCTAATTAGCGATACGTGAAAACGGTTATAACGTGTCTAAATAACAATGATACTACGTTTTTTTATTTCTTTCATTTATTCATTTATTTTAATTTTTTATTTTTTATTTTTAATTTTAATTTTTTATTTTTTATCTTAGAAATAAAAGATTAAGTAAAAAATATTTTTATATTCTTTTTTTTCTGATCAATTAGTATGATCTCATTCTGCAAATCAATATGATCTCGTTTAGTTTCCTTTCTAATTTCTTGTTATTCTATGTACAAATCCTAATTAACATGCATCCGTTATTTCTACTTTCTAATTTATTTCATAATGTTCACATAATTCATATGCCTTCCTCATTTTACGTCCCTAATTTTTAATCAATTAATTATTCTATGTACATATATACCTTTCTTGTTTGGTTTCTTTTCTTATTTCTCATTCCTAAAATGTTGCCAATAATTCTCTATAAAAACTATAATTCAATAGTTATTAATATAAATTAATTTAGTTAGTGTATTCCTTTCCTAGGTTTATCTTCCATTATAAATATTCTTCACTATGAATTAACAGTAAAGTTCTCCTTATTGTGTTTAAGTTTTTATAAATATTTATAAGAATGCAAAGGATTTGTGAAGAAAAAGATATGTGGAGGAAGAATGGAACCACCTATATATTCACTTTCTTAAAGATGTAAAAAAAGATTGTTTTTGAAGTTATTTTTACCACTTTGACCATATTATCCGAGTAACTCGTGACTCGGATTGACTCGGACTCGGCCCGACTCGATGAGTAATTCCAAAAAACTCGTCTAGGTCGAGTATTCAAGGATCGTATTGTCCAAAGGCCGATACCCAAGTTACTCTCGAGTAACTCGGCTGACTCGGTCGAGCCGTATTACACTGCATTATCTATTTCATTATCGATTTATATAGATTCATTAACATGTGATACAAGAACATATTTTTTCTTCTTCATTTTGTTCTTCTACTTACCTTCTTCTTCTTCTTCCGCTTTCATTATCGATTTCATTAACAAGTGATACATGATTTTGATTTTTATCAGTTGATTTTAAATTTATTTTTTTGTTTTGTTTTTTATCTAGGTTTCAGTTGATTACAAACTATTCAGGTAAGATTATCGTTATTATTAGTTTTTTTTTCTTTAATTTTGATCAGGTTGTTGTTTGTTTTTTTCAGATCGGTGAAGAAGAACATCCTGAAATTAAATTGAGCTAGAGTTTCAGTGTAATCAAGCTACTTTTGGTAAGTATTTGTCATTCTTTTGTTCTATTTTTTCTAGTTTGATTTTCGTTTTGATATCTTGAAATAATTTTTTTCTCTTGATTTTGTGTTCGTTCATCTTTGTTTCTAGTAATGCATGTGTAGAAAACCTGTTTGATTCATATTTGCTTTGTGTTTATTTTGATTGGTGGAGTACCTCTGTAATTTTGATCAGGTTGTGGTTTATTTTGTTTCAACTGTAATATTAGTTGTTGAGTAACTGCTAAGTAATTTTTTTTTTCTGGAATGGAATGCAGAAGATTTGATTGTTTGGGTGTTTAGTGAGTAGTGAGACTGAATGTGGCAGTAGTTTTCACTAGTCAAAAGCACTTATATTGTATATCAATACTAACTGACTAGTATTATGAGGCATTTAGGCTTGTTGATTTTCCTTTGTTTAATGTTAATTGACTACTTTTTGTTTCTTTTTTGATTGATTTTTCTTTGTGTTTATTTTGTTTCATTCCACACTATTTGTAGGAGTAGCTTCTAGATACATATTCTTTTTTTAACCTGCTAGGGTTTGCTTTTTTATTTATAGAAGACTTGAATGAAGTGTTATCCCTTTTTGTAAGTAAGCATTTTTCTTTTAATTTTTGTAAATAAGCATTGTTCTTTTTATAAGAATGGAGTTTTGATGCAGGTTGTTTAATTTTTTTCAGGATGTTATTTTAGCATGTGTACTCTATAGGTACACAAGGTTCTTATCATGCGTACTCAACAGGTACATAATCTTCTTAGCATGTATACATAGATGGTACACATTAATTTTTGGGTACCGAAATTAAACCATGATAAAACTTTAATTTTTTCAGGTTGTTATTGCTTTTGTGAGTAACATTACGGTTGTTTGTTACTTTTCCCATTTCATCATCGTTCATGTTTGTGTTGAAACTACACTTGATGAGTTTAAGAAGGAAGTTTGCAAGCAATAAAAACAGTTTACTCCCCTTGGTATATATTTCTTCTTCCGAGAAGTTGGGATAGATCTTCATGTGGTATGTGATTATTCACTTCAAGCACTAACCTCCATTACACATAGTACAAAGAAGCTTAACTTTGATATATTTCTGCAAAATATCACTCATGCTGCTTTATCTAGCTCTAGGAATTATTTTTTTGTTACTTGTGGTTCTAACAGTAGTTCGTTGAGAAACTTTAACTCAATGGGAAAGTATTTGGAGGATAGGAGTAAGCATCACAAAACCTCTATTATCCGATAGTTGGTCTAAGGTCCTTGGTGAGGTTGGTCATTTTTTTTTTGAAGTAGTATAGGAAGTTAGGATTGCTTTCATAAAGTATCATCGTCTGGTTGCAAAATGATTGTCACACACAATGAACCTTCTTGGTTTTCGGTCAAGTGTGAAGTGAAAGAATGTGGATGGAAATTTTATGTTGTTGTTATTGATGAATAGAATGAAATGTTACAAGTTAAAAAATACAACTCTGAGCATACTTGTGGTGCTGGAGGTCGTGATTTGAATCAGAAGTATTCAACAAGCTTTATTTCTAATTTGATTGAAGAGGAAGTTATGAAGATTCCTCATAAGAAGCCGAATGACATTGCTTCTGATTTCTTTGTTAATTATGGAATTAACATGGAGTATTATCAAGCAATGGAAGAAAAACGGTTTATAAATCTATTTATGATTGTGATGTGATGTCATACTCCCACTTGGTTTGGAATGTTGATGCTATCATGAAGACAAATGAAGGTAGTCTTATTGACTTTCAATTTGATCCTCAAAGAAAACGATTTGAGAGGATTTTCATCTCTTTTGGTGCATGTATTAAAGAGTATATTTTTTGTCGTTCGTTGGTATATTTGGATAAGATTTTTCTTACTGGGAGATTCAGAGGGCGCTTGGCCGGTGTCGTAATCGTCAAAATTGTTTACTTTCTCACTTAACAAAATATGGATTAAGTACAAGGAAAGAAAGAATTCTTTCTCACAGAGATGACTTGAGTTGTTATTTGATTTCGATGTCTTATCTAGAAAGGGGAATTTTCATAATTATGGGAAGTAATAATAAGAAAGCTAAGAAAATTGTAGAGTTAAGAATATTGTTTAAGGTTTCATTTTTATTCAGAAAACATATTCTTATACTAAAAATTAGAATGAAGTTTTAATATTTTATCATCAAAGCCCTAGAATACCTTGATCGCAAGATTTTTTTTTTAATTTTCTAAATTCATCACACTTATATAAACGACGCAAATGTGAATTCTACTTAGCGAATAACCCAAAGTGTAAAGGAATAATTAGGTTTAACCCTCTAAAAGCAATAAGATTAATGAAATAGTCCAATCAATGCAATTGACATACCTAAGTAGACAATTTAACAAAGGTCATAATTCACATGCGAGTACAAGAAAATATCACTACTATTCGTAATCACACTATGCTACTTGTAATCAAGATTTGTCAACGTTTTTGTATTAACAACCCTAACTTAGTTACAGATATAAACACAAATTCACTCAATTCCGGACATGAACAAATATATATTCAATTATACGTGGCGATATTTATGGTGAATTATTTGACAAAACTAATATATTAATGAAGAAATATGTATTATGAAATCCAACTAATCCCTAACCAACAATAAAGTAATTAACTTAGTTTTAACAAAGTGATGCCACTAGCGCAAAAATCACTCAAAGAAGGGTCCCACAAACCCATACTGCTAACATATCATGAACTAGCACTTTCTGCAATGATATGCCACATGCTTGCTGATGTGTGTCGTACCACTCCAAAATTATTTATTACTTTCTCACTACTTATGATTTATTATGAAGCAAGGGTAAGAAAGAATCGTTCCCACGAGGAGGACTTGGTTGTTATATTGTTTCGAAATCTTATATAGAAGGGGGGATTTTTCAGATTCAATAAAAAATAATTAAACTAATTAAGAAAGCTAAGATATTGTAAAAGAATCAAAGAGTTGAGAATATTGGTTAGGGTTTCGTTTTCATTCACAAAACATGTTCTTGTACTAATAATTAGAATTGATATTTAATCTCGTTTTATCAAAATCCTTAGAATACATTGTTAATAAGAATATCCCGTAAATTTCCTCAAGTCATCAAGAAACACATTAAAAGATGTGAATATGAATTCTACCAAGAGAACAACCTAACGTGTAAAAGCACTAATCAAGTTTAATTCCCGAGGAGCATTACTATTCATGAAATTAGGCTAATCAATTCAATTTAACAAAGGTCATAATTCAGATGTGAGTACTAGGATACATCACTACAAGCAATAACCACGCTATGTTACTTGTATTCAAGGAGTATCAGTTTTGCGTATAATAAACCCTAAATTAGCTTTAGATATGAATGTGAGTTCAATCAATTTAAAAATTAACTAAACAAACAATCAATCAATCAATTGATTGTATATAGTAAATCATAATCGATAAATATGAGATAAAACTAATTTATTATTCAAAAACCATGTTTGAGAAATCCAACTATTTCGTAACAACCAATAAAATTAACTACTCATAAATTGAAGTTTACAAAATTCAAGAAGAAAAAAAATTACAAACCCTAGATGTGAGAATTCTTCCCGCGCAAACCTACAAAAAGAAGTAGAAGAGGTGAGAAGAAAACTACGTAAAAACCTAGATATCTCTCCCTTTTATTGAAGTTGCTCTTATATATCTTTTCCCTTGTAAAATCCTTCTTAAAATAAAACCCTTTTTTCCTTATATAACTCAAACACCTCAAAACCCTAGCTTTCCAAGTTTAAGTTCATACATCTCCAACCCAAAACAGATTCATGTAGAAGGCCCATAATATTCTAGCCAAAAACAACTCTCAGTCCAAATCAGTATTTTAGAGTCAGCCCACGAATATAACAAGCCCAAACAAACTATTAGGCATGTCAGTCTTGACAAACTGACAGGCTGCTTCAAACTCTTCCCTACTCACGGCCAAGTCTCTAACGCATTTCAGCGAACTCTTTAAGTGCATATCTGTTAGTGATTTCCGGCAAAGTTATTGGTTTCTCTAACACCACTTTTATCACCTTCTCTGCAATTTCGAAACATCCCATATAAATGAACTGTTGGAATTAACAAAATGAAAAAGAAAAGAATCTTTTATTAATTGATTTTATCTTTACAAAACACTATATATACATGTCATTATCTTGTGACATGTGAAGACCATGTGAATATCTATGTGGAGTGATGACTCATCATGTCTAGTCAGCATCCTTTATGTGTTGGCTATTATCCCCCCTCAAGCACAAGGGGTTTGAAACCATCTTGAGCTTGCTCCTTAGCATGTTGAATCTTGGGCCTGGTAGACTTTTGGTGAAGATATCCGCTAGTTGGGCTGTTGTGTGTACATAGAAAACATCTAAGTTTTGGTCCTGCACCATTTCTCTTACAAAATGGTAGTCAAGATGGACGTGCTTCATTCTTGAGTGTTGGACTGTGTTTGAAGCCAAGCTTATTGAAATTATGTTGTCACAACCGATTCTTGGTGGTCCTATAGTTTTGAAATGTAAGTCATTCAAAAGATAACATAGCCATACCATTTCCGCCGCCGTGTGTGCTAATGTTCGATATTCCGCCTTCGTGCTTGATCGTGCGACCGTTGTTTGTTTCTTAGAAGACCAAGAGATCAAGTTAGATCCCAAGAATATTCCATAGCCACCGGTGGACCGTCGATCATCTATGCATCCAGCCCAATCTGTATCTGAATAGCCCACTAACGTTTTTGATCCCTTTGTGAACCATATCCCAATGGATAGTGTGCCTTTTACATATCTTAGGATGCGTTTTGCTGCCTCTAGGTGAGATGTTCTAGGCTCATGCATGTATTGACACACAAGATTGACGGCAAATGAAATGTCCGGTCGTGTCCATGTTAAGTATTGTAATGCTCCGACTAAGGACCGATACTCCATTGGGTCATCCAAAATCTCTCCTGATGTTTTTGTTAGAAAAACATCAATGGGTGTATTGCAAGGCTTGAATCCATCCATTTTGTATATAGTTAGCAGGTCCAAGGCATATCTTGTCTGGCCCAGCAACAGTGAGTCTGCACCTCTGGATACCTCCAGGCCCAGAAAGTAGTGAACCTGTCCCATATCCTTGACTGGAAGGTGTCTATGTAGCTGATGTATAACATGTTGAATGTGATCCTTTGAGTTCCCAGTTAGTAGAATATCATCCACATATATCAGTGCTACATTGATTACTGATTTGTTGTTATGAACAAACATAGATGTGTCTGCCTTTGATTGTGCAAATCCAAGTGTAGATAGATTTGAACTCAGTTTATCGTACCAGGCCTGTGGCGCTTGTTTGAGCCCATATATTGCTTTATGTAGTAAACATACAGCTTTGGGCCTTTCCTGATCTATGAAGCCTGGTGGTTGAGTCATATACACTACCTCTTTCAGAGTACCATGTAGAAAAGCATTCGATACATCTAACTGATTAATAGTCCAGTTGTATTGAACAACAAGAGATATTGTTACTCTTATTTTTACCGGTTTTGCTACTGGGCTGAACGTGTCTTCGTAGTCCAGGCCTGGTTTTTGATGATACCCTTTTGCAACTAATCTAGCTTTGTGTCTAGCTACACTGCCATCTGGGTTGTATTTGACCCGAAATACCCATTTGCATCCCACTACATTAGCCTGGTCAGATATATCCACAAGAGACCATGTTCCAGCATCTAATAAAGCCTGATATTCAGTTTTAGCTGCTGTATTCCAGACTGGGTCTCTGTTGGCAGATGTGATACATGTTGGAACAGCAATAGAAGCACCAAGTAGTGCTCAATGTATTAGGTACCTGGTAGATTTAAGAGACCTAGGCCTGCTAATGCCTGCTTTCCCTCTTGTGATCATGCTGTGAATATTTTGATCTGTAGCAGAATTATCTTCCGTAGTGGTTATAGTATGATCTACTGTTGAGTTAGAACTTAGATGAGGATGACTAAAGATTGTAGGAGGCTGCTTTGTAGTAATTGAACTAACCGGATTGGAGTAAGAGAACTTTGTTTCATCAAATGTTACATGTCGTGATATGTAGACTGTTCCTGTTGTAGGGTCCAAACATCTATATCCCTTTTTATGCAGACTGTAGCCTAAGAACACATAACATTTGCTTCTCTGTTGTAACTTATTTGTGGTGTAAGGCTTTAACCATGGATAGCAGCTACATCCAAAAGCTCTTAAAAATGAGTAATCTGGTGTCTTTTCAAACAATACTTGATAGGGAGATTTATATTCTAGACCTAGTTGGTAGTATGTTGATCAAGAAGTTTGAAGTCTGCAAGGCATCAACCCAGAAACATGTAGGCAACTTAGACTGAGACAGTAGTGTCCTTGTAATGTCTAGAAGGTGTTTATGCTTCACTTCTGCTACTCCATTTTGCTCAGGGGTATGTGGACAGGACATTTCATGTGTTATTCCTCTAGTGGCACAGAAGTCTTCTAGGAAGTGATTTACAAATTCTCCTCAATTATTAGTTCTAATAGTAACTACTGGATGAGATAACAAGTTTTCAATTCTCTTAACAAACAGAACAAACACATGCTTAAATTCATACTTGGAGGACAATGGCAAAATCCAGCAATATTTGGAATATTCATCAATAACATTTGCATAATACATGTTTCCTGATGCAGATACTACATGACATGGTCCCCAGAGATCCATATGCAATAGCTGAAGAGGTTTATTTGCTACAGAATGAGACATAGTAAAAGGTAGTTTATGACTTCTACAAATTTGACAGTCCATACATGATAAGGGTTTACGTAAAGGACTGGATAGATGTAAGATATGACATAGCTTTTGTAAAGTCTGGAATGATGGATGGCCAAACCTCCTGTGAA
Source organism: Papaver californicum (assembly GCA_023531435.1). Taxonomy (NCBI): domain Eukaryota; kingdom Viridiplantae; phylum Streptophyta; class Magnoliopsida; order Ranunculales; family Papaveraceae; genus Papaver; species Papaver californicum. Next base: position 2,966,886 of record JAJJMC010029784.1, on the reverse strand, counting down.
GTGTAAGATTATCAGATTTTGTAGATGATGGTGCTTGTGGAGCATGATTGGAGTTGCTGAATGAAAAAGGGTAGAGACCGTTCCTATGTGGACCTTGGAAAAGTAATTTCCCTGTGGTCTTGTCCTTCACATAGAAACCAGATGAATCAAATGTTAATGTGCAATGATTATCATCAGCAAATTTCTGAATAGATAGGAGGTTATGAGATGCTCTAGGGACAACTAGAACATTATTGAGTATGAAAGAGTTAATACCAGTAGACTTTCGAGTATTACCTAGATGTGTGATCTGCATACCTTCCCCATTTGCAGTTTGTATTGTCTCTATGCCATCATATGGTGTGCATTCTTGTAGTAATTTGCTATCAGATGTGATGTGGTTGGTAGCACCACTGTCTGCTATCCATTCCTCTTCACCAAAAATATCAGCTGCAGCCAACATCGCCGTGAGATTTGATGGTGGTGTTCTCCCTTGATAAAAAAAATTAAGCCTCTGTGTGCAAGTAGTAGCTATGTGACCTGGAATGTTGCAGATTTGACATATTGGTTTATTAGTCAGACTTACTCCTCTGTCAGTCATTTGTTTATGAAATATTGTTGGATTTGGATTTCGCTGTCCATAGTTCATATTTCTCTGATTAGTTCTGTGATACCCCCGATGATTTGAAGGAGAACCTCTGTTGTAGTTTCTTCCATAGTTAGTGAAGAAGGCCTTTGCATGATGCTCCTCTTTTTGAATCTTTATGCGTTCTTGAACAACAGTCTCTTTACTCTGAAGATTGTTGTGAAGTTCGATGCAAGTTACTGGTGGATTTCTGTGACGCATCGACGTTGCGAAGGGGATGTAGTCATCATTAAGATCTTTGAGGGTAATAACAACCAGTTCTTTATCACTTACTATTTCACCAGCAGATGCCAGTTGATCAGAGAGATTTTTAATTTCATGAATCAGAGAAGAAACTAATCGTGTTCCTTGAGTGATGGAAAGAAGTTTGGTTCTTAACTGAATGGAATGGGTTGAAGAAGCTCTGCCAAAACGATTTTCAATGTTTTGCCAGAGAGAGGCTGAAGTTGTTGAATAAGTGAAGTATGCGATGATTGAATCAGAAATTGTGGAGTTTATCCACATGGTAATAATTGAATCTTCATCAATCCACTCAGTATAAAGAGGATTTTCAACTACGTTTTGTTGATTACTCTGATTAGTGAACTGTGGAGGACAAGGATAAGAACCATCTAGGAATTTTTTAAGCTTGTATTTTTGGATTATTGGATTCATGAGATTTTTCCAAACAAGAAAGTTTTCTTCTGTTAACTTCAAATGAATGAAGTTATAGAGTTGATTCATAGGTATCTTAGAGAAAAGATTTGATGTAGTACTTTCCATGATAGAAGATGAAATAGGTGGAAAGGTTTCAATCATATAGTAGATCAGAAGATTTGATAGAGAACAGAAAGATTCTAGATCAGGAACATGAAATGATCAACTCAATCACAAACAAGAAAATCTGGTTAAAGATTATCAAGAGTAGATTTGATACCTCTTAATAGTATAAAACCAGAATTTCTAGTTTGTATCTTCAAGATCAGAGAAGATGTTAAAACTAATAGAAGAAGCAGAGAGAATAGATGAGAAATTTAGAAGCAGAGAGAAGTAAAAGATTTACCTCTTGTTCTTGTGCATCCTATATATTGATGATTTGATTTCTCAGAAGTTTTCCTATGTTAAATGCTTCTCGAGATTCTCTGTGAATTAATGAGATCCACTAACTTTTGTTTTCTGACTGTTAATTCAGAAGAAACCGTTGGTTTCTTGATATTTCTTCTGTATTTGATTAAATCAAGAAGCATCCGTCTGACATTAATGATGTTGACTGAAAACAGATAATGAGAAAGAGTAAAAATTCAATACTGCGTTAGCTGTTTTCAAAAGAAAGAATGAATGCTGCTGTTTCCAGTGCTCTGATGAATCACGCGTCTGACAGCGTTGAACGGCTATTCTGATTTGGCAATTAATGCTTCAAGAATCAAGAGAAAGCGTTTCTTTCCAAGAAAATTTATTGAGTAATTTTCTTCTTTGTCTGGCGTGAAACAAAAAATATCAAGAAATGAGCGAATAAGAAGATGATGTTTTCAATTGTCTGCCATTAATGGCATTCACAGATCTTGAAGAAAAAGAAATTTAATTCTTCTTTAGCGTTTTCCCAAGAAAATGCTCTGATACCATGTTGGAATTAACAAAATGAAAAAGAAAAGAATATTTTATTAATTGATTTTTATCTTTACAAAACACTATATATACATGTCATTATCTTGTGACATGTGAAGACCATGTGAATATCTATGTGGAGTGATGACTCATCATGTCTAGTCAGCATCCTTTATGTGTTGGCTATTATGAACCATTCAACATCATCGCAAACAAAACTATTCACTAGTTTTCTTAACCGGAAGCAACACATGTTGCCTGAAATCAAACCCCTCTTCGACTAATTTTAGGTCTTGAGATCCACCAAATAGTTCATACCCTTCTTGTCAATCCTCTAAACAAACCACAAGAGCCATTAAACATAACCATCAACTCATTGGCAGCAGAAGTTCTCGGCTGAGACTCAGCCACCAGAAACCCATTCAATTCTCCACAAATTTCACTTAACTGAGCCATAACCCATCCTTCGTATCTTCCCTGAGTTCTCATCAATCACTTCTCATTATCAAACCCATTCTTGCTTTCGACCTCAACAACTCAATACCTTATTTTCTTGTTCTTCTTATCTTCTCTCAGGCTTCGAACACCAACAACAACTCCATCTTGATTTTCTGTTTCTCTGCCATCTCACAGAATTTCTTCTCTGTAGCTGTTTCAACATCTCACAACGAGACCCATCATCACTATCTTCTTTTCCTGATGGTGTTTTCGGCCACATCAAACCAAAATCAACCATATTGCAACCACTAACTTCCGTGTATTCGCTACATCTGAATATGTCCTTACCCACTCTCTGGCATGAAGGAGCTAGGACGCAGGTCTCGGTCGTGACCTGAAGAGAATGAGATGAGATATATCTCGCCTTTCAGTTAGGTTAAAAGGGAAATAAAGTGGCCCTTAATCAAGTAGGTTGTTTACCTTTATAACAAGCATTTTAACTTCCTTTATAGAATAATAAGCCTCCCCTTAGTAATTCTCTGTATTCTATTGTAAACCTGGATACCCCCTATTAATTGTCTGTTTTGACGCACTAGAGACTTGTGTGCTCTCTAGCTTTAATTCCACAAATACCCAAAGTTGCCCAATGATGCCTTGAGCCTCTAATTCTCTTTTTTTGCTTCTTGTGACTCCAAAATACCTACAAAACATAAAACGAGCGTAATATACACAAAATACAAGAGAAATAATTAAGAAAACTATAAGAAATTGCTATTCAAATAATGTATTTTATGCACCTATCAGTTGCATCACTTAAATAGTGATGGCATGATTGCACGTCGTGTATGAAGTGATGCATGCCTCATGTCATCCCTGAAATCATGCATCGTCACTTAGAGCTAATCGTCTATCGACGAGGGTAGCAAAGTAGTGTTCGTGCATCGTTGCCAGCTTCCACGATCCTCATGAATCAATATTAAGTTTTTATTAACATAAGTATATCTTTTCTCTTTCATGGTGACTCATCGTCTTGTATTTATGCCATGAAGTGCATTAGTGACCAGCGGAACCCAGCTTACTCAACTGCCAACATCTGGCCTAAGTAAATGGAAATGGGATCACCATGCCCACAGCTGGCACTATTAAAATTACGATTGTGATTCCTAGATAATGCGGAAATTATATTTTACTTGACGTACTGAGTCACTGATAGACTTATCAGACTTAACACAAGTAGTCAGTCTACTTTATTAATTAACACTCTGAGCATACTGTCAAATTATTAATTAAATAATTGAGTAAGTTATTCACATGACTTAAATATCAAATTCTACAAGACATCAAACATGTCACAGGTGGATACTCATTAGCGTATTAGTATGGTGGTCCACGACATGTGTAGTATAACTGAATACCAAAAAAAGGAAGAATCAGGTTGTGCGAACGCTGCTGGATGAAAGAGTAGTAGGTGTATAGTTTCTAGAGTCTTCTTTATGATCATGAGTATAACCTCAACCAGATTCTTCACTTCTTCCACTTCTTACAAGATCATGAATGTGGGTTCAACACTATAAATAAATGACTTCAAGTATTCCAAAAATGATACGAAGTTTATCGAAGTCATAACAAACTATCATAAACAACTCTACCTGTAATACTTGAACTGCACTATAGGGACTTATATTCTTTAACTATAACTCACCATAGTATGATCTCATTTTTCTCTGCTTCCCTCCCTAAGATCAACCCTTCTCCTTATTTACAACCGAAGCAAGGATTGAAAGACCATATCTTAGCCTAAGTTAGCCTTGTTAGAACTTCGGGTCCTGCTAGGCATCGTAGTAAATTTCCTCCAAAGCTTTTGCGGTACAAGATTCCTTCATGAAAACTGAACCTCCTCGCTTTTTACTTTAGTATGGTTGCATCTCGTTTTTCCGATGAAAGGGAATTGTTGCGAATGTATTTGATGTAGGGTTTTCTCCAGTCCCCAGCATGGTGGATGGTCAGGGCCTCCATTTGGTACGGTTGTGCTTGGAAGTTGGAACAAGACCCTTGTAGTGCTCGAGATTGAATTTCTATTATAGGACAGTACTATCCTAGGCGTTGAAGGCGGCAATATAGATTCAAAACCAATGTTTCTCCACATACTTCACATTGAACATGATTGAGCTGTAATTGCGCTTCTTTATCTTCGAGATATCTTGAAAGGGACCCGTCTGGATTTATGTGGTACAATTCCCCGTGAAGCAAGAAGAAATTCTTCAGGTCCTTAAGAATGAATTTCCTCTGAGAGATTGAGCTGCTCAGCTCCTCGATGATTTGCGTCCTCCAATCGGTGGTCTGAACATGCTCAGACGGACTCAACCATATTGATGGTATAGTATGGTAAAATCGTACTTTCAAGTAGGTTCGAGAGATCAAAATCGAAAAGGACGAGCCTAAACCAAGAAATGGCCGTTCGCGTCCTGCTTCAATCACAAAGGTGGAAAGGATTAGGGTAAGTCAGGGAAGCAAAGAAGGTTGAGAAATATCAGTGTGATAGGTAGTGTGAAGAAGAAAAGGATTCACTAAGAGGGATCGCTAATTTTGTATGTTTTGTTTCTCCTGACTGATTGTCCTGTTCTTGAATAGATGAAAACTATCTATTTATAGTTCGAAAGAGACACACTGATTTCTCGTAAGTCGTGGAAGTTAGAGAGAGGTGGAGAAGTGATGATTGTGAAGATTGTAGTGGGGTGGTGTCCAAAACGTAAGGAAAACCTGTCAGACCATTACTCCCCATCCTCTCAACTGCTCTGTAACCGCCCACTACTTATTACCTTCTTGTTCGTGGAGGTGGTGCCACCATGCATGATTGTCGTAGACCTCCAAACCAACCCCCCCAAGCCCCCCCCCCCCCCCCCCCATGTGTTGTATTTGATATCTCATGGAAATAGTGGAGTCATAAGCCACTATTATTTTGATTAAGTCCAGTCAAGTGACTCAAGTCAAATGACCTGCTGAGTCAGTGAGGCAAGTTGTGCAACTCACTGAATTGAAAATCAGACTGATTACTGTCGAGTCTGGGAAGTTCAGTGGTCATGTACTTGGTTGAGAGTAACATGGCATATTTAATGGCAAAGTATTAGCTCAGAAGTGACTTAGCATAAGTCTGAGAGGCATTTGAGGCCAAATGTTGTAGATGGATTTTTAAGCAAGAAAACCTACTAGAATTCATATAAGATTTGATATGGAACCAGTATTAAGAAGAAATATGTATTTCTAAGGAAAGTAGCTAGCAAAGCTAGTACTAGATACTTAGCAAAAATAGTAATGTGCTAGCTCTTTCAGTATAAAAGGCTAATATGCTAACTTCCCAAGAGCAAGGCCAATATGCATGGCATTTAGTAAATTTTAATCATACTAGGGCTAGGAGGCTAGTGTCAAGAAGGTTTGAAATTAGCACTTCAATTAGATAGTATAGTAAGAATTAAAGTGTTAGCGTCAATACGCTTGTGGCTAAGTTGCTAAGTATGGCCGAGCTAGGCCAAGGGCGTATTATCCATAGCCACATTGGCCAATACCGCATCAGGCTAGAGACGCACTCACTAAGGATGTGCCAGAGCTAGGGACGTACCGGAGTTTGGGATAGAGACGTATTAGGTTGGTGGGACATGTTAGGCTGGCCGCTAAGGACACCCTAGGCATAGCTAGAACGCATCAGCCACTAGGGACGCGCTAGACATAGCTAGGGGCGCATAGGCCACTAGGGACGTGATAGGCTAGCTGCTAGGGGCGCGCTAGGGATTGTGGCGTGTCATGGGACATGCTGAGTTGGTAGCGCATCATGGGACATGCTGGATAGAGCACATTAGCTAAGTAGGGATGGTTCTCGGGTACGTGTTAGCCAAGGTACTTGACCAAGAGGAGTTAACACTTTTAGCACTAGGGATAGGGTTAGTACTTTTAGTACTAGGGTTGATATGCCAAGGTGATGATGCGCTAGCTAAGGCCTTATGAGGCCAAGATGCTCTAGCTAAGACCATGTTAGGTTAGTTGGCGCTTCTCAGGTGCTAGGGTTAGCACCATGAAAGTTAGCGATTTTAGCGTCAATGTGGCTAACTGGTGCTAATATGGTACTAAGACAAATAGCTAGTGCTAACTTGGTTTTGATAGGAGAAAATGCTATGGTTGGCCTAGCTTAGAGATTCAATGCGTCTTTTATGGCATTGCTTCTTGATTGTGGTGTATCCGAGAGGAGTGGCGCATGATTTGTGGCTTATATTTAAGTAAAGAGCTAAAGTAGCATATTTGAGCTCAGAAGAGCAATTTGAGAAGTGTTCGTTGCGAACGAAACGTTAATCTAGAGTGTATTTTTGGGTTTAAGTATTAGCTATTCTCGAATTTGGTAGATGTTACCGTAACATCGATGCGCACTGAGACAAGTTCAAGGGATTCAGCCGTGGAATTTTATATGACATGAGACTAGTTCGATATGGCATGAATATTGTCAGTATTGAGGAGGATGCGAGACCAGTTTAGAATGTTTGTAGTTGGTTAGAGAAGACTCAAGTTGCTCTATACTAGTGGGCAACCATTCTAGGAGCTTGAGACTTATAATGTAGAGATTATAGACTACATTGTTAGCATAAAATGCATGTAGCCTTTTGTAGAGACTGTATCCTTAATTCTCCTGTGGAATATAAGTAGGAATACAATATTTTATATTTTGATATGAAGTCAGAAGTATGCGCACACGTATGTGCGGATATTTCTATGTTCCTGTAACTAGGCAGAAAGACGATTTTACAATTTTGACCCTTGTTAAAAAATCACCATATACATTAATTCCTCTGCTTAGTGAGGATTAGTAATGTTGCTCAGTAAGCACTAGATGGTGACAATATGCTTATAATTATTATATATGCATAATTTAAATTTTAATAGTATAAGAATATATACTTAACTTCTGGCTTCCAGGTACTGGGGTAAGTGCGCCTTAGTGTGAATCTTGGCTGTGATTAGTAGATGCCCACGTTCTTGCCCAGAATTTCTAATTTGTGAGCCAATGGGAGCGTAGGTGGGTTGACCTCTGATCCAGTTACGTCGGTTGAGCAGCTACCGACAGGGTCATGGAGAGTATGTCTATGAGGAACACCATTGGTCAAGGAAGAAACATGGTTGGATCTGTCTTACCCGAGATTAATATATGTGCCCCTTAGCATTAACCCTGGTTGGGATTAGTATACGTCCATGTTCTTGTCAGGAATGCTAGCTTTCCCGTGAGTATAGAGGGAGCATGGTAGGCGTTTTTTTTTTCTTTCTGAAACAGGTCCGCTGAATCTCAAAAAGAGAATCAAGTCAACTAGATCGGTTCTTCATGTAGGTGCCCAGCAAGAAAAAATCGTTAGAGTTGTCTCCTCCAGGTAATATCTTTGATGCAAAGTTAAGCCTTAGATTTAAAATTTCTTGTAAGCAAGTAGTTGGTTCCAGTGCTTGCTTAGGTTTTGAGTATGCATCGATCAAGTACTAGCGATAGCATCATCAAGGCGGCAGTAAATGAGAGACAGGACACCCGGAGACGATGCTTTGAGTTGTAGCTAGTAGGAGCAAAGTTGAAAATATTAGAAACCGGCAGAAAAAAGCGGATGACAGATCAGAACTGCAGGTGAGGCTGGCGGTGGACTCCAGTGCTCTTGTTGTAGTGTAGATAGTGAGTTTTAGAGAAGGGATAGAATTGTAAAATTTTCCTTTGCTAAGCAACAAGAACATATATATATATATGTGTGTGTGTGTGTGTGTGTGTGTGTGTGTGTGCATAGTTATGCACATATGCTTAATATAGAATATTGTGTCTCTACTCATATTCCGCAAGCGAATTAAGCGTACAAATTCTTCAAATATTTTAAACTGGCCTTGCAGCCTCTTCAATACTCATAATATTCATGCCATATCGAACTAGTCTCAAGTCGCATAAATTCTACAAGTGAATTCCTTGAACTTGTCTCGAATACGCAACGATGTTCCAACAACATCTATTAAATTCGGGAATAGCTAATGTTTAATCCCCAAAATTCATTCGAGCTTAACGCTTCATTAGTAACGAATGCCTCTCAAATTGCTATTCTGAGCAAAAATGCTACTTTAGCACTTTGCTCAAATATAAGCCATAAATAATGCGTCATTCCTCTTGGATGCGCCATAACTAAGAAGCAATGCCATAGAAGACATATTGAATCTCTGAGCTAGGCTAACCCTATGCTTTTCTCATATTAGCACCAAGTTAGCACTAGCTATTTGTTCTAGCACCGCATTGGCACCAGTTAGCCACAATAGTGCTAAAAGCGCTAAACCTTAGCACCTGAGAAGTTCCAACTAACCAAAAATGGTCTTATATAGCACGTATTGGACTAATGAGGCATTAACTAGCATATCGCTACCTTAGTACTTTGATCTTAGCACTAAAATGCTACCTCTAACCCTAGCGCCAAGAGCGCTAACACTCCTTAACATAGTGCCTAGCGTGTCGCAAACTCTCAAGCATGTCCCAACTGCCAAGGACGATGCGTCCCTAGTGGCCAAATATGCCCCTAGCTTCTCTAAAAAGCCACAAGGCCTATGCGCCTCTAAGGCCGATGCGCCCCTAGCTAGCCTCAGTTTCCTTCGCTTCCCTAGCTTCCTATGTGTCCATCTCCTCAGCGCCATGACCTCCTATGCGTCCCTAAGCCTCAGTGTCCTAGCTCATATGCGTCGCTAACTTCTCCAATGCGCCTCCAAATCCAAATGCACCCTAGCTCCTATGCGTCGATACCATCTCCAGCGCCCATAGCTCCTATGCATCCCTAGCCATGCCTAGCACGTCCCTGAACAACGTTCATGGTTAATGCGCCCTTAGATTAGCATAGCCATACTTAGCGACTTAACCACAAGTAAATTAGTATTAAAACTTAGTGCTAACTATACAATTGAAGTGCTAACTTCAAACCTTCTTGATATTAGCTTCCTAGCCCTAATAAAATTAATATTTACTAGAAGTTGTGCATATTGGTCATACTCCTGAGATATTATCACACTAGCCTTTTATATTAAAAGAGCTAGCACATTCTTATTTGCGGTAAGTAGCTAGTGCTAGCTTTGCTATCTACTTCCCTCAGAAATACACCTTTCTTCTCAATATGGGTCTAACATCAAATCTTATATAAATTAAATGATATGAGTTACTATCATGTCGCAATCATATCCAAATTAGATGACATGACAACAAGGTGTTGCACCTCAATACATTGCATTACGGCTTCCTACGTACTTAACCAGTACCTAGAAGGGATCAAACATGATCGTAGTTCATCCAAACAGGGACAAACATCCTAAGCCTATTTAGGAAAAACACACATCGATTCCAACTTCGTGGCAAGGAAAAAGGCCAAGCTAAACCTAGTCCGCCTAGACCAAGGGACTTTCACAAAGTAGGCATTGGCTTATGCATAACTATCGCTACTTAGTAGCATAATACATTTTCGAGTACGCAATATGGATGAATGATGCTTTCGTATAATTCATGCTCCATCGGCTAAGCTTCAAGTATCATAGATGCTTATGCATCAAGTATGCACCAACATACATGCCACATCGCATTTATGTGCATTACCTCTCATGCACCTTCAACCAACCTCCTCCTTATATATGTCTTAATCGCATTTCCATACTCTTGGATAAGAGAGGTAAAGGATATTCATCTACTGCACTTTAGGCAATCACGCCAACGGGTTAGCCATCTGCTAGGCAATTCCGCCAACTGGTTAGCATGGCTAGGCAAATCCGTTGTCTGGTTAGCATATCTGCTAACTGGTTTGCCAGCTGCTAGGATAATCCGCCATCTGGTCAGTGATGATAGGCAAATATGCCAACTGGTTAGCATATACGCTAACTGGTTAGCCAGCTGCTAGGCTAATCCGCCAACTAGTTAGCGTTGATAGGAAAATACTCCAACTAGTTAGCACATTCGTTAACCGGTTAATATCAAGGCCAATTATGCCAAGGCAAATGCATCCACACCCTGCTGCATCCCTGGGTAAGCTTTACAAGCTTAGGATGAAGCTTCTTCCCATACCATGACGTATCCTTGAGTAAGCGTCATAAGGAAAATGCGGGTGTTACATTCTTACCACCTTCAAAGAATTTAGTCCACAAAATTCAACTCAAAAACTATTGTGGACAAGCTTCATCGATTTGGATTTTCTGCACATATGTCCCATTCCATGATGCACAGAAATCCCGCAAGGGTCGCAACGTTTTGTTATGAATGCAAATTAAGACCTTTTGAATATGCATTCCATACCACATATCCAAGAATCCTAATAAGGTCCGTAATTTTTGTAAACACCGTTCGAGACCTGCCGGACATACATCCCATACCACATGCTCGAGGACCAGAAAAAAGGTTTACAACTCTATCGAAAAAAATCAATTTAAATCCCTAAACATGTGTCTCATACCACATGATCAAAAATACAAGAGGATTTACTTAACACAAGATCTTAAATACACGTCTCATACCATATACTTAAGAGTCCCCAAAGTTCACAAAGGTTAAAAAGGGTCATCGCAAATTAACAAGCGAGATCTAACGTAGTACTGTGATGACCAAACTCTAATGCTAGTGCAGTCGAATGGATGCCATCGTCCCTGACGATCTTCCACTCGTAAGTGGGAGCTAGCCAACTTGACAACGTACTCCTTGTCACATGGGTAAGGGGTGATCATTCCCAATCCAAGGTAGTGGGATAACAACCACCGTTCCAAACGGGTTTTCCTGAAAACTCACAGAACTAGTGATAGACACATTTATGTGTCTAATTTTCTCTCAACTTTTATAGTGTTGGAACTCTTTTTGTACTAATATTGTGTTTTTATGTATTTATAGGTATTTCTGGAAAATAAACATTGTTGGAAAAATTGGCTCGAAAAAACTACTAAAGGCACCCATAATTGATAAAGGCACCCAAATAGTGGATATGAGCACCCCTCTTCGTCGCGGTTCAAATAAACCATTTTGGCGGGAAAATCATTTCAAATACGTGAATATTCTGTATTTTATTTTGATTGATATTTTCACGTGTTTTCTGGGATTAGAATCAGAGATTATTCTTGTGTGAGATGTACATGACCGAAATATACCTGAAATCAATCAAAATAATCACGGGAAAGATTTCAGGGAAGAATATTTTTTTCTCTCTCTAGGGTTTAATCTCTCGGGATTGATTGAATTATACTCTCGGGTCTGATTTTAATTGCTCATGATTGCTATCTCATCACTATTTATTGACCAGCAGCGATGATGGAAAGAAAATCTTGAAGACAACAGAAAAAAGATCGAAAATTGAAGAGAAATATCACACCGAGTATTATCTCTTGTTAATGAAAAATCCTTGAAGATTTCTTGGTATGAGTTATATATATAGGTTGGGGTTAAGCCAGAAAAAGATCAGAGACTATCAACGACAATTTTTGGCGCCGCCGATGCGCAATTGTTTTTAGAAGTGTTTTTAGATTTTTTTTAGGTTTAGTTTAATTTAGGATTAATTTTTATTTTTTTTTCTTTTTTACGCGTTTGGTATTTTCTATTCTTTTCAGATTTGAAGCGAAACTAAAAACAAAAGGAGAAAGTGCTAGAAAAAGGAAGTAGAGCCAAAGAAGGAAAGAAAAGAGGATTTCAAAAGGAGTGAAGAAGATTTTATTTTTATTTTTAGAATTATTATTTTATTTTATTTTTTTAGTTTTATTTTTAGAAACTGTATTAGGGTTTGGCTATTATTTTTGTAATTATTTTAGGAATTTCTTTGTTTTTCTTATTTTTGGACTTGGACTATTATTATTAATTTTTAAACCCTACGAGAGGGTATTTAAATATAAACTGCAACAGGGAAGGATGACAATTACGATATTGTCTCGGCCCCTCGGGTTCGTACACTGACACAGGAGTTGGTGGCCTGAGTCAACTTCAACGGTTCATCGCCTGTCTGGTACGGGAGGTAAAACTCGATCAACCCATGAATCCCCTGTCAGTGGGTTTTATGTATTCCTTCGTAATGCATATATGTTGAGGACTTGAATACGGATTTATTTTCTAGTAAAGGGAAATGATTGGCCATATAAGATAAGGACTCGGATTTCATCATCGTTTCCTTCTTGCCCGCCTTAGGAACACATTACCTAACACGAACCTAAGCCTAAAATTTGACTAGAAATAGACCTATAGGGTAACGAGATTATTGGAAAATCATTCAAAAGGACCGTATTGGTTACTTTATTAGCCTAACTCAAGGTTCAAGAAGATTATTTTAAGTTGATTAGAGCCGCCTTGTAACCCAGGGAAAAGTGCCAAAATGACAGGGTTATCAAAGCTCCTTAGAGCTTATCCTGTTTCTCTTCGACTTAATCTAATTCGGATCGTTCTAAGAGGTTTGCTAAAATGTAACTAGTTGCCTTTCGAAAGAATAGAAGCTGGTCTAGAAACAATCTAAGTGGAGACATCATGTTTTTGTTTGCTAGGTTCAATAGGTTTGATTTGGTTGAGTTGGCCTTGCTTGTGTATGTTTAGAACCCCTTCCGGTAGGATTTATTTTTAGAGTTTATTTTTGTAAATATATTAGGAACTTTTTGTTAGAAAATGTCGAACTGGTATTATGAGGACCAATACAATGAATATCCGACTGGATTTCAAAATAGACATTATCCATACTATCAACATAGTGTGGATAGTACTTGGGACCACTACCAACCTTCTGAAGGTTATGGTTCATACCAAGGTGATCCCAATTACTATTCATACATACACCCATCTTATGAACATGAGAATGAGCAAAATTCGATTTCTTTGTCATGGAGGGATGCCCTAAAACAGTTGCAATCTAGTACTCACCATGAACCTATTATGCCTCTAGAAGAATCACTCAAGAAGATATCTGAGATAACAAATAGGTTTGAATTAAGTGTGAGAGGAACAATTAGTAGTCCAACTCTTTCTCTAGAAGAATCCCTCAAGGAGTTGACTGAGAATACAAAAAGGTTTGGATTAAGATGGGTGGGAACAAATAGTAGCCCAAATCTTTCTCTAGACGAATCCCTCAAGCAGTTGACTGGGAATACAAATAGATTTGCATTAAGTGTGAATGAAAGTTTTGTAAAGAATGATATTGCTCAAAATGATCTTAATTTCCAATTTAGTGATACCCTTGATAATTATTCACCTAGTCAACATGGCGAGGATAGAATTGGTAACACTACTTATTTAGACGAGGTTCAAACATCTTCATATTATTATGATGATGAGGATATTATTGATGAAGAACTTGAAATATACAGGCAGAGTGATCAAGAAATTGTCACTCCAATTGTGCTTCATGATGATAGTGTTATTTCTATTTCAAATCCAAATAATTTTAATGATTATTCACCTATTCAAAAGGAAGAGGATTTGACTAGAGATACCACTATTTTAGACGGTGTAGAATTTTCTTGTTTTGAAGCCGATAATGGTTTAGAGGAACGAGTTTGTCCTGAGACTAGTGATTTAGAGTCTAACGATTCTAAGACAATAGTCTCTGACGAAGATGATAGACTCTTAGAGAATTTTAATGTGATAGAGGACGATTTGATTCAGGTTAATAAAATAGTTTCCCCAGTGGATTTTGTTGTCCTAGGCACCCAACCTTTATAGGTCCCAGAGGCTCAAATTCCAGTGATCTTAAGTCGTCTCTTTTTAGCTACATATAATGTCATCATCAACTATGGAAATGGAATAATTAATTTTTCTTTTGGTAACATGACTATTGAACTGAATCTATTTAGTATGAGTAAACAACCTTCTATTGAGATCTATGATTTAGAAGATTCGAACGTAACTAGTACTTCAGTTCAGAAATCTTTACCAAACACTTTGTTAGAAGATCCATTAGAGAAATGCCTAGCCCACTTTAGGTTTGATGTTGACGAAGATAGTGTTATTAATGAGGTGAATAAATTGTTAGATTCTGCACCTTTGATGGACACTTATAATATATAGAAAACTAAGTTTAAACTTCTACCAGTTTATAAATCTACCTTATTTCCTTCTATAGATGAAGCTGAGCGTAGTTATGACCTTAAGGACCCTAGAATCCAACCAACATTGTCTAATCCATCTGAGAGTAATGTCCACCCTAAGTTTGGGGGTACCAATGATTCTTGTGATTATCAACTATCCCTGATTAAAGTCCCTCACTTGGGAATTGACATTTGCACCTCTACCATTTTTCAAGATCATCTTCAAAATAGATTCCCTAAGCCTGTTGATGTCCAGAAAGAAGTTCAGTTGTTAGAGACCCATCCTCTGGCTGATGTGGTCTACCCAGGAAATAATACCAAGATTGACTTTGTTTTCCCACCAAAATATTTTCTTCCATATGTGGGAATGTTTGAATTTCAAATGTGTCTAGTATCAAGTTTTGAGACTAAGCCTAATTACTTTAGGAGATTAGAATCGACACATTTGCTTAAGAATGACCACCATTTTCGTAGTAGTCAACTGTGTGGGTCAAATCTGATTGAAATTGAGGATCCTCAATTATTCAGGTTATTATTATGTGCCTTCAATTTATTATTTGAGTTTTTCCAGACTCTACAACCTGATCCACCAGATCCTCCCTATGAAGAAATTCAGCCTAAAGAGATTTATCTAGACCCTTTCATAGAACCCGAACCTGAACCTCAACTAGATGTAGTTGTCACAAACAAAACACTAGATAGGGATAAGGTTGTACTCGGTTTGTTCACTTTCTGGGCCTGCTGTAATTTCCTTCTATTTTTGGATAACATTATTTTGTTCAGATGACCCACAGTTGTTCCGACTATTGTTATATGATTTTATAAGGTGACTAATTCTTTCTTAGTCTGGCTGAAGACTTTAACATAGCACTTCTTGGGAGGTAACACATGCTCATGCGACACGGTAATATCTTTTCTTAACTCATTTCCTTCGATTGGTAACAGTTTCTCCTTGTTCATATATTTAATCATTCATCTTTAGAACATTGAGGACAATGTTAGATTTAAGTTTGGGGGTAAGGGAGAAACTTTTAGTGAAACATGAAACTCCAAAGTCTAGAAACTTGTGAACAATTTAGAATGACACTAACCATTCTAGGTAGATGGAAACTTAGCTCTTTTTCTATAGGAATTGGTGTGCCCATCCAAATGGTCTATTCATAAAAGGATGCCTAGCTCAGGTGTTAGAAATAACATGATAGTTGTCACCATATCCGGAATCTATCTTGATCACATCACCTTCCGTTTTTATTTTCGTAATTTTTGTCTTTCTCTAAGTGATTTGGTGGGGCACCAGTATCAAATTGTTATCATTGCCAGGATGAAGTGTTTGAGATCAAGCCCCATTATTGTATTAATTAACCGTTATTCAAAAAAAAAAAAGGTATTGACACTTTGATAGCAATATATGTGTGTTCTCCCTATCTCCGTCGCCTAAGCAAGCGTGGAATGCAGGATCCATGAGAACTATCATGTACGATGCTGATTAGGAGCATGCACTTGGATTCATTTAATCCAATCATGTTGTCAATGCACATAAAATATTTTCAATAAATAGACCGCTGGGACCCTTGTATATACCAGCTGAGTCGATATTAGTTTAAGGAATAAGACTAGTGGGAGCGTATCTCAAGCCATTCATCCTGGTACTGACCTTCAGACAGATATGGGAAACACCATTCACCTTAGTCAACACGCGTAAACTTCATTTTGTCCATATCCATCTTTCTTTCCATGTGATTGTACTTTGATAGATTCTGAGTATCGTGGCTGAACAACTATTTAAGTAGAGTTTTGAATTCTTGTATGAATTTCAGTACGCTGAGTGAAAACTCGTGTACATCAATTGGACTCATATAGGGTAATGATTCTTATAGGCGAAGAATTTAGTATGCCAACTAAATAGCTTGTTCAGTGTTTACCCTCAATCGTTCACAGGTACCTAGGGTTTGGAGTAAAGGTTTTGTGGGTACACCTCTTGTAAACCCTCACGAGACAAAACTCGCCCACTAGGGAAACCTGGGGGTTCAAAGGATTATTGAACACACTAAGTGCAATAATGAGTTAGGATTTTTTAGATTAGATTTGCTCGAGGACTAGCAAATAATAAGTTTGAGGGTATTTGATAGACACATTTATGTGTCTAATTTGCTCTCAACTTTTATAGTGTTGGAACTCATTTTTTACTAATATTGTGTTTTTATGTATTTATAGGTATTTCTGGAAAATAAACATTGTTGGAAAAATTGGCTCGAAAAACTACTAAAGGCACCCAAAATTGATAAAGGCACCCGAATAGTGGATATGAGCACCCCTCTTCTTCACGGTTCAAATAAACCATTTTGGCGGGAAAATCATTTCAAATACGTGAATATTCTGTATTGATTTTGATTGATATTTTCACGTGTTTTCTGGGATTAGAATCAGAGATTATTCTTGTGTGAGCTGTACATGTCCGAAATATACCTGAAATCAATCAAGAATCAATCAAAATAATCACGGGAAAGATTTCAGGGAAGAATATTTTTTTCTCTCTCTTGGGTTTAATCTCTCGGGATTGATTGAATTATACTCTCGGGTCTGATTTTAATTGCCCAGGATTGCTATCTCCTCACTATTTATTGACCAACAGAGATGATGGAAAGAAAATCTTGAAGACAGCAGAAAAAAAATCGAAAATTGAAGCGAAATATCACACCGAGTATTATCTCCTGTTAATGAAAAATCCTTGAAGATCTCTTGGTATGAGGTATATATAGGTTGGGGTTGCGTCACAGAAGTGTCGCTGATAGTGCTACAGAAGCAGTCGTACTTCAACATCACCTGTAGTCCGTTCTTTCTTCCTGTTTTCTTTTCTTTCTTCTTTAACGTAGAGAACACTTCTCTGTAACGCTTATAAGCGTATCAAATCTCCCGTGTTACTATTATTTCACCATTGTAAGCACCTTTTGAGCTATAAAATATATATTTGAGGGTTTTTCCAATACAATGAGGAGCTAAACCCCATCTCTGAGGCGATGGAGGACGCTAATTTTCCAAAGATTATGTGGTAATATTTATTTAATTAATTTATACAATTCATTTATGATTAATTGCCTTGGTTAAAAATTGATTTAATGATTTTTGTTAATCAATTGTGATTTCGTTAGATGGTACATGGCCTAGGTTTTAGATGTTCCATGCTTTTGGTATACAATTGTTATTATGAAAATCTACTTGTTGCAAAATTTTATAATCAAAATATATGTTAGAATTGCATAATTATAATTATTGAATTGAATCACTTTAAAAATTGGAAAATAGTAGAATCCTAGCCTCAGTTCTCTCTCAACTTTGTTAATAATTTTATTTGAGTTTTGCTATTTTTAGTCTTAGAAATTAGATCTAAAAACAAATCTTCATAAGTTTTGAACGAACTTTATTTACCACTATTTCAAACACATCAACTAGGTCAAGCTCATCCTAACCTTAGCGGAGTAACTGGCATATTAGTTACAACTTCCTTTAGCATCGGCAATTGGCCTGATTTATCCACTCTCTTTTCGCATAACAGTTGGCCTACTCTTCCAACTTTTCTTATTTCCTTTGAAGGAAAACTTTGTAATCACATTACAAAATGCTCACTAACGAGTCAAAAACTCACAGTCCCTAGTGTTTTCTTGGAACTTACTCTGATACCATTTGTCACGACCGGAAAATCCCGCCCCCGGTGCTACGCGAAGGACATAGCTCCCCGACGTGCCACCTGAAATACAGTTCTCGCTAGGAAAATGCAGGTCAATTTTCCTTCCCAAGCATGCTTTGTAAGCATCGTACTCAAAACATAGTTTCCATACTGCTCCAACTCACCTTTTTTCCAACTTCCAGAACAATGGGTAAGGCTATAAAAGCCAATGGTGATGCCTTTGGCATGCATCACTTTCTTACGATCACTTGTCCAGGCCTAAGTCATGCCTTGGAATAGCGCATAGGCCATTCCAAACTTAATTTCCATTTCCTTAACTCTGTTTCGACCATGCGCTGGAGCCTGTACTGATCTTGCTCTTGCAAAAGGTGCAACATCCAGGCACATGATATTCCATATCATAAACGTTGATATGAAATATGAACAATCCATCAAATGGAATTTCAACAAACTTATCGAGTGTGGCAACAATCATCTCTTGGTTTGTCCTTACCGAGCCAGATGATATGAGTTACTATCATGTCGCAATCATCTCCAAATTAGATGATATGAGCGACAAGATACCGCACCTCATGCATTGCATTGCGGCTGCCTACGTACCCAACCCGTACCTAGAAGGGATCAAGCATGACCTTAGTTCATCCAAACAGGAACAAACATCTTAAGCATACTTATGCGAAGCCAACATCGATTCCAACTTCGTGGCAAGGCCAATGGCCAAGCTAAGCCTAGTCCGCAAAGGCCAAGAGACTTTCATAAAGTATGCATTGGCTTATGAATAACTATCGCTACTTAGTATGCATAATGCATTTTCGAGTACACAACATGGATGAATGATGCTTTCGCATAATTCATGCTTCATCGTCTAATCTATAAGCATCATATATGCTTATTCATCAAGTATGAACCAATGTATATGCCACATCACATTTATATGCATTACCGCTCATGCACCTTCAACCAACGCCCCCCTTATATATGTCTTAATTGTATTTCCATACTTTTGGATAAGAGGGATAACGGACATTCATCTACTGCATTTTAGGCAAAAACGCCAACGGGTTAGCCAACTGCTAAGCAATTCCGCCAACTGGTTAGCATGTCAAGGCAAATCCACTTTATGGTTAGCACATCCGCTAACTGGGTAGCCAACTGATAGGCTAATCCGCCATCTGGTTAGCGCTGACAGGAAAATACGTTAACTGGTTAGCAGATCCCCTAACTGGTTAGCCAGCTGCTAGGCTAATCTGCCAGATGGTTAGCGCTGATAGGGAAATATGCCAACTGGTTAGCACATTTGCTAACTGGTTAGCATCAAGGCCAATTATGCCAAGGCCATTGTATCCACACCATGATGCATCCCTGGGTAAGCTTTACGAGCTTAGGATGAAGCTTCATCCCATGCCACGACGCATCCTTGAGTAAGCGTCATGCGAAAAATACGGGTGTTACATTCTGACCACCTTCAAAGAATTACGTCCACGAAATTCAACTCAAAAACTATTATGGACAAGCTTCATCAATTTGGATTTTCTACACATACGTCCCATTCCATGATGCACAGAAATCCCGCAAGGGTCGCAACGTTTTTTATGAATGAAAATTAAGACATTTTGAATATGCGTCCCATACCACATATCCAGGAATCCTAATAAGGTCCGTAATTGTCCATCAAGTTACTTTTGATGATAAGAAGAGATGCCAGAAGCAATCCTTAGTCGCCCAAGGAGAAGACCTCTCAGACGAGATGATAAAGTCTGGGCCTTTTTGAATTGGAGACACAGTTCTGAAAATCACTAAGAAAGTACAACTTCTCGCATCAGTTCCTCTAACTGTTGAAGAAGAACCTTACATAATTACTGAGACTCTACTAGGTGGTGACTACAAGCTTACAAACCGGGACAAGCCAGAACGAGTAGTGATTCATGGAAAATGTCTCAGAACTTGCAAATCCTGAGTGTTTCACTAGTTTACTTCAAATATTCCCTATTTTTACGCGATAATTATATTTCCTCTAAAATGAGTGCAATATTCCTGTACTCATAGTTAGGTTTTCAAGTTTATCAATCAATTCAAATATCTTTATTCATTTCAAAAAATAATAAAGGAGTCTATCTCTCTCCACAAATAACTTGTCAAAAACCTACCTACTCAAAATCCCAAAATAAAACCATAAATGTCATTCATAAAATCATAAAACTAGAAATAATCTTTGAAAGCTAGGTCAGTCCCTACAAAATACTCCTTCTCCATCCTTCCAAAAATCTCCATCGCAAAATCCAATTCCTGGGAAAGCCTTTCAACTTCTTTTCTAGCATTGGTCACCGCTTCCAGATTAACAAGTTTTCCCACTTCAGCAAAGTGTTCTCGCATGGATCCTAGACAACGATGAACCCACATGACATTCAGACCGGAGTTCTCGGTGTTACTTACAGCCTCCTCCCACTCCTCAAAGACCGCATCAGAAACTTCATGTTGAGAAAGTGAGAACATCTCTTGTACGATGAACAACAGGCTGGACATATCTCGTTCTAAAGCTCTGTAGTTTCTGGAAGTATCAACAGAGAAGTGACCAAACTTCTTCCATGTCCTTGTATACAACTCGGCATAAGTGAATAGAACAACAAAACCTCCAACACGCAAATACACGGGAAGAGTCCTGCTCAGGCCAAAGTCAATATCAATGCCTGCACCAGGATACTCGACGGAAGCACTACACTCAACAAGCATGCAAGAAGAGGCATTATCATGATTTTAAGTAGGGGAGAGGACATTATCTACGTCGGTATCAACATTAATTCTTGTTCCTTCACTAACGAGCTCAACCCTCTAATTTTGATCATTCTTCCCTTAAAAGTAGAGAGAATATGAGCAAATTGAGTCAGAACGTCTCAAACATAAAATTCTTGAACGTGAATCATAAAACCTGTCATACATACTCATAAATATCATATAAAATCATTAAAAAATGTTATTTAATGGATTATATGAGTCAAAACAATCACAAGGCATTTTACAAAAGAAAAACGTCTCGAAAGAAATTTCACTACCGCTCGGAAACCTGAAGCTAACAACAATTGGTGATGAATCTGGGAATGATTCTTATATAAAAAGTTTCATTTTGAAGTCTACTATAACGTGTTAAAAGGGTGTATCAATTGGACAAGTTATCTAAGAGTTATGGAAAAAACGGCTAACAGAGTCAAATATGAAAATTGTCAGGATTTTCATGGATACTTCATGAATTCTATTGTTTAGTCGTTTTGACGCCCCAAACAAGATCAAAACCTGGATTCTTCCAATTTGGTTATAGGATAATTTTTTCTAATAAGGATAGAGAGGTCAATCATCCAAAATGGAGGTCGTATGAAGATTCTATGACGTTTTTCCCAAGCACTATGTTTCTGAAATTTTTGGCGTGGAAATTTGCGAATACTTTGTAAATTTCAAGCATAATTATACTTATATGAGAAATTCAAGGGGTCTACATGAATTATTACTATTACAAGGAGGATAGAACTTACTTGAGGAGAAACCGGTTTAGTAGAAGAGTCCAACACCATTTCACTTTCATTGCTTACTTCATCATCATTGATAGTACCAGATTCTGGTTCGTCGAGGATTTCTTCTGTACGAGATGTTTCGTCAAACTCCTCCTTCCCAGACTCACGTCCTTCTTGCATGCTTATGGTGTCTCTCGTGGCCTCCGAAGTGTCAGTAGGGTCGATGCAAACACTTGTACTCACATACTACACCAAGACAAGAAAATATATATCATAAAATATATATACACAAGAAATGAGAATGATAGGTGGAACACTTACATTCTTGCGAGGGCCGGTCATACTTCCGGGAAGAATCATCCTTAGTCCTTTCCTTACAGACTGGGGACTATTGGCAGCAACAAAAGCAACGTTCATCCGAGGACGAAGAACACGAGTTTAGCAGAAAGAATGAAAGATAAGAATCATAAAACTCACGTTTCTAGAATTAAGAAGTCAAAGAAAAGAACCTTACTTCCTGAGACGCGTCAATGATTAACTTCCACTTGGCCTTCGATGAGCTCTGTAAATTGGGATACCGAGCCTTGTCTTCCTTAGAGGGGGCGTCAGTCATCATTGAAGACCTCGAGAGAAATTCTTTGACGCGTCTCCTCTCATGATTCCAGAAGCGTGCGTACATAGATGATATCTGAGGTTTCCTACCCCAAACGAAGAAAGGAATGCTTAGTACCTCAGTAAGACAAATATCCAAATTCTTCTTCAACTCTATAATAGACGGAGCTACACTGTGGCTACGAGGTACGTCTTGATCAAAGCTCATCTGACGAGACGCACAATCAATGTTGTATGCTTGCAATGAATAACCTTCTGAACGAAGATCAAGAATATAACCTGGAGTAGATATGTTCATGAATGCACTCTGTCCAGGAGAAAAGTCATTAGCTTTCCTCTTGGGACCTGACCAGAGAACCCTCTCGACCTCTCCAGTAAAATTAATGAATGAAAGTGTATGCCCGTGCTCAGAATCCCAAGTCCTGAAGTTCACCTCACTCTGGATATCTATCAAATAAGTCAAATCTACAGAGGTAATATTCCTTCTATACCAATGGCGAATCCTTGCATGTTCAACGGCTCCCTTCAAGTTCAGAGGCTTCGACAAAGGCGCATATTTTGGGAAGTGCTCCCATAACCATGCTTGGAGAAACATGGTATGAATACAAGAACCAATCTTCATAAACCAGTTAAAAGTTTTCATGTCACGAGCCAATGAATCTAGGTGAGATACAAAGAACCGAGAAACAATTTACCAAGAGGGAGACATTCACCTCCAGCAATTGCTACCGCTAGAGGGACAACTGGGAGCTTCAAATTTCCAGTGGGTAAATCTTCAAATATATCTCTAGACAGCCAGAGTGTCAGAAACGCCGTAGTGGTCAAAGGGTCACTAAGAGTGGGATCATTCGCATCCGCATCATCATTCCACTAATGATCAATCCACTTCAAATAATATGCACCATTTTGACCCCTACCTTGTTGTATTTCATCTATCTTCCTCTCCAGAGCTGTGATCATTTGCTTCTCTTTAGCGGAATTTTCGATAGGAAGAGTTCCAGAAACCGAAAGCTGCAACAAACTAACTATGTCCTCCGAAGTAATTGTTAGTTCCCCCCAGGGGAATATAGCGGTATGAGTTGGCTCACACTAATGTGAAGTAAAGGTTAAAAGACCCTCAACATCCTTGAATATCTGCAGATGATTAGACAGTCTTACAACATGAAATATTCCAGCCTCTTTCAAAACCCTGACCACTAAAGGGTCACTCAACATCGCTTTTCACCAGCTCACCCACTTTTTCATGGGGACTTGGTGTCTCTTGAACTTGACAGAAGAAGGTACATGATATCATACTTCTCAGATTTGGGGATAAAGCTATCAATAAAACCAAAAGGTACGACAAGCTCTTCAGAAATATACTCCTGAAACTTATCATGAATATGAGGTACACTCTCAAGAAATATAACATCAGAAATTTCTTCTTTATTCTAACAAGAAGATGTGCTAACATCATTATTACGTTATTAGTCATCTGCAATACATTCAAGTTCTCCATATATCAAAAGAGGATTGAAACCCTAGTTTTCCAAAAGTTCATGGCTTTAAAAAAAAGCATAATTCTCGTGTTTCTTTTTTTTTAAAAAAACTAAGGTTTGCAAAAAAAAAAAAGGCTTAATCTCGTTAAAAAATAGGGAAAGGAGAGAACACTTACCTTCTTGGTTTGGTCGGCCATGGCACCTGCTTAAGATCAAATTTCCAACTTGTTGATGCCGCAGACTTGAAAGACAAGATCAATCCTTGTCACGCCACAACCAAAGAAAAAATGAAGAGAGAAAAAGAGAAAGTCATGTAAAGAAGAAAAAAAAAAGGGGGGGGGGGGCGACATATATATAAGTGTCAATTTGAAGAATCCTTGTCCAACTAGGAAACCTAAAATAAAAGAAAAAAAGTGGCGTAAAGTTGCCTTCTTCTTGGCCTCGTGGCCTTTTCGCACCCGTATTAATTAATATTCCAAGCAGGGACAAGGGCGCCTACTATCCCAAACCAAATTTCACGCTAAGGGGTGCACATCTCAATATCCCAGAAGCTAAGTATATCTTCCTCTATTCTTAAAATTTAAATTATGCATATATAATTATTGAAAGCATATTGTCACCATGTTGTGCTTACTGAGCAACATCATTGTTCCTCATTAAGTAGGGGACTTAATGTAGATGGTGAGTTTTGACAAGGACAAGAATTATAAAATTTCCCTTTGCTAAGCAACAAGAATATACATATGTGCATATTTATGCGTATATGCTTAATATAGAACACTGTATCTCTACTCATATTCCACAAGTGAATTAAGCGTACAGATAAATATTTTAAACTGGCCTTGCAGCCTCCTCAATACTCATAAAATTCATGCCATATCGAACTTGTCTCAAGTCGCATAAATTCCACGGCTGAATTCCTTGAACTTGTCTCGAATACGCATCGATATTCCAGCAAACTCTATTAAATTCAGGAATAGCTAATGCTTAATCACCAAAATACATTCTAGCTTAACGCTTCATTCGCAACGAATGCTCCTCAAATTAATCTTCTGAGCATAAATATGCTACTTTAGCACTTTACTCAAATATAAGCCATAAATAATGCACCACTTCTCTGAGATGCGCCACAACTAAGAAGCAATGCCATAAAAGACACAATGAATCTCCGAGCTAGGCTAACCCTAGCCTTTTCTCATATTAGCACCAAGTTAGCACTAGTTATTTGGCTTAGCACCGCACTGGCACCAGTTAGCCACAATAGCTCTAAAAGCGCTAAACCCTAGCACCTGAGAAGTTCCAACTAACCCAAAATGGTTTTATATAGCACGTATTGGCCTAATGAGGCCTTAGATAGCATATCACTACCTTAGCACTTCGATCATAGCATTAAAAGTGCTAACTGTAACCCTAGTGTCAAGAACGCTAACACTCCTTAACCTAGTGCCTAGCGCGTTGCTAGCTTCTCAACCACGTCCCAACTGCCAAGACCGATGTGTCCCTAGTAACCAAATATTCCCTAGCTTCTCTAATGAGCCACAAGGCCTATGCGCCACTAAGGCCGATGCGACCCTAGCTAACCTCAGCGTCATTGGCTCCCCTAACTTCCTACACGTCCATCTCCTTAGCGCCATGGCCTCCTATGCGTCCCTAAGCCTCAGCTTCCTAGCTCACATGCGTCGGTAGCTTCTTCAATACGCCTCCAAAGCAAAATACGTCCTAGCTCCTATGTGTCGCCACCAGCTCCAGTGCTCTTGGCTCCTATGCGTCTCTAGCCATGCCTAGCATGTCCCTGAATAACGACCATGGCTAATGCGCCCTTGGCTTAGCATAGCCATACTTAGCGACTTAATCATAAGTATATTAATACTAAAACCTTAGTGCTAACTATACAATTGAAGTTCTAACTTCAAACCTTCTTGATATTAGCTTCATACCCCTAATAAAATTAATATTTACTAGAAGTTGTGTATATTGGTCTTACTCCTGAGACGTTAACACATTAGCCTTTTATATTAAAAAAGCTAGCACATTATTATTTGCGCTAAGTAGCTAGTGCTAGCTTTGCTAGATACTTCCCTTAGAAATACGTCTTTCTTCTCAATATGGGTCCGACATCAAATATTATATGAATTCTAATATGTCTCCTTGCTTAAGGATCCCTCTACAATATTTGTCCTCAAATGCCTCTCAGACTTACGATAAGTCGCTTCTGAGCTAAGACTTAGCCTTAAATATGTCATGTTACTTCTAAGTAAGTACATGACCACTGAACTTCCCCGACTCGACACTAATTAGTCTGACTATCAATTCAGTTGTAGATGGTGAGTTTTTGATAAGGGCTAAAATTATAAAATTTCCCTTTGGTAAGCAACAAAAATATATACATGTGAATATTTGTGGTCATATGCTTAATATAGAATAATGTGTCTCTAATTATATTCCACAAGCAAATTAAGAGTGCAGGTTCTTTCTAAACATTCTAAATTGACCTTGTAGCCTCCTTAATACACATAATGTTCATGCCATATCGAACTAGTCTCAAGTCGCATAAATTCCACGGCTGAGTTCCTTGAACTTGCCTCGAATGAACATTGATGTTCTAGCAACATCTGTTGAACCCAGAAATAGCTAATGCTTAAACCCTGAAATACATTATAGATCAATGCTTCATTCGCAATGAATTCTTCGCAAATTGCTCTTTTGATCCCAAATGTGCTACTCTAGCACTTTGCTTAAATATAAGTCACAAATAACGCGCTACTCCTCTTGGATGCGCCACAACTGAGAAGCGACGCCATAAAAGGTGTATTAAACCTCTCATCTAGGCTAACCCTAGACTTTTCTAATATTAGCGCCAAGTTAGCACCAATTATTTGGCTTAGCTTTGCATTGGAACCAATTAGCTACAATAGCGCTAACTTTCCTGGCTCCAAACCCTAGCCTTGAGAAGTGCTAACTAACCAAAAATAGTCTTAACTAGCACATTTAGCCTAATAAGGCCTCAACTAATACATCACCACCTTGGAACCTCAACCTTAGCACTAGAAGTGCTAACCCTAATTCTAGCGCCAAAAGTGCTAACTTTCTTTAGCCTATTGCCTAGCGTCTCTAGCTTCTCTAGCACAACCCCAAGGCCAAATGTGTCACCAGGCCTATGCGTCTCCAAGGCTCGACGTCCCTAGCCTTGATGTCCCATCCCCTTGGCGCCCTAGTCATTACCTCCTTGGCGTCCTTGGATTCTCCTCAGCGTCCCAGGCCAATGCGTCTCTGGCCAATGCGTTTCTAACGCTTAGTGCGTCCCTTTCTAGCTTAGCACGTCCCTAAAAGGCCAATGCGTCACTTGCAAGCTTAGTGCGTCTCCCAAAGGCCTATGTGCCCCTACCTAGCTCAAGCACGTCTCTAGCAACTCAAATGCGTCCCTGAAAGCTCAAGCACGACCCTAGCATGGCTTATACGCCCTAACTCGAGCAAGCCCCTAGTGGTCTAGTGTGTCTCTAGCCCTCCATGTCAAATACGCCCTCATGCTTAGCAGATTCATACTTAGCCACAAGCGCATTAAGCACTAGCACTCTAGTGCTAACTATATTTGACTCAATTGAAGTGCTAACTTCGATCTTTCTTGATATTAACTTCCTAGCCTTAGTACAATTGATATTTACCAGAAGTTGTGCATATTGGTCTTACTCCTGAGAGATTAGTACACTAGCCTTTTACATTAAAAAAGCTAGCACATTCTTATTTGCGCAAACTAGCTAGTACTATCTTTTCTAGATTCTCTCCTAAGAAATACACCTTTG
Organism: Papaver californicum; assembly: GCA_023531435.1. Taxonomy (NCBI): domain Eukaryota; kingdom Viridiplantae; phylum Streptophyta; class Magnoliopsida; order Ranunculales; family Papaveraceae; genus Papaver; species Papaver californicum. The sequence continues at coordinate 2,939,098 of JAJJMC010029784.1, read as the reverse complement.
TTCTCAATATGGGTCCAACATTGAGTCTTATATGAATTCTAATAGGTCTCCTTGCTTAAGGAGCCCTCTACAATATTTGGCCTCAAATGCCTCTCAGACTTACAATAAGTCACTTCTGAGCTAATACTTAGCCACTAAATATGCCATGTTACTTCCGAGTAAGTACATGGACACTGAATTTCCTAGACTCGACACTAATCAGTCTTATTGTCAATCCAGTAAGTCACACAACTTATCTCACTGACTTAGCAATTCATTTGACTTGACTTGACTACATCAAAACCATAGTGGCTTATGACTCCACTATTTCCACGAGATATCAAATACAACATGGGGGGATTCTCACTGGGATATTGGTATGGCGTTCTACGGTATCGTGGGTGCTGGTACCACCTCCACGAAGAAGAAGGTAACAATAAGTGGGCGATTACAGAGCGGATGACAGGATGGGGAGTAGTGGTCAGACAAGTCTTCCCTATTTTCCAGGCGCCACCCCACTATGTCCATAATCATCACTTCTCCACCTCTCCCTAACTTCCACGACTTACGAGAAATCAGTGTGTCTCCTATGAACTATAAATAGATGATTCTCATCTATTCGAAATAAGACAGAAAGACAAACAAAGATATTCAGTCTGGAGAAACAAAACCTACAAAATTAGCGATTCCTCTTAGATAATCCATTTTCTTCTTCATACATTATCACACTAATATACTCAACCTTCTTTGCTCCCTCCCCTATGACCTACCTAAATCATTTCCATCTTTGTTATTGAAGCAGGACGTGAACGGCCATTTCTTGGTTTAGGATCGTCCTGTTCGATTTTGATCTCTCGAACCTACTTGAAGTACCATTTTGCAGTATATTTGTTTTCACCCTAAAACAATCGGCAACCACAACGATAGATCATCCTCTCAATTATAAAATCTAATTATCAGTTATTCAAAATGGTAGATCTTAGATCTGGAGCGGTTACAACTCCTATAGTTGGTTTAGGTAGTACAAGTGGTGGTGATTCTGAAAACACCCACATTGCTACTAAACCTTTTCGTATCAATTCTACTACTACACCTCCTTTCGGGGACAAGACCGCTGAAGATACCACAGATACGCAGACTCCGATCAACATAGCCGATCTGATGAAGAGGCAAGAAGTCCTTTCCAGGATTCAGGTGGGCATGGATACTAATCAGAAGGAGGTAATCTCTTGTCTCAAGACCCTGACGGAGCAACTCTCCCCAGAACGACGTCACCGCTTAACAGAGTAGACCAGGACCAACTTTGCAGTGGTTGTGATGCTGAAACACCTGGGGCTCGAAAAGACAAAGGATTCCATATCATTCCTGACCGACCACCACAGAGCTACCAGTAATCCAACTTTGTCACCCGTAAAGATCTGGAGAGATTCTTACGAAACCATGGGAAGGAGGATTCATCCTCGGCCCATTAACAACAATCTCCCTACCCACATGAAATCCATAGGATCCCTCTGCCGGTAGGTTACTCTTTTCCAAATTTCTCATTGTACGACGAAACTGGAAATGCTTGTGATCAAGTCTCTCGATTTCTCGAATTCCTCGGGGGACACGAATACTATGATGTAATACTGTTAATACCTAAAAATTGATTCAAGGAAAAACAATATACTGTAGAAGTACTTTTTTTATATTCAAAAATAAAAATCGTACATGGCAAGCCTAAAACACGATAGTAGCCGTTCCGCACTACTTCAGTCACAAAGAGAGAAAATGGGTTAATTTTAGGGGAGGGAAGCAAAGAAAGTTGAAGGAATTTGTGTGTTGAATAGTGTATAGAGAGGCTGAACTATTGAGAAAATAACAGAGCTTGAGAGAGTGATAAGCTTGTTATGTTTCTGAAATGGGATAAATAGCATATTTATAATAGTTGAGAATACACACGTTTCCTTGTAAAGTAGTAAAGAGATGGAAAAGTGGAAGTCATGGGGATAATGGTATAACCGCCTTGGAATCTTCGAGAAACCATTACTCCATTAATCTATTAAGTGCTTCACCCTTACCACTACTTTGTAACTTTCTTATCATGGGGTATTACCACGCCCATGTTGCTGTAACCACCAGACCAAAACCCCATGTTTAATCCCCCCATGTATTATGATTTAATCTCTCGTAAGAGTTAATGGAGTCATGGACTTAAAACCGTGAGTTTGTTGTAAAACAATGTTATTAGTAAGCTTAGCATAGCACATTTGTGGTATGTTTGCAACAAGCAATTTGTGTTTAGTATCAATGGCGCATATAATTGTTATGGGATCAATCAGGGTATTGCTAGCACAAGTGTCGTGGCCTTGGTGATGGTGCTAGCAACGAAGGATGATGCTGGCACAGGCAAGCAAATAATAGCACTAACGTGTGCCAAGAATAATGGCGCAGCAGCAACGGAGAGGATAAGCGCGACAGCAGCAGCATGGAGCTAGCGTTGTTAGTCCTTGTTTGGCGCTTAAACATGCTGGTTTTGTTGGCTTATTGGCTTGACTTGTTCGTGAAGAAAGCATGACTAGGGATGACACTTGATGGTGCAAAGGCCATTGCATATACGCCATGAGCATTAGCATTTGCTAATGTTGTGACCATAACTATGGCCTATTTAAAGTTTCCCAGTCTTGTGAGATTTAATTATTAACATTTATGCTTAACTTTTGTGCAGTGCATACATAACATATTCAAGAGGTTTACCCATGGAAGTTTGCAACTTGAAATAATGCTTGATGCGACTTTGCGATTAGATGGTATGCATCTAATTAGCGTTTTTATTCGAATATGGCATCGTCTCTATTCCAAATGTTCGCAATTTCGTATAATCAGCGTATTTTGATTAATACAAATAATTTGCATGGATGCACATTAAATTACGAGGATTTTGCCGGGTAAGGCCCTGAAATTTCTCGGGCGCGTATATATATGCAAAAGAGCTAAAGGCGAATTTAGTTATGAGTTAAAGACGCATTCTCTGTAAGACAGAAGTGCATATTCATAATTCTGAAGCCGGGTCAGAATATTTTTATTATATTTCTGTAGCTAGGCAGGGTAATTTTACAACTCACGCCCTTGTCAAAAAATTCACCATCTACATTAAGTCCCCTGCTTAGCTCGGAATTATTAATGTTACGTGGTAAGAACTAGATGGTGGTCTGCCAGATGAAATAAAATATGACTCTTGTTGTTTAATGGTTAGATACTACTAGAAGAGTAACAGTTGGTTGAGCAAGTTTTGCTCTTTATGCGATTGTACTCTCATGTATTTTGAGCATTCTTCTTATACCGTAGTAATAGCGGAAAAGTATTTGAAACATCAGTTGGTTATAAAGAGTGTTGAGGCAGTACTATCGTCGGAACACTAAGATGAATAGAACCCGAGTATTGATATATTGAACAAGTTCAAGAGATTCATTCATGGAAGTTTTGCGACTTGAAGAAAGTTCATTCGTAACATAAAGTGCTTAACTTTTATGCAGTGCATACAGAACATATTCAAGAGATTCAGCCTTGGAAGTTTGCAACTTGAGATGATGTTCGATGCGGCTCTATTTTAGCGATCTCTATTCAGAAATGGTATATTTTGCATTCTGAATGTTCGCAATTTTGTATTTAAATGGTATGCATCTAATTTAGCGCTCTATTCTGAATATTTGCAAAAACATTTAGATGAGATGCATCTAATTTAGCGGTTTTTATTCAGCTGTGGCATAACCTCTATTATGAATATTCGTAATTTTGTTTTTAGATGGTATGCATCTAATTTAGTGATCTTTATTCAGCTATGGCATAACCTCTATTCTGAATATTCTTTGTTTTGTATAATCGGCATATTCTGGTTTATACAAATAGTTTGCATGGATGCACATGAAATAACACGGTTTTAGTCGGGTAAAGCTCTAAAATTTCTATGGTGCATATATATGCAAAAGATATGTGGAACAATTATAAGGAAATCTTTCAACTTATAACTGGTTCAGTGTTATGTATAGTCCGAGGTCATCTGGACAAGAATATAAACCGTCAGCAGTGATATAAGAAGACGTTATTGCTCTATACTAGTGGTCAATCCATCTAGGAGCCGTCCAATCGTTCTTAATTCTATACGAAACTGGATACTGAGTGGCATAGTATAATATATAGAATATTTAAATCTCAAAGATGAGAGACTCTAATATTGCCACTATATATTTTGTTTGAAGAGGTCATCCAAACATTCATGTAGCAAGGGTTTCGTTCTAAAATATAAATATGGATTTCAAAATTTTAGTTTAAGGGTAGTTACTTAGCTCTATTTCCTTCAGGCATGTGCGTCACGTATAATTGGGCTTTGGATATATTAGATTCCCCCGTGAATAAGCAACAGCCATTAGCGCTTTGAGTTTGAGTATGCAGCATCAACTGTCAGGATGACAACAAATATATCGTAGACAATGCATCCGATGATTAAACTAGTTGTAACCTGTGATAGCAAGATCGGGGACAGTGGGAGTCAATAAGGGAGAGATGACGATAGACTAAAACTGCAGATGAGGCGGAATCCATGAGTTTTTTTTTGTTAAGGATGCTTGTCCCGTTCTCCACCGATTGTCGCCAATTTCCGAGTTTACAGGATGTAGGTGTAACAGTAGGAGCGACGAGAAATATATGAGCTTGTGGTGGTAGGTGGTGGCACCGTGAGGATATAAGCTTCTTGAAGACGCTAGCTCTGTGAATGATGTCCCAGACCCCTGTGAAATCCTACTTCCATGGAATATCCCTCGTCTGGTTGAATATCCTTTGTTCTATGGTGAGGCTAGTACTGGAGGTGTTGACATTCGTGAGTATGTTGGCATCGTGGGATCTCCAACAGGATTCACTGTAAGTGGGGAAATCAATAGAAGTTAAGACTTCATAGCAAGTGATACCTTGTGATAGGCCTCATTGCTGACAGCCTCATAAAAAACGGTAAGGGCCTCATGGTTTGGCATTTCTTACACATTTCAGAATACTTCTGACTCATTTGTGATGCTGACTCATCATAGCCATATTTACGGAGAAGATGAATTCCTGACAGCAGCTTGTAATTCCATATGCCAGATGTTGAGAGGAGAATCTTGAATCTGAAATGGTCAGGCCTTTTGAGTTTCGTTGTGCACCGGAGATTGTCATAGCTACCTTGTTATCGTGATAGTTGAGATGGTTATCATAACCACGGATATTGTATGTTAGGTTTTGCTTGGAGCATGAGGGGAATTGATGACGTCACCTTGAGAATTCCGAATTCAGTGTGTCTTCCATAGTTGACCAGTGTGGTTGAAATCAACACCAACAGCAATAGAGACGAAGTCCCCATGCTTTTGACATGATCAGATTGGGAGATGAAGCTTACAATCATTGGAGGTACTAATGCATAAATGCTTTCGTAAGGATGATGCGAGTGAGGGGTTTTGTTGCTACTACCGATGTTGATTAAATACTCTGATCGAAGGAGGTGACTGCGTTAAATATATGAAACTGAAGAAGCCTTCAGTCCCCAGGTGTAGATAATTTGGTCTGCTGCTCGAGGATGGATGATTTGATAGTATCATCACGAGTCCATGCCTCTAGGGTCTGATCAGGCAAGGAAAGCCAATAAGGTTCATGACTCTTATTGTTGTTGTTGTCTTTGCGCGACATGGATGGAGAAAGAACTTGAATTGAAGTTGGAGTCCTTGTTGGTGGCCGGGTTGTTGAGTCACAACTGGGATGTTTTTGCGAGCATTGACTAAATGAAATTGTGTCATATCAAGACCCTTTGGTTTATAAGCTTGTTTTACCCTTTCTGGATGTGATAATGGAATGCTTAGAATATTCATATAGGTGATTAGATGGTATGCATCTAATTAGCGTTTTTATTCGGATATGACATCACCTCTATTCCGAATGTTCGTAATTTTGTATAATAAATGTATTCTGATTAATACAAATAATTTGCATGGATGCACATTAAATTACGAGGGTTTAGTCGGGTAAAACCCTGGAATTTCTCGGGCGTATATATATATATGCAAAAGAGCTAAAGGCTAAGTTATCCATGAGCTAAAGACACATTCTGTGTAAGACAGAAGTGCATATTCATAATTCTGATTCCAGGTCAGAACATTTATTATATTTTTGTAGCTAGGCAGGGTAATTTTACAACTCATGCCTTTGTCAAAAACCCACCAGCTAACTTCTTCGAGAAGTGATAACTTAAAACGTCCTTGGCGCTAGCTTCGTAGCCCTAGCATAATTAATACAAGCTACAAGCTACGCATATTAGCATTGCTCCTGAAATGTTAGCACATTAGGTTTTGTGCCTAAAGATCTAGCACATTACTATTTTTGCTAAGTAGCTCGTTTTAGCCTTGCTAACTACTTCCTTCATAAATACGTCTTATTTTCAATATTGGCATAACATCAAATATTATATGGTTTTCTAATAAGTCTTCTTGCTTAAGAAGATTTTCACAATCTTGTCTTCAAATGTCTTCTGGGTTTATACTAAGACACTTTTGAGCTAATACTTAGTCGTTAAATATGCCATGTTACTCTTAAGCTAGTATATGACCACTGAACTTACCAGACTCGACACTAATCATTCTGATTATCAATTCAGTGAGTTGCACAACTTGCCTCACTGACCTAGCAAGTCATTTGACTTGACTTGACTTAATCAAAATAATAGTGGTTTATGACTCCACTATCTACGAGATATCAAATACAACATATGGGGGATTCTCATTGAGGTATTGGTCTGGCGGTCTACGACAATCGTGCGATGTGGCAACACATCCACGAATAAGAAGGTAACAAGAAGTGGGACAGTTACAAAGAAGTTGAGAGAATGAAGAGTAATTAGTCAGACAGGTCTTCCTTACTTTTTGGACACGACCCCATTACAATCTCCACAATTATCAATTCTCCACCTCTCCATGACTTCCACCACTTATTAGTAATCAGTGTGTCTCCTTTGAACTACAAATAGATGGTTTTCATCTAACCGAAACAAGAAGACAACAAGACAGAAGAAACTAAGATATATCAAATTAGCGATTCATCTTAGAGATAATCTTTTCTTCTTCACACACTACTCATCATACTGATATTTTTTTAACCTTCTTTGCTTCCCTCCCCTAAGACCTACCCAATCTTCTCCACCTTTGTCATCCAAACAGAACATGGGTGGCCATTTCTTGGTTTAGGATCGTCCTGTTCGAGCTTGATCTCTCAAACCTATTTAAAAGTATGATTTTACCGTACATTTGTTTTCACCCTAAAATAATTAGTAATCCCTGAGCTTCTGTTCTGTGAGGAAATATTACATCGTTAAGCAAATAAACCTCATTCATTTGATTGACCAGTAACTTTGAATCTCCCCTTATTTCCAGGTGTGTAGCGCCTATTTTTTTCGCTAGTGAGAGACCTAACAAGAAGGCTTTGTACTTTGCGGAATTGTTGGTGCATTTGAAATCAAGTTTAAACAAGTTTGAGAAGACTTTCCCAGTTGGGGACACCAGTAATATGCCAGCTTTTCCAGTATTATTATTGGGAGTGGTGGAACCGTTGAAGTACAATAGCCACGCCTCCTCTTTGATGACAAAATTTAAAAAAAAATCCCCAGGTATGTTTCCATGTAATGCAGTTATGTATTCGCCTGGAAAATCTGCTAGCAAATACGCCACTGCTTGTCCTTTGACTGTTTTCGGGGAAACACATGCTATGTCGAACTCTGACATCTGAAGTAACCACTTAGCGGGTTTTCTATCAGGGTTGTCTTTGAGAATAAGAATCTTATGGGGTCGGCTGCGGTAATCATGAGAACCCCTCTGTTTGAGAATAGGTAGTGTCTAAATTTCTGAATAGCGTGTACCAGTGGTAGGTACGCCCTCTCTGCTTTAGAATGTCTGATCTCTACATCACTTAGTATTCGGATAATATAGTAAACCGGATATTTGATCCTTTCTTTATCTTCCTGAGCAAGGAGAATTCCGGTAGCGACTTCACTGGAAGATGCATACAGAACTAGAGGTCTTCCCTGCAACGGAGAACTCATGACAATTGGCAATAATAATAATTGTCAAATTTTAGAAAATGCTTCCTGTTGAGTAGATGACCAGACGTAGCTTTCTCCTTTCTTTAGTAACGGTGTGAAGAAGGCGACAAATTAATCTAGCCTTGGGATAAAACGTCTGATTTGTAACACTTTTCGTATAAATATTTTTAGTTCTCTCACGGTCTCTGGTGGAGGCATGGTGGTGATGGCTTGAGTTTTGATCGTATCTACTTTGATTCATTCTATTGTCACTTGGAATCCTAGGAATTTACCAGACGAGACACCAAATACGCATTTCAAGGGATTCATCTTCAGTTTGTATTCCCGATGTTTCTTAAAGACTTGTCGTAGGACTTCCAAATGGGCTGCTCGCGTTCTAGAATTTGACAACCACGTCGTCAACATAGTCTTCCACTTGCTTGTGCATCGTATCGTTAAAGATTGTTGTCATGGCTTGCTGGTAAGTAGCACCGGCATTCTTCAAGCCCAAAGGCATTACATTATAATAAAAATTCCCAATGGGAATCTGGAATGCGGTTTTCTAGCGTTGTGCTCGTATATCTTTATTTCATTATACCCATTGTAACCATCCATAAATGAGAACATGCCATGATCGCTAGTCGCCTCCACGAGCATATCTATGTTGGGGAGTGAAAAATCATCCTTGGGTGAAGTCGACACAAAATCTGATTTGACCATTCTTCTTCTTGACATGTACCATATTAATAGACAGGTAGGGTGTTGAATGAGTTTGATGAAACCTGCGGTGAATAGATTCTGAACTTCGATCTTGATCTTCTCCTCAACCTCATGTCTTAATTATCTTGGTTGTTGCTTGGAAGGTTTGGAACCAGGAGTGATATGCAAATGATGAGTAACCAGCTTGTCATTGAGGCCTGGCATTTCTTCATAAGTCCAGGCGAACACGTCCTGGTGATCTTTAAGAAGTTTCACAAACCTTGTTTGTTCTTCCAATGACAGGGTCGAACTAATGGAGACATGCATTGGGACTTCTTCTGTTCTGATGTTCACAGTCTCAAGAGCGTCGGTGGTAAATTCAGTACCATCTTATAATTGCCACAGAACATCTTGAATTTCTTCTTCACTCGGCTTTGTATTATGATTACATTCTGGGCGGGGAGACCCTCTAATAATCTCTCCTTCTAATTGCCAACAACGACAACGAAGGTAGACAATTCTTCATTCGGTATCGTAGCTTGTTAAAAAATTATGTTCCCTTTTGCCATGGGCATGGCTTGGGATGTTAGTAGTCAGGGAAGAAATGTCGTTAAAATCAATAGAGATATTCATTTTTGAAAATTAACCTATTTCTTTAGCCATGGACAGCGCCTTATCAGCTTCTTCAAAAGACGTCCAGCTGGGTAACGGCGTACTGTGGATCTTGTCAGAGAAGTCGAACACATCATTAGTAAGGAAAGTCGCTAAGTTCACTAAATTGATAATTAAACTGATCAGTATCGAGTCTAGTAAGTTTAGTGGTCGTGTACTAGCTTTGAAGTAACATGGCATAACTTTAATAGCCATGTATCATCTTACAAGTGACATGGCATAAATTTGGAAGTGTTTGAAACCAAGATTACGCGAAAATTCCCAAGGACCAGTTGTGGCGCACTCAAAAATCCTGCAAAGAGGCTTGATGAATAACCATATAGGACTGGCGCTAGCCTAAAGTAGTGACACATCTTGGAAGGACTGGCGTTAGCCTAAGTTAGCGCCGAGAAAGATGGGATGGCACTAAACCAGCGCCGAAGTTAATGACGCGTCCATAGGGATACGACTGTGGTAAAGGGTCAAGCGCCATAGAATAGTGACGTGTCCCTGGGGGTGTATCTTGGGTAAGAAGGCTTGTATTGGCCAGCGGCATTTGTGATGTGTCCCTGAGGATATTGTGCGCGAAATGACGCATCCTCAGGGAACGGTCCTTCGGTTGTGGCGCGTCCAAGAGGAATGACGCATAAGTAGTGACGCGTCCTTAAGTAATAACGCTAGAATTACATGTATTCTTAAGGACATGACCTCACATTATGATGTGTTCTCTGCAAACAGGGGATCAAGCTAGAATACGTCTTTGAAGATCAGGCATTATCTATTCCCAAAAGAGTTGGATGTTATTTGATCATTAATGCGCATTCGAGACAAGTTCAAGGTATTCAGCTATGGGAAATTATGCGACTTGAGACTGGTTCGATATGGCATAAATATTGTAAATATTAAGGAGACTACGGGATCAATATGGAAAGCCTGTAGTTATTTGTAGAGACTGTATTCTTAATTATCTTGCGGAATATAAGTATAAAATATAATATTTTATAGTTTTATACAAAGTCAAAAATATGCACAAATATTTCTATGTTTCTGCTGCTAGCCAGAGGGTAATTTTACAATTCTAGTCTTTGTCAAAAATCCACCATCTACACTTGGCTAGATGAACCCTGAGACCTCTTTGATTTATGATTAAGTTCACAAACATGGTGGACACATCTTCATTTTAAATATATGTATAGTATTCAGCATACTCACGTTGGTTTCCAGGCGTCAACACCTCTGCTTTGTCCGTCGTGCAACACATTTCCTTGATGAGAATCTTTATTCTCTCGTTATATTTTTATTAAAATTCCAATTAAGGTGAACATACTTATAAGTGTACATAAGATAATAAGAGAATAAGAGAGGCAAAATACTTACGACAAGTTTAAGAATCCTAAAATCAACTTTGGTATTGGAAGTATAAGCTTTCTTGCTCTTCCAACCGCGTGGATTATCGTTTTCTTTACGTATTACATGACCATGCGAGAAATCTTTGTGCCAGTCCATGTAATATTCTTTTGCCTCATAACCATCATTCACATGTCCCCTAAAATAGATATCTACTTTGTTACAACCTTTATTGTCCCAATGACTCGTCACTGGTTAAGGGTTCGTAAACCACCTCAATCCTATATTTGTCAGAGAAATATTGGTCCTTCACTACTTTAAATTTTGGAACATGAACACCATCGGGTCTATCTTGAATATACCCAAGTAACCTTATTACTCTTAATGGATCATACAATGTCAGGTAGGGTGAAACAAAGGGCCATTGTAAAATGAGATTTCTTTCCTTATAACTATACGGTCATTTCTCTGTTCCTTGGATGGATCAAAGATTACCTCTTGGGCCGTCATGCTGTCCAATTTTTCTCACATTGCTATCAACATTTCCTTGTGATTCTTCTCATGACCCCCAGTTGTGAACAAATATTTATGTCCCCTTGGTAGATGATTGGTCCATTCGTATTCACTTTGATGTCTTCATGGACTTTCAATGATGATGAAAAATACACGTAAATCGACACTTATACAAAAAAAATCTATGTTACCAAATATTGAAAAAAAATATAATCCATACAACAAACAAATATGATCACATCACCTGAATTACATGGAGTAGACTAATATTCTTGTTGATTTGATAAGTGTTTTCCCTATATACCTTTATTAGCTCTCCATTCAAGTGTGCTACGATGGAAGTCCCCCATGAGTACTTATGCACCTCTTCCATAGGATGCAATAGATGGAGATAGTTGGCGTTGACCCCGTTTCCTTTGATGTCATGGAATACATAAGTCCCCAGGACGTATAACTAATAATTCGTCGTCGTACCATGAACTACAACATCAGTGAGGAGTTCATTTATATGTTCTTCTTCAATGGACCCAATAAATGTGTCCCTCAATTTAGCAAGATTGAACTCTATTATCTTGTACTTTCCTCTAACGAACATGACGTCCGTCTTCTCAGCATCCCATCCAAACAACGGAAATGCCAATTTATGAAATTTGCTCCAAGTAAGGTTTTTATAGTACTTATATTAGGTGTACTTTCCTTCGACCTGGAGCCCTAATTTGATCGCCATCGTCAAAAATCAGCACCATCTCACCAAACGGGAATTGTATGGTATCGGTTTTCCCATAATACCTCTAAAAAACGTTTATACCATGACCCTATTATATGCAATCATAGAATTCTTTACTGCAGATAACAAACCAGAGTTCTCTACAAGCTCTCTAACTCTTTTACATTCACCGGAGATTGGTCATTGATTCATTTTAGAATACGAAGAATAGTGCTTCAAAAGATGTATGACATTCTTATTATCCACAAAATAGAAAAAAAAACAATCACAAAAGTAATATAATTAATCAAATAAAAACAATGCTAAGATTACTACGATGGTCGAGTAGATGGTACAAGCCCACGAGTCGTTGTATCCAAATAGAACCTCTCCCTTATCTGCAGGTAACCCATATGCTTTCCCATTTTGCAGAGCTATACACATCAAATATTTTGGGAATGTGATAAGTTCTAGTTTTCTTTACCTCTTGGGTCTCACCTTCTTCTTAATAATCACCATCACTACCATCATTATCATCATTACTATCACTACCATCATTATCTTCATTACCGTCATCATCTGCATCACTTTCTTCACCACCTTGTCCATCACCTTCCAACCACCTTGTTTATCACTTTCTCCACCACCATCCTCTGTAGGTTCCGACTCAAATAAAGTATCAGGAGAAAAGGAAGAAGAAAGGGAATCCGCTAGTTCAATATCTTGTTATGTACGTTCAAGGATAGAAACCATTACCTCTTTCGTAGTTTTTCCATAATATACACCATCTTCTAATAATTTTTCATGGCAGGAAGGCTTTGAAAGAGGAGTGGGAATGTGTTGTTTTCCTTTCTTGATCTCTTTCAGCATATATTATATACCATACACAAAAAAAATCAAAAATAATATTCATATTCACAATATAAGAGTCGTCATGTTCTAAAGTCGCCATGGTTTACATAAGAGTCGTTATGGTACTATTAAGAGTCATCGTGGTTTATGATTTGTACCATAACGGCTCAACTTACATGCAGATTTTTACCTAATAGAGTCGTTATGGTTTATATAAATTGTCATGACGACCCAAAACTTGGTAAGCATATTCAAAAAATATCACCAGAGTCGTCATGTTCCCAAATGATGAACCATAATGACTTTTCATACTATACACATTCATATCAAAAGTCTTCATGGTCAATCATTTGGGAAAGTGACAACTATTCTTCTTTAACCGCAATTTTGCGGTTTTTAACCTATATTCAAAACACTAAAAGCAAGTAGAGTAATGGGTTTTCAGTTCACTTACTTTTATTTGGTGTCATTTGTGCTTCTCTTTCTTGTTGTTCGTCTTCTCAAACAAGTAGAGTAATGGGTTTTACCATCCTTTGAGCTTGTTTAGATTGAACAATAATCAGCGAATGTCGACGACAATTTTTTTTTCGAAAATAAATGGAGGAAGAGAAGAAAAGGATATGAGGAGTCGGCTGGTTTGGAATTAGTTTAAGGTTTCTTGTTTTGATGGAAATGAAATGTGGGATGATGATTAAATAGGGTATTAGGATTTTATGATTAATATTATGGGAGGGTAAAATTATATTTTCCTCATATTTAGACACCCGTTATATATACAACCTAGATATGAGTAAAATTGACAGCCCCCATTTAATTTACAAAGCCCGCAATTAAACTAGATATATTAGAGCATCTTTAATAGAAGATGTAAATTTTATTTTTTTATGATACATGGGATTTTAGACAATTAGACCCCCATTTAAGAAAAATTCATCTCCAATAATAGATCCTACAAAGTAGGAGGGGTGACTTATTAAATACAAATAATTTAAAGAAAGTCTTAATTAGACCTCCGGATGACCTTGATGTCATATTTTTCATTATTATTTCTTTTTAATAATTATTTATAATAAAATTAAACGATTAGTTTATTAGCTGTGAGGTCATATAGTTACTACATGTGTAAATCCTCATAAATAAATGTCCTAATAAGATTTACACATACCACATAAAATTATTTATACCCGTAGATACTTGTGTTTTGTTCCATTTTTTCATAATCACAATAACAAGGAAATATTTTGGATTGTGAATAGGAAAAATAATAATAGAAAAATTAGAGAAAAACTTCCCATGCTTCCTCTTCTTACTTAGATTTAGTCCATTGTGGACTAGATCCGACCAAGAATCTGTTCATAGTGCTTAGTTCTTATCTTTACATCTTTAATTTAGTTAGTTTGCTCTGGTTTTTGGTAAATTTTTCCTTTTGTAAAATCCTAAACCTAGTGTCCACCATGAATCTCTACTTTATGCTTATCTAATCATCAATTCCACCGTCCCTAGTGAGCCATTAGTCTTCATTAGTTGATATTTAGTAATATAATCATGTTTCTTTAGTATTTTTGGTGTTATGATGGTTCTGATTCATCCTCGATGTTCTAAGTTTCCGATGTTGGTGGCTTCCTTAATGAGATGTTGGTGGTGATGTTATTTTTGGGTTTATGTGACTTTTGATCGAGCTTTGCTTATACAAAAACCTTTTTTCAAGATCTGCTAGACCTGCTGAATATCCTTATTATTTCAAAGTCCTTGTTATTTGCAACACTCCATTCAAGTTATTCCCTTATCCTTACAGTTGATTCAAAAACCCCTTTAAATGCCTTTCAATACATAACCAAAATTTGCATAAACTTATTTTTTTGATTCTTCTTCTTAAACCTATCTTTTCGACCATGATTGTGTTTTTTCCTGTAATCATGATGGTTTCCTCCTTCAACCCTTATGGATTGGTCATGTGTCTGTCGTTTTTAAATCTTTAAACCTCCCTTTTAAGTTGAAGTTGTTCCTTGTAAGGTTAATCAGTTATGGTTGCCTAGATTTAACCCTATTGGAGTTCTCACAGTGGCTGGTTTGTGAGACATTTGTTCTTTTGTTGTTGTATCTGCTAAGGCTTGTTTGTTACCTTGAAGGGTTTGAGTACCTAGTCAAAAATCAAGAGTTGTTGATGGGGTCTAAATCATGCTTTTTTTTTTGGGGAATTTTTATCAATGAGTTACCATGACTTTGAACCTACACCTATCATATTGGAGAGGCTAACCCATCTTCTTAGGTAATGGATCTTCATCCTAATGCTAGCTAGTATCCTTCATTTTTTGTTTAAATCCAAGTCCGACGAAAAAAAACGTGAGTTATATGAAGATGACTGTTGATACATGAAACTTCACTATTTAGGCCTGAAGGTCATTACGTGATTTGTAACCCAAGTCTGGTAAGTGCATAATTTACATTATTTGTATATCAATTTCTTATGCTTTTCTTAGTTATTTCCCTCTTATTTTGTGTATATTACGTTCGTTTTATATTTTAGGTATTTTGGAGTCACAAGAAGCAAAAGAAGAGATTTAGAGGCTCAAGGTATCATTTGGCAACATTGGATATTGGCGAAATTAAAGCTAGTGAGCACACAAGTCTCGATTGTGTGGAAAACAAAAATTACTAGGGGACATCCAGTTTTACAAAGGAGTTCAGAGCGTTACTAAAGGGAAACTTACTATCTTATAATGGTGTGGTAAAGGGAGTCAAATGCTTGTTTATAAAGGCCGATGCGAAGCTGATAAGGGAAACCATTTTCTATTTCCAATTTAAATCAACAGAGTTAAGTCCAGTGTAGTCCATACCGGCCGGTATATCGCCGGTTTTACCGATTTCGGCCGAAAAGCGAGACGAAATCCGGTATACCGGTAAACGGTATTTGACCGAAAAAATCGACCGGTATGGACTGTACCGGTTTGACCGGTACGGCCGGTATTGACTGGTACAACCGGTACGACCGTTTTTTTCGTTATTTTTTTATTTTAAAAAAAAATAAAAGAAATAAAAAATAAAAAAATAATAATTTATCCTTATTTTAGGGTTTTCAATTGTTATTCATATTTTTTATGATATTTTAGAATTATATATGCATATGATAATATCTACAATTAATCTAATGATATTGAAATTGTAATATTTTTGTTTAATTAGCATTTTAGACGATAAACTTTGAAGTTGTTCTTGTTTCTCTTGTATTTTCAGTTTGAACTTTGTATGAAATCTACGGATCTATATATTTTGGATGAATACTAATTTATCTTTCTAAACTTTGTGTAAAAAAGGTTTGTTATATCGTGTTAAAATATATTTATAGTTATAAAATGTGAACTAATATTTTTTTATAAAATTATAGGTATAAAATATATGGACCGATATTTAAACCGAAATTTCTCCGGTATACCGGCGTACCAATGTATCTCTCTCGACCGGTACGAACCGAAATCCGGTATGGTACAACCTTGGTTAGGTCGCGACTGGTGTTTCTTTTAATTATGTTTTTTCAAGTATTTCACAAACCATGCCGACTAGTGGTCGTGTCGTAATCAACCAAAATATTTAAGTTCTTACTCTCCAAAAATATAATGAAGTACAGGGATAAGAACAAGTTCGTTCCCACAAGGAGGTAATAGATTATGCTAATTTTCAGTCACGTAAATAGAAACAGGGGGGGATTTTCGTAATGATTTAAGCTAAATTAAACTAAGGTAATACGCAAGTAAATAGAGATGTGAAATAGGGAGAAAAAGCATTGGTTAGAGATTTCATCGTCCGTTATCCAACATGTTATCAATCAAAGCATACTCAACATTCATGCATTAGTAATACCAAAAACCCTAAAGTAGCCAGTTATCTCGTCTACTTCAGCAAAACTCCTAATATCATCACAGAATGAGTACCTCCACCCTATGAA
>JAJJMC010029784.1:2878762-2922327 GCA_023531435.1 Papaver californicum | reverse complement strand
CAATGATAGCTATGGTCTTTGTGAGTTGAGGTTAATCTAAATAACCCAGTGCAGTTCGCTACTCGGATTCAATCTAGGTCAAGCTTCTACACATATTCGTATGGCAACATCCCGCCGTTAACAAATATATTATACTACTTGTAACCGGAGTCCCTCGACAGAATCGACTCTCAGAACTCCAGTCTAGTAATAGATATCAATGCATGCTTATTCAATTCGCGACTCAAACAAACATACAATCAATCATATATCATTATACTCAGTAGAACATGAACGATATTAAAAACAACATGAAATCATGAGATATGCGCCATTCAATTAATAAACATGTCTTCAAACATCAGATTACATCCCTAACCAATATAGAAAGGTTTAGCTCATCATGGGTTTCTCAAAACCCATGGAAATTAATCAAGAAATTGATACAATCAAACCCGGAAGAATTGCAACGAAGAGTTTCTGTATGAAAAGTGGCCAGCGCCCCTTTTCCCTTGCTGTGTTCTTCTTCTTGTTGCTGTTGTATTTTTCCGTGTATGTGATATGAGATACCTTTACCAGCAGAAAACTCTCTAGCCTTTTATATGTGAGTTCACTTAGCCGAGAAACTTGATTTTTCCCTTTTCCTAGTTGCGCTCAGCCCTATTTTTCGGCTGCCAACTTGTATACGTCAATTGCTCTTCTTCCTTGAGAGAATATCTCCTCCATGTGGACTTCAATATTGTTACCCAACTTCACCCAAAGACTTGCCATGAGAAGAGTTTAGTCCTCCTTATAGAACTAGAGTTAGCCACTTTAGAATCCTAGTTGAATTAGGAAATGTGCTAAGTTTCCTTATTCCATCCCAACAAGATATAGCAACTCCAAATTCTTTCCTAATCTCATAGAACCTCCACAAGCTAGCCATGAGTCCACCAAGGCTAGCCACCTTCCACTCGGACCACTCTAGCTCAACAACACCTCCACATGATCACTTAGCACCAGTGCACTTTTGCTTCAGCCAACTTAGCGCCTTGGCGCTGGCAGCGTAGGCCAAATAAGCCACTTCGGGGCTTTGCCCATATCTTCCTCAATTCTGATCAGAATGACTTCATTCTTTCACCATTGGCTTTGTAATTCAATTACCTACACTGTGGTATGTGAAAGGCCTATTTTAAGCAGAGTTTCACTGGCTCCTCGGTGATTCTATCTTTTAAGCTCCATTCTGCGGGTTTCTGAACTGTAACCTGAAAAGGCGACTAAACTTCGAAAATAATCAAAATACCTAATAATTCACTCAAATATAGCACATAAGGGTCAGGAAAAACTACTTTAAATGTATGATTTATGCACCTATCAACTAGCTAGGATGTTGTCATTCATGGGTCCGAGAGTATGCTTCTAGTTTAGGCGAGATTTAGAAACTGAGAAGAACACGGAAATTAAATAAAAGGTTTTCAGGCAGTGAGAAACAAGAGAGAACAAAAAGATTATGGAGGATGTGATCGCTGATGAAATAAGGGCAGTGAAGGTTGGTTTTCGCTGTGAGAATAGAACTCATGTAGATGAAATTGAGTGAGATTATTGGTTCGAAATTGATTCTGATATGGGTATCATGGCTTCGAGATGGTGACGCTGTGGAATTTGAAGTGGCAGAGGGTAAAAGGAAAGGAATTTGTGATGCTGCTTGTAAGAAGAAACAACCAGTGATTAGAGAGAGTTAGAAGTTGGGTTTTGGTATGGCTGCAATTTGGTATTTGTTGTTGTTGCCGTTGGTTCGGTGGCCTGAGAATGGTGGATATTTCTGATTGTTTCATGACTACAGGGTTTATGTGTTTGAATGATTTAGGAGAGAATGGGTTCTTGGTTTGCTGCTGCCGTGAGGTGAAATAGAAGTGTGGGTTCTGTTTTGGCAAGAACCTGAGATGAAACAAGAGAAGACAGTGAGAATTGGTTCGGTGGTAGTGAGTAAAGAACCGGTGGTTTGATGGTTGTCGTGAATGATTGAATGGATTTGAATGATGGGTGTGATGAATATTGTATGCAGGGAAGGAGTCCGGTGATTAAACAACACCAACAAATCATGCCTGAAATACCGACCAGAATGTACACTAAGTGCTTGATGAATTTTCCCAATGAATTTTCATATGGATTTGAAGATGCTTGTCAGTCTTATGGAACTGACAGAACTGACAGGCCTATTTGATCGATTAGATCCTGTTTTGGGCTTTAATAACTCTGTAGGCCTTGTTTGAACCTATCTTGGGTTAGGAAATTAATGGGCTATGTTTGAAAGGGTTTTTGGAATTAGTTGAGACTCAATTTAGTATCCAACTTGGATTAAGAAGGTGGAATTATATTGGAAAGTGTTTCGATAAGAGAAAGATATATAAGAGCAACTTCAACAAGAAATATCTAGGTTTTTTACCTAGTTTTCTTCTCACCGATTCTACTTCTTTGTAGGTTCGCGCAGGAAGATTTCTCACGTCTAGGGTTTTGCAATTTATTTCTCCAATTCAATTTTGTGAACTCCAATTATTATGAGTAGCTAATTTTCTTTTATTGGTTAGGGATTAGTTGAATTTCTTATACATGATTCTATGAATAATAAATTAGTTTTGTCTCAATATTTATCGATTATGATTCACTACAAATATCTCATTGATTGATTGTTTGTTTAGTTAAGTTGCAAATTGATTGAACTCACATCCACATCTAAAGTTAATTTAGGGTTTAGTATATGAAAAAATGATACTCCTTGATTACAAATAGCATAGTGTGGTTATTGCTTGTAGTAATACATCCTAGTAACCATATGTGACTCATGACTTTTGTTAAATTGATATAGTGCTCTTTCCACGTTCAATTGCATTGATTAGCCTAATTTTATGAATCTTAATGCTCCTCCGGAATTAAACTTGGTTAGTGTTTTTACACGTTAGGTTGTTCTCTTGGTAGAATTCATATTCATATCTTTTAATGTGTTTGTTGATGACTTGAGGAAATTTACGGGATATTATTGCGGTAAAGGAATTCTAGGGATTTTGATAAAACGTGATTAAATATCAATTCTAATTATTAGTACAAGAACATGTTTGTGAATGAAAACGAAACCTTGACCAGTATTCTCAACTCTTTGATTCTTTTCTACAATTTCCTTGCTCTCTTATTTAGTTTAATTACTTTCATTGAATCTGAAAATTCCTCCTTTTACATAAGTTTTCAAAACATATAACAACCAAGACCTCCTCGTGGGAAAGATCCTTTCTTACCCTTGCTTCATAATAAATCATAAGTAGTGAGAAAATAATAAATAATCTTGACATTCAGACGACCACATCAAATTTTGCCAAGGAGGTAGCGGATTGTTATTTGTTTTGATTTTTGATTTTTGATTTTTGATTTTAGTTTTATTTTTATATTTATTTCTGATTTTTATTTCTGATTTTTGTTTCTTATTTTTGAAACTAACCTAGTTGTGAGAATCTTATTTCAGGTACTTATTTCTCAATGAAGGAGCATATTACGACAACCAATTCGGTTTTCAACCTCAACAACACTATGACAATTGCCTATCACCTATGGGATACAATCAAAACCAATTCATCGGCTATGATCAAAATCCTAGAGAACCTTATGGTGATTTTCATACATACCAACAACCTTCTAGTCGCTTAGTAAGTCAACTACCAAGGTGTGACAATTATACTTCCAATTGGCTCTATGCGAGTTGTATGCATGTTATGAATGGGTTACAAGACATGCAACATAGACTAGACTAACTTGATCGTGATAGAGAGAATTTTGCATAAAATGAATTTTATAATAGTTTACCTTACCCAACTCCCGATCGTAGTTATGATCATTCACCCATTCAAAGGGGAGAGTCATGTGCGAGAGATTTTATTGTAGTTAATGGTGGGAAGCGTGTGAATGTCATAAAACTTGCTCAGAAGATATACAAGTTGGAAGATGACGGAGCCCCGAAAGAACTTCTCGAAGAAATTAGTAGGACCATTCGTATAGAACTCAAACGACGTTGTAGATAAAGGTTGTGCAATCGATGAAGATTCTGATTACAGTGAGTCTGAAAACGAAGAGGAGTATGTTGAGAATGAAACCGAATTGAAAGATATTGTGGAAGACCCAATTGAACTTGACGAGAATTATAGTGATAAAGTTGACGCTGAAATTTTTATTGAGGAGGAGACGGATGAAGATTAGTTAAAGAGTTTGAGAGAGGACCATGATACATATGAGTGAGTAATTCACTTGAATTCCTTAAGGATAAAGAGGATCCCGTGATACGAGAGATTCTGCAAGGTTTGACTAATCACTTGCCTATTGATTCTTCTCATTTCCTCTTATTGGCTTGAATATATATTCTTCGGAAGTATTGTTGAATGACTTTGCTTCATAATATCCTCCATTGGAGATACTTGATTCTCATACTATGCAGGTTCTTAAAGAAGAAACCATAGAAGTTCCCAAATTTTATGTTCTATACAATTCCAAGTGTAGAGAAGACTAAGTGTGGGGGAAACTTCTATTGGGCGATAGATTGAATTCTATTTTCTTATACTAATATTCTTGTGAATGTATTGTTAGAATTGCAGATCTTTTTATGGGTGGACCCCCAAAATTTTAGATTGTTAGTTTACGGGCGCTTAGAGAGTCGGGATGACGACTTTAAACCAAGCGATGCATAGGAGGCAACACATTGATTTAGTATTTCATTTACTTTTTCTTGTTTTTTCTGAATTTTCATATCACTATAGGATTTCCCACCTTTTTTTACATTGGATGAGTTAATTTACATTGAGGAAAATGTCAAGTTTAAGTGTAGGGGAGTGGTTAAGCATATAGAATTCTTTAGTATTCAATTTTATGTAGAAAATTTTAACTTTTTTGTAACTATTTGCATGAAACCTCCAACTTTTAGATATTTTAGAGTCACTTAGTATACCTCTAGCTATATTTACATACGGAGTTCTAACGGAAATAGCTGAACTTAGAAGTATTAGAACTAAATTCGGGTTTCTTAGTTGTTGAGAGGCTAGAGATGACAAAAAGGGGACTTAAAATGCCGGTGAAGAATTAGGTGTTGAAAGAATATAATATTAAAGAAGTTGATCATTCAATAACCATATATAAATGAGGCACCAAACCTTCAATATTTTGTACCTATCTAAATTGTCCATTTAGAATGTTTCATTTGTACAAATTCCGGGTAAAATGATGAGCTACCCAACATCGCACCAATTTCAGCACTACTTTTTGATCTCTTGAGTACTAATTCTATCAATCATGAGGTGACATCAGAATTACGAAAAAACCTTACCTTGTAGTTTGATTTGCAGTTGGCACCATCCATTCTCTCTTGACAACAATGATAAGTGCATAATTTATATATTTTAAGTATCATTTCATTATACTTATTTGCTAGATTTTGTGTGAATTACCGTGTGTTAGTATTACTTTTGTAGTTTATGTGTTTTATTAGGTTACATCTCTGAAACAAGTGAAATGGAGCTTTACAAGAGAAGAATTTCCAAAGACCCAGTGGAAATCAGTATATTCCAGGATTTCTACTCTTCATCTTGTAGAAAATTGCATTACGAAGCCGAAGGCGAAAGAACGAGGTCATTCCGACTTCGTATGAGAAAGTTATGAGCGAAACAAGAATTAAAGGCAAATTGGTCATTTCCAAGGAGATTACTATTAACACCCCCTCATAGGGGAAGCTGAAATTTAAATGTTTATATCGGCGCCTGCCTTATTACTTACGGCTGCCAAGTTTTAATACTATTAAAGGCACCAACAGGTTTATTCGAGGCCACCTTTCTCTTTCTTCTTCATACTTTCGAACATAAAAGAAAAGTTCGAGCTTTTATTCCGGTGATGGTGGACGATGGATCTCAGGTCTGAGTTAATGAGGCTGTGATCAATGTTAACGGCAGAGATGATGGGTCTGCGATGGTTGATGCTGATGTGATGATCATGATGCCATAATGATTGAAGATTGCAGATGATGGCAATGATGGGTATTTGGCTGTTGTTAGAGCAGGGAGAACCTCAGTGCTGCAACATGAGATGATATACGAGTGATGGTAACTCTTTGATGGAGTTGCTGAAGGTTGAGGCTGTCAAGATGAACCTGTTGGTGATTAAGTGAGATCGATGAGTTCCAGATGGAGAAGCTTAATGGTTTAATGGGTTGGAGTGTTAAGATAGTGGCAGAGAAGAACTTGGCAATGATGGAGTTAAAGAAAGAGTTGAGAGGTAGGCTGAGTCACATGGAAAGTACAGTGAAAGAAAAAAGAAGTGTGAAAGAAACGTGATGTTCAAGAAGGAAGTGAAGGCAAGGCAGTGGTATTCTAGACAAAAATCTGTTGCCGGGAAGACAGGGAGGAGTTGAGTTGTTTTGGGATAAGGTAACTTGAGCAGCAATCCAGGAAGGAACTCAGCTGTGTTTCACACGAAAACTCTACTTGTGGCGGTGAATAACAACTCTTAGTTTCACACGGATTCTTTTGAAAAATCTATATATAGCGTTGGACCGAAAGACTGAGGGACAGACCTGACGCTAAGGGAAAAAGCAACCAAACTATATACGGACAGCAAAAGGGACAGACACTTTCGAGAGGCGGATAACTTCACAGACGCGAGTGGCGATTTTTGGTGCATACACCTTCGACGATTATCGGTTAGTTTGAGTCTTTTTATTAATTAATTTTTATGGCTTTTGAGAAAGCCATGTCAGGCTAATTCCCTTGTTAGGGAGAAAGGATGAACTTGTAGAGATGGTTTTCTTTGTGTTTCAAACTTAGGGTTTTCAATTATAAAAACTTAATGTTAATGTTTTGTCTTTCTCTCAACGTTTTATCCTTGTCAATAATTTTTCATGTTCTATGCCACGTATAGTGCATCGTTTGGTTAGTAGAGGAACTCGTTGAAACCCTACTTTAAACCGTTTTACGAATATTCTTTGACTCTTTATGCCACGTATAATTAGTACTTTAAAATTCTACCTTAGGTTGAGAACAAACAATTCTTTTTGAAAATTATTTCTTCGATTCTTAAACGAAAAATCTTCCGTGTATTAGTAGCTAGATTTGCTATTTTACATGAGTAAAATTGAGACCCTTTGTGACGAACGCAATTAAACCCTAATCTACAACGGATTCCCGAAACCTTAACCTTTTCCTCTTACTGTTTTCAAACTTTATTAAATAGTTTCCATTCAGTCATTAATTTAATTCTTTATAAAAAAAACCTAAAAAAATATTTTAATTAATTTTAATATAAACTCCTCGTGGGAAACGAACCGTATTTGCTCTTGTCTACATCTTTTCGACACCGTGCGCTTGCGGTAAAACAAGTCGGTTTTTCGACGCATCAAACAACAGGTCCATAGAAACACCATTATCATCAACATGTGGAACAACGTATATTTGAAGAAAGTTGAAGACGTTCAAGGTTTACAAGAAATACTACAAGAGCAGAATTCAGATTCGAAGTGAAGTGACAATACAAGGAGCAAAATTCTATATCCTAGTTGAAGATGAAGTACAAGAGCGAAAATATCACAAGAAGTAAATTTTTGTGAAGTTTACAATACCGAGACAATACAAGTTGTGAAGAATCAAGTGGTAAAGTCTTTTCTCCACGGTCATATTAGTTTCATTATTATTCTTTTAGTTTGTATTTCATATTTCTTCTCTTAATTTTTTTAAAAATAAATAATAAAAAAAACAGGAAAATATATATAAAAAAACAGGAAAAAAAGAAAAAAATATATTTGTTTTTGTTGTTTTAGTGTATATTTCTTTTGTATTTATTCGTTAAGGGAGTGGGATAGAAGAAATCTATAAAGATGTTTCAAGCATCAATAATTAGAAGAAAAGAGTTAGAAATTGTCGAAGTTATATGAGGTTCAAGAGTTCATCATCTACAATTGAAGTCGAAGCCGAAGACGTTTCTATGGGATGATGTGAGAGTGGTGCTGATTGTAGATTTGATGAGAAGGTGAGTGAGCATTCCCATCCTTGCATAGTGGTTGATTTCCTTTTGTAGAGATCGTCATAAAAAGGTATGTTTTTTTTCCCACGTTTCTATGGGATATTCAGATATAATTCGATGGGTTTTCCCTTCCCACCATTTAACATGTGCAGGATTTCTATCTTCATTCGTGCCTGCACACAAGAGAGCCATAAAGTGTGTCTTTCGAGTGTCATATCATAAAACCCTATTGGTAAGGCAGAAACATTCGATCGCTCTCAAACCTGAATTCTTTCATATGGTGGTTTTCTCATAACTCAAGAGTTAAGCATGAGATTAATGTTCTTTGATGCATATAACTTCTTATTAATGTTCCTAGTGTGTAGAAACTTTATGTCCTCTTAGCTCTTTGGATGCATGTGATTTGGAATGTTTGGAAGTTGAAGTAGGTTTTTTAGCTATACCTCTTGTAAACCCTCATGAGACTATAACTTGTCCACTAGGAACACCTAGGGGTTTAAAGGCTTTTTACACATGCTAAGTGTAACCGTATCCTCAACAAAAGGGAGTTGTATATTTTAGTTTAAGATTAGTTTGCTCGAGGACTAGCAAAAGGAAAATGCGGGGGAATTTGATAAGTGCATAATTTACATTATTTGAATATCAATTTATTATGTTTTTCTTAGTTATTCTCTCGTATTTTGTGTATATTATGCTCGTTTTATGTTTTGTAGGTATTTTGGGGTCACAAGAAGCAAAAGAAGAGATTTAGAGGCTCAAGGCATCATTTGGCAACTTTGCATATTGGCAGAATTAAGCTAGCGAGCACACAAGTCTTGATTGTGTGGAAACAAAAATTACTAGGGGGCATCCAGTTTTACAAAGGAGTTCAGAGCATTACTAAGGGGAAACTTACTATCTTATAATGGTGTGGTAAAGGGAGTCAAATGCTTGTTTATAAAGGCCGATGTGAAGCTGATAAGGGAAACCATTTTCTATTCCCAATAAAAATCAACAGAGTTAGGTCACGACTGGTGTTTCTCTTAATTATGTTTTTTCAAGTATTCCACAAACCACGCCGACTAGCTAGGATGTTCTCATTCATGGGTCCGGGAGTATGCTTCTAGTTTAGGCGAGATTTAGAAACTGAGAAGAACATGGAAATTAAATAAAAGGTTTTCAAGCAGTGAGAAACAAGAGAGAACAAAAAGGTTTTGGAGGATGTGGTCGTTGATGAAATAAGGGCAGTGAAGGTTGGGTTTCGTTGTGAAAATATAACTCATGTAGATGAAATTGTGTGAGATTATTGGTACGAAATTGATTCTGATATGGGTATCATGGGTTCGAGATGGTGACGATGTGGAATTTGAAGTGGCATAGAGTAAAAGGAGAAGGAATTTGTGATGATTCTTGTAATAAGAAACAACCAGAGATCAAAGAGAGTTAGAAGTTGGGTTTTGGTATGGCTGCAATTTGATATTTGTTGTTGTTGTTGTCGTTGGTTTAGTGGCCTGGGAATGGTGGATATTTCTGATTGTTGTCGTGACTACAGGGTTTATGTGTTTGAATGATCTAGGAGAGAATGGGTTCTTGGTTTGCTGCTGTCGTGAGGTGAAATAGAAATATGGGTTCTGTTTTGGCAAGAACCTGAGATGAAACAAGAGAAGACAGTGAGAATTGGTGCGGTGGCAGTAAAGAAAAAACCGGTGGTTTGATGTTTTCCCTGAATGATTAAATGGATATGAATGATGGGTGTGATGAATATTATGTGCATGGAAGGAGTGTGATGATTAAACAACACCAACAAATCATGCCTGAAATACCGACCAGAATGTAACTAAGTGTTTGATAAATTGTCCCAACGAATTACCGCATGGATTTGAAGATGCTTGTCAGTCTTATGGAACTAACATGCCTATTTGATTGATTAGATCCTATTTTTGGCTTTAATAACTCTGTAGGCCTTGTTTGAACCAATCTTGGGTTAGGAAATTAATGGGCTATGTTTGAAAGGGTTTTTGGAATTAGTTGAGACTCAATTTAGTATCCAACTTGGATTAAGAAGGTGAAATTATATTGGAAAGGGTTTCGACAAGAGAAAGATATATAAGAGCAACTTCAACAACATAAGAAATATCTAGGTTTTTTACCTAGTTCTCTTCTCACCGATTTTACTTCTTTGTAGGTTCCCGCAGGAAGATTTCTCACGTCTAGGGTTTTGCAATTTATTTCTCCAATTCAATTTTGTGAACTCCAATTATTATGATTAGCTAATTTTCTTTTATTGGTTAGGGATTAGTTGAATTTCTTATACATGATTCTATGAATAATAAATTAGTTTTGTCTCAATATTTATCGATTATGATTCACTATAAATATCTCATTGATTGATTGTTTGTTTAGTTAAGTTGCAAATTGATTGAACTCACATCCACATCTAAAGTTAATTTAGGGTTTATTATATGCAAAAATGATACTCTTTGATTACAAGTAGCATAGTGTGGTTATTGCTTGTAGTAATACATCCTAGTAACCATATGTGACTCATGACTTTTGTTAAATTGATATAGTGCTCTTTCCATGTTCAATTGCATTGATTAGCCTAATTTTATGAATCTTAATGCTCCTCCGGAATTAAACTTGGTTAGTGTTTTTACACGTTAGGTTGTTCTCTTGGTAGAATTCATATTCATATCTTTTAATGTGTTTGTTGATGACTTGAGGAAATTTGCGGGATATTATTGCGGTAAAGGAATTCTAGGGCTTTTGATAAAACGTGATTAAATATCAATTCTAATTATTAGTACAAGAACATGTTTGTGAATGAAACGAAACCCTGACAAGTATTCTCAACTCTTTGATTCTTTTCTACAATTTCCTTGCTCTCTTATTTAGTTTAATTACTTTCATTGAATCTGAAAATTCCTCCGTTTACATAAGTTTTCAAAACATATAACAACCAAGACCTCCTCGTGGGAACGATCCTTTCTTACGCTTGCTTCATAATAAATCATAAGTAGTGAGAAAATATAAATCATTTGACGTGCAGACGACCACATCAAAGTCCACGAGGGGACCGGGGACCTGGAGACTCGACCGGTCCAAAAAGGGGCCTAGTCCAACCCTAAATATAATATCCAAGAGCAACAAAAGGAATAAAGAGGTCAAAAAGAGTAAAAAAAAATTGACCAAAAAGTCAAGGTTAGCTTATCAAGAAAGAAATGACGGTTTTATAATAAAAGCGGAAGACATGTATCTTGAGGAAGTAAGAAAGAAAAGTCTATAAAAAAAAATAGGTGGTATTTAGAATGTAAATTTTTCTCTTTATTTCTCTTTTCTTAGGGAATTGGGTTTATTGTGGATAGGACTAGACTCTCATACTACAATCTCATTTTAACCTTAAAATATTTGACGATGGAAGCCTAATTTCTAACCCAGCGTCTCAATTCCCTCATGCCGCTCTTTCTCATCCGTCGGGTCTCTTCTTTTCATAACTATTTTCACTCTACCATAGCATTGTTTACCCTTCTCACGCTGACATAATTTCTATTTTTTATTTATACCAAATCACCTCCGCGTGCTTCACTACACTACTTCTTAACTTCATCGTCGCCTCCTCCTCTCTCTCTCTCTCAAAAAAAGGGGGATACGGAATCCTCTTCGTCCTCATTCTCCGACTGCACCAAAGCACACCAACGCGTCTTCGTTCCACAGAGTCCATACAAAGAACAACAAATCCGGTCACGAAATCCTCGTCAAAGAAAATTGCAGGAATTAACTTTAGGCGAGTTCAACACAGTTTCATCAAAAGATAAGTGACATCTCTTCTCAATCTCTTGATTCGATTGTGATCGTCAATTAATTGGTTTGGATTCAAAATTCCGGAAAAATTGATTTAGGGTTTTAAAACCTAGATATCATGGTCACATTTAATTGTTGGTTTTGATTGAAAAGATTTAATCTCTTAATCTTGTTCTAATTTAATTTATCAACTTAATTGATAGGTCTCCTATTGAAACTAAGACTTCTTAAAAATGATTTTACGGTTATGAAAAACCTTAGAACTTCAAATTTATCTTGATTTTACTGTCTAAGTCGCGACCAGGGTATTGATTTGTAGCCATCATATCTTAATTCACATTAACCATCAAATAGATTTGAAGTTTATCTCATCTGTCATTGTTTCATGATTCTAATTTATTATCCCTCTTTGTTGGTGGTTTTGCTTGAAGAATTGGGAGCTCGAGATGGATAATGAAGTTGGGTTGGTCGATTTGAAGAAGCTTGGTTGTTTTTGAGTTCAAAAAAGTCGAGAGAGAACATCTTTGGTTCTTCCCGGTAAGTCTAGTACAAGCTGATGTTGCCGCAACCGATTTTCGTGGATGAATTGGGGATAGAAATATAGGGAACAAGTGGTACTGCTGTCGATGGGTTTTGGTCAAGTTTCTTGTCCTGAAATGGAGTCGAAAGATGTATGTGTTACCATGGTTGGATGGTTGTGAACTATGTGTTACTGCTGACATGGGTTCAACAAAATGTTATGAGGGTATAGAGAGTCAAGTTTTATAGGAACTCGAATTAGAAGCCGAGATAAAATCAAGAGAATTTGGCCGCTGCCGTGGATTATTAAGTGAATGGTTATAGATTGTTGAATGTTATAGAATTTCCTTTGAATTAGGAAACTGTGATGTCTATCTAAGTCGTGAATTTGCAGAAAAGGAGCTAATATAAAGGATGAAAAAAAAACACCAACAAGACCTACCTCCCCATCATCATTAACACGCTCAGAAAGTGTTTGAGAAAAGTACCCACTGAGCTTTGCAGATACCACCAATACCATTATTTTGAAGAAAACAAGCAGCTGCACAACGCTGTTCAAGACCAGCAGCAACTTGAAGTAGCTTTCTACGACTTACTTCAAAGTCACTCCTCCCCTAAGCTCTCTCTCTCTCTCTTTCGGTGTCTTCATTTCCCTCCATCAACCGCCTGCGTCAATCGTGACACCAATCCCGATTCATCTTGAATCCCTGACTAGAAGCTAGATCATCCTCCAATTACACAAGTACCGCTTCATTCTCCTCCGACTACATTGAGTTACATCAGTGTATTCTCCCTCTTTTCCGTACGAATACCACCACCAGTATCATCACTCAACCAGCACGAGAACTGTTAAGGCCGCTTGAGATCTCACCACCAGCATTGGTGAGAAGAAGAACTCGTTACCATCAAAAGAATTCGATGATTCCAATGGTGAAAAGCGATTAAAAAGATAAGTTTCACCTCTTCTTAATCTGAATTTATAGTTGTTCTTTATAGAGTATGTTAGTGTCAATTAAGGATTGCCTTGGTTGTTCAAATGTGCCGATAGATGTAATCACGTTTTCAATCCCTGAATCGTACTCGTCATATTTTTGTGTTCAACTAATACATATATATATACAACATGCTATGTTCTATTAGGAAGTGCTACTATGAAACCTTTTATTAAGCAGCTGCTTGCTTCTTATTCTGGGACTCAAAGCCCTGTCACAGTAATTATGCTCTTAAAGCCATGATAGTCTTTTACATTTTTAGGCAGTTAATGTGAGCATTTGAGATGTTGCAACTTGCAAGCCTTATTTAATGCATATTACATATTAATTTCAAGTTCACGTTATAGATCTTTTCTTAAAACTTTAAACTATTATGCCTATGTATGCTTTGCAAAGAGGAGCATTACGTGATATACTCTAATGAGTGCGCATGGGTAATGTGAATTCATTAAAATAAGCTTAAGGATTTTGTAAGTAGCCTAATATTTACCCCTTTTGTTGTTGAACACAATGCACGGAATATGTATATATTTGCAGCTGTACCACGATGTGGTTATATGATAGTTCACTGCAATTATTATTCTTTTATTTTGGGGTGCCAAGCAAACAGTTTTGTGCACTGCACTAGTTTGTTTCTAATCCTCATCAATAAAGTCTTTATATTTGTTTTCAGCCTAATTTCCTTCAGACCTTGATTTTATTTGTTTTCCTCATTTTGAATTTCATAGTAAGCTAAACAAAACAACCCAACTAGGAATGATCCACGCCTGTCTTCTATAGTTATTCACAGTTTTTGATGTTTTGGCGTTACCCAGCTCAGTACACAACTGTACATGCATATAGTTCATGCTCTTATGCTTTGTAACCGATGATGAGTACCCACTTCATCCTCAATAACTTGCATTTGATTTCATTCTGGAATCGCAGAGGATAGCCATGACAGATTTTGCATATCACCACATCTGCTTGCATCCAGAAAAGGGATGCTATGAGCATCTCGCATATGTATTTTATGATTAGTTAATTAAAACATCAAGCTTCTAAGCTAAAGCTTACATGTATACTGATATTTGTGCTACATAGGTCGTCACTTCATTTTTGTCTTGAATTTTACAATTGACTACCAAATTAAAATACGGTTGAGGGAAAGACAGTGAACATTATCTTTTTTAATATTACATTTTACAACGCATCAACAAAGAGGGCGGCCAAATAAGTGTAAATGGTCGCAAGAGCGGTAGAGGGCAAAGTGTCCAAATGACGATGGTGGTGGGAACGGCTTAAGTGGCTTCTATCCCAGCCCAAAAAAAATCAAGACTACAACGGTGGAAACGGTTTAAGTGGCCTTTATCCCAGTCCAAAACATGCAAACATATGGTCATAAGAGCGGCAAAGGAAAAATCGCCATGTTTGACCAAGCCAACACCAAACACAAATGGCCACAAGAGCGGCAGAGGACAAATCGTCCTTGTTTGACTGAGCCAATGCCCAACACTAGTGGTCACATGAGCGAGGGCAACGCGCCCCTGTTGACCAATCCAACACCCAACACCAATGACTGCGGCGGTGGGAATGGCTCACATCCTAGTCTAAAAAATCATGACTGCGGCGGTGGAGGTGGTTTAAGCGGCATGTAAACAAATGGTCATAAGAATGGCAGAGGGCAAAGTGCCCCTATTCGACCAAGTTAATATCAAACTCTGATGACTACGGCGGTGGGAAGGGCTTAAGCGGCCTTATCCTAGTCCAGACAATTGTGACTGCGGCGGTGGGAATAGCTTAAGCGGCATCCATCCCGGTCTAGATAATTATACGCTCCTTCCACAGAAATCAGAGCCGCACCTTCCAAAGAGAAATGAGCTGGCCTCGATGCTGAGTGAGACATGAATTGAGCCGACCTCGATGTCGAGCGAGATATGAAATAAGCCTGCACCGATGCCGAGCGAGATACGAATTGAGATGGACTCGATGCCGAGCTAGACATGAAATGAGCCGGCCTCAAATGCCAAGTACGACATGAAAGAAGCCCGCTCCTTCCATTGTGAAGAAAGAGACATTCCTCTCACAGAAGTAAAAGTTATCATATGCTCCTTTCACAGAGAAGTCGGAGTTAGAATAACCGTTTCTTCCATAGTGAAGTCGGAGCTGCTCATTTCACAGAGAAGTTACGAGTTACAATACGTTATTTCCACAAAGAAGTTATAGTCGCTCATTCGAAAGAGAAGAAAAGCTACTCATTCCACAGAGAAGTCAGAACCGCTCATTCCACAGAGAAATTAGAATTAGAGTATGCTCCTTCCACAGAAGTAAGAGTTATCATACGCTCTTTCCACTGAGAGGTCAGAGCTGCTCCTTCCAAGGAGAAATGAGCCTACCTCGATGCTGAGCGAGACATGAGTTGAGGCGACCTCGATGCCGAGCGAAATATGAAATGAGCCGACCTCGATGCCGAGCGAGATATGAAATGAGCCGGCTTCGATGACGAGTGAAGTATGAAATGAGTCGGCCTCAATGCCGAGCGAGATATGAATTATGTTGGTCCCTTCCGTTGAGAAGAAATAGATACTGCTTCCACAGAGAAGTTAATATTATCATGCACTCATTCCACAGAGAAGTCGGAGCCGTTCCTTCCACATCGAAGTCGGAGCTACTCCTTCCACAAAGAAGTTAGAGTTGTTATA
Organism: Papaver californicum; assembly: GCA_023531435.1. Classification (NCBI taxonomy): domain Eukaryota; kingdom Viridiplantae; phylum Streptophyta; class Magnoliopsida; order Ranunculales; family Papaveraceae; genus Papaver; species Papaver californicum. The sequence goes on along the minus strand of JAJJMC010029784.1, from coordinate 2,906,357 downwards.
AGCTCCTTCCAAATAGAAGTCAGAGTCACTCCTTCCAAAGAGAAGTAAGAGCTAATCCTTCCACAATGAAGATAGAGTCACTCCTTCTACAGCGAAATAATAGCCGTTTTTTCCAAAAAGAAATTAGAGTTATCAGACGTTCTTTCCACAGAGATGTTAGAGCCGCTCCTTCCAAAGAGAAGTAAAAGTTCTTCCTTCCATAGTTAAGTCAGAGTTACTCCTCACACGCAGAAGTCAGAGCTTCTCCTTCCATAGAGGTAAGATTTATCGCAAGCTCCTTCCACAAAGAAGTAAGAGTCGTCCTTTCCCAGACAAGTTAGACCCAAGTTAACGCTCTTTCCACAAAGAGGTCAGAGCCGCTCCTTCCATAATAAAGTCAGAGCCACCCCTTCCACAAAGAAGAAGAGTTACATTCAATTGTGATGCGCTCCTTCTCTAAAGAAAAGGGAGGGGAAATGAGAGCAAACTAGTAATACATGTCCAAATAGAAAATAACAAAAGTCAAAGGACTCAAGTGCTTTCATAATAAAGCGTCCATAGTCGTATGTCGAATTCACAACACTTTACGCGAAAATACACAAACACTCATCGCGCATAACATCAACGTTTTATGAACTAAGTACATGCTTTATACATTTGATAAAGCGAGACTATTACTAGCCGAGATCGAAACCCAATTGGCATCTTAAAAGAATTTCTTTCATACAAATGTTTAAATCACTAACACCAATTGCTTTTATAAACTTCTCGACACTGGGGATTGAATGCCAAACTATGCCGCGGAAATTAAAAACCCAAATTAACTTGGGATAACGCAATAACACGTCATCACCATCCGTTTTCTAAACATTTCACTTGTATGCCTAAGAAATTCAAAGGAAATGAGTAATAAACAATATCCAACACGCTGTTTTAATAGTTTTCCGCATTTATTAATTGGTGTATAACTCATACACGTAGTGGGCAAAGCCCTTATGACAGTATAAGCCTATAGTTAGTGTTAACACAAATAGAATTACGAGCCTTAACACGAACAGACACGTCAACATTAAATAATGTGTGTTTGAACGTTAAACCCATGAGAATCACCTTTAAAATCACCGTAATTAGTACAATAGTCTTCCAGACCATGACCTCCATAGTCAAATAATCGATCTTTGAAAACACGTTATCATTCCACGAAATCGGATTCAATTAGAAGCGAGAAAACTCATGAAGGTAAGAAAGACATTTTCTTAAGAAGGTAAGAAAGGAAATTCTATAAAAGAGAAAGGAGGTGGTATTTGGAATGGAGATCTTTCTCTCTCTTATTGGGGAATTAGGCTTGCTGTGGATAAGACTAGACTTTCACACTACAATCTCATTTTGACCCCAAAACAATGACAATGAATGGAGTTTTGGGCACTATGTTTTCTTCAGATTCTTTCTCTGAAATAATAATTTCAGATTGTAAGCTGCTTAATAGTGAGTTCAATCACTATTATCCAAGGACAATAATTCTCAGCATCAAAAGCACCAAGTTGAATCAATTTCAAAAACATGATCCATTTAAGAACCATTTGAAGTTTTTCAGGTTCCCCTTTAGTGCTAATAGACTATTAGTCTCACGACATGTTTATGGGTCGGTAGATAATCTTCCAATTTTAGTTTACTGATTCTTTATCTGTTTTGTTAGTTATATTGTGATTTTATTTTTCTTTTTTCGTTAGCTGTAATCGAGTCCTAGTCCTAGTCCTAGTGTGGCGTCTTTCTATATTTTTAGTTTACTATAAAGCACATCTCTGATACGTACTGTAGTTTCTTTATCTTGCATAATTGCTAGCAACCTTTATTTATAACATAATATGTAAGGCCAAGTCCCATGGAGGTAGAAAATGATCATATTTGATCAAAAAGAGCCACTGTGGAGGTGGCAAACGATCAAATTGACCTCTCAAATACTCTGATTTGAGGAGATGCATTGCGCGGTATACTCCTAGTCGAGCGACAAAGACTTGATCGCTCGACAAAGTGTAAGTCACTAGTGACATAGTCTTTGTCGCTCGACTAAGACTATGTCGCCAACGGATAACTCTTTCCCACCTATAAATTTACCATTTTCAAATCAAGTTTTTACACCAAAGTTTTTACATAAATTTTTTCCTACTTTCTCTATTTTTTACATTTTTCTTCCCAAATGGCACAAAATGCAAATCTTGATTTGTGATGCTTCGGAAAACCGACTTTGTTTTACCACAAGCGCACAGTGTCGAAAGATGTAGACAAGAGCAAATACGGTTCGTTCCCACGAGGAGTTTGTATTAAAATATTTTTTTAGGTTTTATTAATAAAGAATTAAATTAACGAGTGAATTAAAACTATTTAGTAAAGTTTGAATACAGTAAGAGGAAAACGTTAAGGTTTTGGGAATCCGTTGTAGATTAGGGTTTAATTGCTTTCGTCACAAAGGGGTCTTGATTTTACTCATGTAAAATAGCAAATCTAGCTACTAATACATGGAAGATTTTTCGTTTAAGAATCGAAGAAAGAATTTTCAAAAAGAGTTGTTTGTTCTCAACCTAAGGTAGAATTTCGAAGTTTTAAGTATACGTGGCATAAAGAGTCAAAAAATATTCGATTTAATACAAGGTTTCAACGAGTCCTTCTACTAATCAAACAATGAACTATACGTGGCATAGAACATGAAAAATCATCGAGAAGGTAAAACGTTGAGAGAGAGACAAAACATTAATATTAAGTTCATACAGTTGAAAACCCTAGTTTTGAAACACAAAGAAAACCTTCTCTACAAGTTCATCCTTTCGTCCTAACAAGGGAATTAGCCCAACATGACTTTCTCAAAAACCATAAAAATTAATTAAGAAAAAAATTTCAAACTAACCCTTTAATCATGTTCCCGGCTTCTCCAATTCTGTCTGTCTGCTACGCGAAGGTCTTGTATACGTGAGAGGGGATATGGGATGTAGCAGACCTAGCTTCACTTTTATAGCTCAATTCTCTTGAATCCCACGCAACCCGATTTCCTAAATAATCTCGACTTCTAAATATACTTCTTAATCTCCACCATTCATTATGATAATCGACGACAACAACAGACTTTCCTAACTGGTGTCTCGGCAAAGAAACACTGCCCAAACTAAGATAAATTGATACCCATTCTACCGTTTCCTTCTTAGATTCTAAATCTCTGTCATACTCACATCCAACTCCGAACCAACAACGACTTCACCTAGATCGAGCCATCACATAACATCGTGAACCACCACTGTAGACTCACTCCATCATCAACTCGAGTCATAACCAACAATCATCATCTGCCATTTCCTCCAACATCGCCAACAAACTTGAACAACAACTACCATTAATAATAGAGGCGAACTCCCATCTGCCAACTGCCAGACTTCTTACCACCACCATCAGGTTCGACTTGAGCTTTCAACCACTGCCATGTTTTCAACAATTGAGACTCCATCTTATTACCGTCAACTGCCAGCAACCAACAGACACTATCGACCTCTCTCATCAATCACCATTCTTATTCATCTCTCAGAGTACCTCCCATCTTTTATTTGCTCCACCTCTTACAGATTCATTGCCTTCAATGGCTATCATCACTGCCAACAACATTCTTTCCCAATCTGATTCTTCTCGAGTTCTCAAAACTCAACCTCGACTCCAACCCAGGCAAGAGAATTCATTCAACAGCTCGCTGGACTTCTCGAACCCAAGATCAGCCATCACAGGCGTCTCTGCCATGATCATCATGATCATCACAGTACCGAGCTCTATCTAGCAATACAAACTTCAACCACCATTAACTCTTCAAAACACCACCAGCATCATCCAAATGCTCGATTTATCAACCATTGATTACTTCTGCCATTAATGGCTACACTTCTTCTTCTCGTTGGTAGTAATCACAACCATCGATATTACCTTTACTGACTTCTAATGACGTTTAGAACTCATTATAAATCATTTCTCACAACCACTAAAAGCTTGGTTGAACGTTGTGATGAAGCTTAAGAGTAAACTGGTTCGTTCCCTGAAACGCAGAAAAAGGTATATTGGAGCTTCTTTTCCGCTGTTTACAATGGAAGAAGATGATGGTATCCTTTATCCACGAAGCTGCTGCTTTTATTACTTTTCAAATGGTGGCAGCCACGAGAAAATGAGAAGGTTCCTTTAACATCTGAATCCCATCTGCCTCTTATCGTCAGACAGAGTGCCAATAGTGGTTTCCCTTGAAAAGACCTTTTTGCCCTTAGTTCTTGTTTTGCTCATAACTTTCTCATACGAAGTCGGAATGACCTCGTTCTTTCGCCGTCGGCTTCGTAATGCAATTTTCTAGAAGATGAAGAGTAGAAATCCTGGAATATACTGATTTCCACTGGGTCTTTGGCAATTCTTCTCTTGTAAAGCTCAATTTCACTTGTTTCAGAGATGTAACCTAATAAAACACATAAAATAGAAAAGTAATACTAACACACGGTAATTCACACAAAATCTAGAAAATAAGTATAAGGAAATGATACTTAAAATATATAAATTATGCACTTATCAATTTGGCAACACAACTAGATTTTTCTGGAGTCATACTTGAAGCCGTTGTTAATAAGATATGTGAGAATTATAAGAAAATAGAGAATGAAAAAAAAGGTCTTCAGTTTTTAGATGTTAACCAAGTCGCACCGAAAAGAAAAAGAAAAAGAAAAGTTCAAGGCAAGAAAAATGAGGGTAAAGAAAATTTAAAAGTTAGTAGTATTTTTCACAAAAATAAGGGAAAATCTTCTCAGGAGCGCATTGAATTGAAGATACGTCAAATGAAGATAAACAGGACGCCCAAGATTGTCAGAGATTTTTACTGAAGTGTTTATATTTTTACTGCCCTAGTTTATATCTTGTAAAAAAGCATAGTATAGTAGTAAATTAATATAGTGGAGATTTGTGTAATTGAGATTAGTGTTTAAGTTAATTGAATCAAATTATTAATTAGACTTGCAATCAAATTGTTCAATCAAATTAACTCAAATTATTTCCTACTTTTTCCAAATGTAATTTTTCTTAACATTCACGCATTTAAATTCATTAATAATTAAATTAAAACAGACTAGTTTTTGATTCAATACATAAAATCAAAATTACATATTTTTTATTCAAATAAAACATAAAATTAAAATTATATATAATTTCCTGGTTGATATCCTCCTGGCTGAGGAAAAATCCAGCTTTCATCTGGGGGTAGTTTCCTTGTACTAACATGCCTGCTATAGTAGGTTGAGTAGCGTCAGGAGGTTGAGTTTCATCATCACCATAACCTCCAAAAGGAATCGAAGGAAGCTGAGAACTGGATGCCTCAACGTCTTGAACGGGTCGATACCCTGTAAAGGCTCCTACTCTTGGAACCGAGGTATAAAGATTCCCAAATAATTGATTATCCTCTGGAGTCATCAAATCCATTTCTCCGGCCTCAGGTGTCATAAAAGTTTCTTACACGTTCTCCTCAGGTGTGACAACACTTATTTGACTGCTTCTAAGACTGCCTCTGCTTCTCTGACTTGTTTGACTTTATTGACTCTGATGACTTGCACCTGGAATGGATTCATCTGGAATATTAAGAATCAATGTGACCGTCATTTGTTCCAGAAGCGCCATGTAATGTCTCTCCATTTGGTCTGATCGCTAATGATAATCGTTCAACCTTTGCCGTATATCTTGTCTGAATCTTCTTTTGTCCAATACGGATACGACCGTTCCATAGCTTGAGAAGTAATTGTAATATTTATATGATCCCCTTGTATATTGATACTCGCACCTCCCAGTCAAACGGTGGAATAGATGACGAAGAAGATGGACCTCCCTGGCCACTGGGATAGACAAAGGAAGCTAACGAAGAATATGGTGGAGGTTGGGATGGAAGAAACGCGGAATCTAGTGGCAATCTACCTAGAGTTGGCACATCCATAACTCTCACCTGTTGCTGCTCCATGGCAATGTTAGAATTGCTAATTTTGTTGAACCAACAGATATAATCACGATCGTCAACAGGGTCCTCGACCAAGTCATCAGCATGAACCCATTCTTGAGCATTTTGCAACAACATACGGTAATCCGCTAAGGAAATATCTCCGCTATTGGAAGTGGGTTGATAGCTTTTACTGTTCTTCGCTGAAGCTGTATAAGGAGTCTTTCCCCAAAGTACCAAACACCTTTCCTGAATTCATCACCGTAAAAGACCGATCGACGTAAACTCAACTCTAGCGAGCAGCTTCAGTGTGGTACTATGGATGATCATACATACGACATAGGAATAAAATTTTAACTTGTTTTGATTGTTTGTTGAATCCTGTTAACCATCTCAGAGTGTTGACCGTCATCTGGCTGAAGTGGGAACCAGTTGGCAGACCGGTATTTCTCTATAATTGGAAAAACAACGGCTTGTTATTAAGAGCAGGTTCACCAACTCGGAAGTAAGTATACCACCAATACTGTGAAAATTGGAAAATTTAATTAGTTAGTAAATGTAATATTTATAATTTCATAAGAAAATTATAAACTAATTAGCTATTTACTTCCAAGATTCCTGAAAAACAATTCAAACTTGGAATGGCACCTGCGCAATTCCTGAGGCCAATGTAGATTGAAGATAACAGTGCAGACCCCCAGTCATACCCTGGAGATGAATCTAAGTCCTTAAGCACTTCAAGAAAACCAATAGGTGTCACTGGGCTAGCATTTGGAAAAAGACATCGTCCAATTACCCATAACAGAAATACTCTTTCGAGCTCAACATAGTGCTCAATTTGCTCTTCTTCAAGATGTTCTTTCACTTTCTCGCATAGAGTTTTAAAAAAGGTTTCAACCCAGAGACTCTGATTCCACCACAGTGGAGAATTCTGTGGAAGATATTTCCTTCCTTATCGGTATAATACAATACAAGGTGTTCTTGCCATCTGTTTTGTTTTTGCCACTTCCCTTGGTCATATGGAATAATATCTCCCTCGCATAGTATTCCCGTCAACATATAAACATCTTACCCTGTAACTCCTACAAACAACATTTTGAAATTAATTTCCGGGTATATATCCTAAAGTTTACATAATCTAAAGTTTGAATCAACTCAATGTTTGCATAATCTAAAGTTTGCATATATAAAACCAAAAAAAAATGCAAAAAATTAATTAGAGAACAAACAAAGTTAACGCATTCGAAATCCTTAAAAGAACGTATTCGTAGTTTTCCACAAACGTTCTAATATTACTTGAAAAACAGTTGTCCTATGGTTCTTAGGGTTTAACAGATATAAACTATACCACGGATATCTCCAGACTCTTGTTTTAACTGTATCATGGAGCCACATACACGATATGAAATTCAACTAACCCACCGCTTAGCTTGGTATACTGAGTTCTCTCTTGATGGCCTGATATATGACCTTCCACTAAACCAGTACCCGCAAGCTGTCTAACCTCTTGGAACCCCTCATCTCTATCCTGATTCCAGTTTAGTCCACTACTTGGGTCGCCTCTTGGTTGACCTTTTCTGTTTCTTTTGGCTCATAAGGCACTCATTGTGTCAGTTATTTTTTTTTACTCTAGATGATTTTGGTGTTTTTATATGTAAAATTATGAAGGAGAGGTTGGTTATTTATATGCGGATGGGAGTCAGTCATGGGCGATGAGAACCATGTCGAGCGATATAGTGTTTATCGCCAGCGACCATAGCTTTTCCCATAGCGGCGCATCCTGTTTGTCCAGCCACCTGGATGGACAAACTAATCCATTTGATATGGGTGCGTAGGATCTGGCCTAAATGGTATGTTTATAAAGCACAACTCAAATAGGTATTGTAGTTTAGGCTTGGTCTAAATAATTACTTTGCTTCTGTTTATATTAGTACTCTTCCTGCTAAGGATGCTAGTCAAAAGTTTTATTATCGATTAACATAAAAAATAATGGACGTACGGGCAGTTCACCTCAGCATCTGATTACAAAGGGATGACTAGCATCTCGGATCAATTACATCGAAATCCTCCGCCAACAATCAAGTTCCTTTGGGCACAATCGTGTCCGTCAAAGATATAACTTTTATTGTGGAAAACATTCGTCGAAGGCCTACGGTCCCTCAACAACCTTATTAGTTCCAGCTACTACCCCCAACGCAATTTTAATTCGGAGACTGCTGCTCACCCTCTGCTTAACTGATAACTATTCGAGTATCACTTACCCTAGTGTAATAACAATTTAGTAATCTAATAAATATCACGCTTTAAAATAAAATAAATAAAATAATTATTTTGGACGCAACCTAATTTTCTTTATTCTTTTATTATTTATTCTTTTCTTTATTTCTTTTATTTTTAGTAGTATTGTTTTCCACTGCTGCGAAGAATTCAGTAGAAGATATACGATCTTCTCCCTCATTGCTTCAACTGTTTTTACCAGGAAAAAAATCATTCGAGAGAGAGAAACAAAGGCATTCTTCATAGAGAAAGTCTTATCCGTGTTTCTATTAATTAATGGCGACGAGATATTGGGTAGTATCTCTTCCTGTTCAATCATCATCTTCAACACTATGGAGTCGTTTACAAGAATCGATCTCTAAAAATTCATTTGATACTCCTCTTTATAGGGTAACTAACTAACCCTAATCTTAATTTACTCCCCTCATTTTCCAGATCTGATTTCAATTTCAATAAATTTTCGATGTATCTAGTAATCTGATTATGGTGATCTTGATTTTGATTTTGTTGACGCAGTTTAATACACCTGATCTACGTGTTGGCACTCTTGATTCTCTTCTTTCTCTGAGTGATGATCTTACTAAGGTATGGTATGAATCAAATTGGATCACTTTTAGCGAACTTTTGGAGAATCCTTTCTTAATTTGTTTTTGTTTGAACGTTGTATAGTCAAATAATTTTGTGGAAGGAGTTTCGCATAAAATAAGAAGACAGATCGAAGAATTAGAAAGAGTTGCAGGTGTTGAAAGTACTGGATTGACTGTCGATGGAGTTCCAGTTGATTCCTATCTTACTAGGTAAACATTGTAGAATTTGTTTGATCTGTTGAGCTGTAACAAGGTCGAATTTTGTTGAGAAAGTGTTATAAGTTCTTTGGTTTAATGATTTGTAGATTTGCTTGGGATGAAGCTAAGTATCCTACAATGTCACCTCTGAGGGAGATTGTTGATGGTATTCATGTTCAAGTTGCCAAGATTGAGGATGATCTTAAGGTAATTGCATATGGTTTTCATTCTAAGTTCTAACATGGTTTGGTATACTTAATTTCTTCTTTGACTCATCCAGTACTCTGCATAATTGTCCGGAGTAGTTGTTTTTTCTTGTTGAAGCTTAGATAGTATGGGACGAAGAACTACTCGATAAGTTTGGGATCCTATAGAGTTGGTAAATAATGTTTAGATAGGGAATTCATCGGTGGTAAGTTTGGGATCCTATAGAGTTGGTAAATAATGTTTAGATAGGGAATTCATCGGTGGTAACTGTGTCGCATCGGGAGGTCCTCTGTAATACCGAAGCTGGATAGCTAGCAATTTAAGTACAAGGCTATCAATATCTTTGACGTGTCACTTGACATCTCTGAATCGCCTTCATAGAACAAAACATTGCTTTAAAAACATAAGGAATGTGACAACAATTTAGTTGTGCAGAATGCAGATTGTTTATTGCTTCTCTAATTTGGATTAAAGTCTCATCTTCTGAATTCAAAATTTCTTTTATGTCTTAACTTTGTGCCAGGTGCGTGTTGCCGAGTACAGCAACGTGCGCAGTCAACTTAATGTGATTAACAGAAAGCAAAGTGGAAGGTATGAGCAACTGGTTAATGGTTATCCTACCTAACCCCCATCTTAGATCCATTAGTGGAGTACTGGAATGTTCTGTGTGTGTGAACTTTAAATTTGTATTTTAAGCGCTTCTTTATTCTAGTGCCAAAAGCATCTCCAGTGGAGTATGGTAGCTACAAAATATGGATGACATATCAGAAAAGTTCCCAAGATCATCACCAAATAAACATATTTTTCCTGTATTATCTCTTAAAAAGGTATTGTAGAAATATACTAGGAAATTTTCGATAAGAAAGTATGAATGTGAGTCTCTAAAAAATTTGGTTTCATTTGATTATACTTTTTCGAATAATAACCTAGTGAAATAGCCTATAAGATTCATTTTTCGGATGTGTCATCTATATAACCCCATTCACCATTGATGATTTAATAAATTGTTATATTTTTTGAGAATGGGACATGAAACATTGTTTTTTTTTTTGTAGAATCTAGTTTGATGATTTGTCTCTGTGCATTACAGCTTAGCTGTTCGTGATCTTTCCAATTTGGTGAAACCAGAGGACATTGTCATATCAGAACATTTAGTGACACTCCTTGCAGTGGTTCCCAAGTACTCTCAAAAGGACTGGTTGGAAAACTATGAAACTATGACTACCTATGTGGTAAGCTATCTTTTTAATAAATCAATTCCCAAGTTAATTCTCAACATCGTCTGGATTGGAACTGCATCAAATCTTTGGTTTCACTACTGAGTTCTAGAGACTAGATGTGTTTGCCACTATGACTAATTGAGCTTGTCTACTTTCTATTTTCACATTTTGGTGTGCACGTGTTCTAACTATAGAGATATTCAAATTAACCTGACGTTGTGCGATACTGTTCCTCGTCCCTTTCCAACTACTACTCTTTCAGGTTCCAAGGTCCTCCAAGAAGTTGCACGAGGATAATGAATATGCTCTTTTCACTGTAACACTCTTTGGTCGTGTGGCTGATAACTTCAAAACAAGTGCACGCGAAAAAGGGTTTCAAGTGAGTTTATTTTTGGTTATCATTTGTGTGAGAGCCAGTCTCTGATATCATGTTATTTATCCAAACGCCTATGTTGGTCCTTATTCGGCACCAATGGTGGAAAAAGTAATGGAATTATTTTTTATATAATCTCTTTCCTTATAATTTCTAATCCTCTTTGTGTTCACATGCGATTCTTGTTATTCAGATTCGTGATTTCGAATATAGTCCAGAAGCCCAAGAGAGTCGGAAAAGTGAGTTAGAAAGATTGGTACAAGATCAGGAAAGCTTGAGAAGCTCACTTCTACAATGGTGTTACACTAGTTATGGAGAGGTTTGTAATGTTTTTTGCTCTTTCCTACATCCTTCAGGTGTTACTGCTTGGTTTTGGCGGATAAATAATGCGTCGATTCAAGTAATTAATCGCAATGCTTCTATCTTGCAGGTTTTTAGCTCCTGGATGCACTTCTGTGCTGTCCGTACCTTTGCCGAAAGCATTCTAAGATATGGATTACCACCTAATTTCTTGGTAAGTGATCTCTCTAGTCCTCTTCAGAATTCACGAATTGATTCATCCTCTGCACCTAGCTTAGATCTGGGGTGCATTGCAGGCAGCAGTATTGGCCCCATCAATGAAAAGTGAGAAGAGAGTACGATCTATCCTTGAACGGTTGTGTGACAGTCGAAACAGGTATGTGTACAAGTGTCTTCCTGTACCTTTGAACCAATTTTATCTAAAGCCTTAATAACAATTACTATGATAGAAGAATACTCGAGGAAAACACGGAAGAAATAATCTTTCCTGCTCGTTAGCTTGGGCTTATCACCTCATGTTACTTGACAAGACAAATTGATTGGTCCAGTATACTAGATCCTGAAGAACCAATAGACAAATTAGATGATCCTTATAGTCCAAACCATGACACAATTTTTTGATAATACGTGCTCCAAGATTGGATCACAGGTCACAAACATACATACATTTTCTATTTGGAAATCTGCTTGGTGTCTTCCATCTGTTTGAGAGTATAGCAACTAATGTACTTGATGAAGTTCATCAGTGAGATGTTAGATTTATCCGAATTTCTTATTAATACCCTGTGACCTTACAGTTACAGATACATATTACCAATGTTCTAACAGTTTTTCTTTTTGATCATGTACCTTGGTTTGTTTTAAATCATGCTCAACTTGGTTTGATCACTCATGTTCTTGCTTGAAATGTTATTTGTGCAGTGGCTACTGGAAATCTGAAGATGAATCTGGAGCGATGGCTGGTCTAGGAGGAGATGCAGATACTCATCCGTACGTGTCCTTCACAATCAATTTCATATAATTTAAATTGAGTTGCACCGTCTCTGCATTTGTTCAGATCCCTTATTAGAGGATTATTTATTACCCTGCAATAATATCCGATGAGGGATTGAAACACTGTATATTAGACTAAATTGTTACCCAATTCTTTGTTTGTTATATTTTTTTTGAGTTTGTATGGGATTTTTATCGGGAGACCCTTTTGAGGTGTTTTTGTAACCACCTTGACCTATTTATGTTACCTGAGTTTCTAAACTTAAATGCAGTCTATACGTAAACAGAATCTTTACACTATTTGAATTGTAAAAGGCACGAAGCCATCTGTTGTTGGTCAATCGTTTTATATATGTTTTTATGATGAGAATTCTTGCTAAATTATAAATGATTGTGTTATCAGTCGCAACTTATTTTTAAATTTAAGAATTATGATCTTTTGGAGAGTGAGGGAACCGTTTGTTTTGGTCATGAACCGTATTTGCCAATACTTATCTGTATCTGTTAACACAGGTCCGAGATCCTTATTCTAGGGCATTCTTCTATATATCCCTAAAATATTAACAATACCTCTTATTTCTAACATAACTAACTAATGGGGTACCCTTAATACTTAAGGTGTATAAAGAAACGCCCTTTATATGTATCCTTTTTCTTTTTCCTCGATGAAAACAAACTTACAAACTTTATATTGGTAGCTTAAGAGCTTCCACGGTGGTGGGAGTAAAAGACGGACCAAAATTAAATTTGGTCTTTGGTCCGTCCAAATCCAAGCGCAGTGGGGCGAGTAAATATGAGTTACGATCCAGAAATTTTACTATTTGGGATTAAATATGATCCCAGAACTGGACCAAAGTCAAATATAGTGGAGCGTTAACTTAGACCTGCGCCCTTTTCTGGGTGTGACGCTGGTTCTCCGTCTGGTGCCAGGCGTTTATCTAGACGTGCATTTCATCAGACGGGTGTGAATCAGAAGTCCGCCCCATCAGGCGTTCACCCAAGAGGATGCCCCATCAGGTGTAACGCCAGAAGAACACCTGGTAACAAACGTTCGGCTGGAATAACGCCTGTGTTGGGTGTTCGGCTGGATTAACGCCTGTAATGGGCGTGCGCGTAATAGAGCACCTGTGTGTGGGGCGTTACTCTAAGCGAGCTCCTACTCAGATAGCCGTTGAGATTTGTTGCCGTTGATCAACTACTATATTTTGGTTTGTATTTTGATATACTTATAAATGAATCTATACCCTTTCATTCCCATTTCGAAACCACACCTTTCACATTTCAAATAACCTAATACAAAGATTTTTTTTATCTCTCCTTTTCATAATTATGGCTTACGAAAATTTTAGTATTAATGCAGAGAATTTTAGTATACAGGAAGATTTATCCCTTTGTCGAAACATAGTATTATATTATCCAGCAAGGGGTCATGAACGTCGGATGAACGGTTGAATGAGCATGGAATGGTTAGAACATATCCATGCTAACTTTTGTAATGAAGCCGGTAACCCCAATAACCGGAACAGAACATGCCTTTTTTGTCGATTTCATGAAATAGGTAAGGTAGTACTACAATTTTCAACTTTAACCGCTAAGGTGAATGGAAAAAGAATTATGAATGAAACTGATGATGAAGTTGTTGCCAGATCTCTGGAGGAATGGAAAAGATGGAAAGGTTCACGTTTCAGGTAACAACCTCATTTCGAGATCCTAAGGGTGATGGAAAAATACAACCCTTTTATGTTGATTGTTCTTCGAAGATGTTTAGATCGTCATCCATGGCGTCATATGACCCGTTGAAGGTTTGATTATAGGTTTTGTGGGTATATCTCTTTGTAAACCCTCACGAGACATAACTCGTCCGTCGGGGCCACCTAATGGTTTAAAGGCATGTTGCACGTGCTTAGTGCAACCGCGACTCATACGAAAATGAGATATCAGAACATCTACTGATGTAATATTGTTATGAATAGGTGATATTGATTATTTATGATACTTCCGTTAATTTATTCATTACAACGTAGTAAGCATATTGATTATATAAGAGCTAAAAAGTAGAACTAAACTTACTTTCGCAGGCATCGCGGCTGCACTTAGCATGTGCAGCAAGCCTTTAAACCCTAGGTGCCCCTAGCGGCCGAGTGGTGTCTCGGGCGGGTTTACAAGAGATATACCCACAAAACCTATCCATAGGATTTAGAAATTGTTATTCCTCACCAAAATCTGACCATAAGTGTTCGATCAAGTCATTTCGCAAACGAATATGTGTATCTTTGTTGTGTACTGCACGTCGGCGTTGCTCAACTATCATTCTCGAAAGTTCAGCAGTATTTTGTCTCGAAATATTTATCGGTGTATGGTTGCTGCGTTGATCATATTCATGTGGCCAATCACCGGGTAAACGCTCATCCTCCACTATAATATTATGTAAAATGATAACAATTTTCATGATATATGCAAGTACGCCTAGATTCCACATTCTTGCAGGTTGCTTGACGATGGCAAATTGATTTTTCAGTACACCAAAGGCTCGCTCTACATCTTTTCGGCAACCCTCTTGCATTGCTGAAAATTTATGTTTCTTCTAGGAATCTGGATGTTTAATAGACATCACAATAGTAGCAATCTCTGGGTATATTCCATCACCAAGATAATATCTGATATCATATTGATATCCGTTTCCAATAAAGTTCATAGGGGGTGCTTTCCCGTTGATAAGCTTTCTAAAAATATAAGAACGGTGCATCACATTAATATCATTGTTAGAACCAGGCATACCAAAAAATGCATTCCAAAACCAGAGATCATATGACACCACTGCCTCCAGCACAATACTTTCACTCCCTTTGTACGCAATGTAAGCACCTGATTCCGCCGATAGGCATTAATCCCATTTCCAATGCATGCAATCTACACTACCCAGCATCCCTGGAAATCCCCTATCCTTGTTCTCATTAAGAAGCAGTTCAACATCACGCTTAGTTAGTGTTCACAAATATTCTTTCTCATACAAATGCACAATCGTCTTACAAAACCTACGAGTTGCTTCCAAAACAGTGGTTTCTCCGATCCGTAAGTACTCATCTATTACATCGGCCGCACATCCATAAGCTAACATTCATATTGCTGCAATAACTTTTTGATGAGGGGTTAATCCAGGAACGCCACAAACATCTTTTTTTTGAAAAAAATAATTATTTATAGATATGACATCTCCCAATATACGATTGAACAATTCTCGCCGCATTCTAAATCTTCTACGAAATACATTAGGTGAAAACATCGGGTTTCCGCAAAAGTAATCTTTCCAGAGAAGTTTTGCACCGGCATCACGTTCTCTTGACTGTTAGTTATTTTGGCTCAATACAACTAAACCTTCGTCTGATAAGTACAAACTATTGTTATCATCATCACCAGATGAAGAAGAAGAAGAAGAAGAAAAAGAAGAAGAAGAAGAAGAATGAGGAGGAGGAGGAAGAGGAGGAATAGAAGAAGAAAAAACATAATAGGGATTGTTATTCTCATAGTATGCTATTGGTTGGTGATGTTTGCAGTTTTGGTTTGTATTATTGGAGAATCTAGTGTTCAATTTATAGGCATATTAAGATAAGTCTTTGAGTTTTAATATGACCCAACACTCTTGGTATTTTAAAAATTAACTGAGTTGAGGCAAGTGGGGTGAATAGACGCATATGACATAAGAAGTGTCGGTTGAGAAGACAAGACCAAGCACAAAAAACGACAAAGGAAAAATTAAATATCTTTTTGAAATGACAATACAAAGCAGATATAAAGGACAAAGCAAAAATTAAAAATATCTCTGGAGATGACAACACGAGGTAGGTAAAAGTCAACGTAAATGTAAGAAAAGTCTTTTGAAATGACAATTCAAATCAGATAAAAGATATATCAAAGAAAAAAAATGCCTGTTCAAATGACAATACAATGCAAATGAAAGACTACCCATCCGTATCTTGATTCCCGGGCGCCGAGAGCGGGGGCATAAATGGAGGCAAAGATGATCTGGATGAGTAGTTACTTAATTGCGTTGTTGATGATGATCCCTGACCCATGGTATTCCACATTTGGGGTGGCAAAGTTTGAGAAAAAATGCCAAACCCAATGGGTGGTTGTTGTTGACGAAAATGGGCCAGCTGTAACTCCAAATTGTTGATATGAGTTTGTTGACCCCGTATTTCTTCATCTTTTGCCATGATAAACTTCTCCCTCTCCTTTGTTTCATTTAACGTAAACGTACGAAACTCTTGCGTAAAATCAGCATATTGTTGGACCAAACCATAAGCTTCGACCTTTTATGAAAAAAATTAAATCACATTCTCACCCATTTTTATATACTAAAAAAACAGTGTTTTTTTGTATACTTACGTATGACAATTGTTGTTGAGGCGGAATGGGTACATGTTCATCAGGTTCTTGGATGTTGAGTTTAATACGGTCACCAGCATAACCGTATGTTTCAACCTCCCAATCGACTTTGGTGGCATATTTCTGCAAGTTAGTTACATCTCGCCAATACTCCATATACAAATTATATGTAACAACATGCACTAATTGATTTGCAGTGACCACTTCGTTTTCCCTCAGCTCGTTAGCTTCGTCATTGTTCAGGTTGCTAATACGAGTAGGCGGGTTGGTGGGAACCCCCCATGTAGAATGGTATTGCCTCCAACACCGTTCTCCGAGGTACAAAAGAAATTAACTATCAACAAATAAACCAATCAACTTACCGAAATTCAAAGAAAATAAAAAGCAATCCTATGGAAATAAATTATCAACTCACAGTGCCTAGCCAAGTGAATATAACCCTTTTCTCTGAGAGCTTTATTGCTTTCCGTCCAATATCAGTTTCAAGGATTAAGATGGCGGAATCCCATGGTTGCCAGGTCACATCGTCTACAGTCAACTGATTAATAAAAATCCTTGAACGAATAATATCAATACTCTTCCTTCGCGTACCCTTCCACCGAGAACTTCTAGGCCACACTGCTTCACTTTCACTCTTTGGGTTCTTTGGTCGACATATGTCCAGATATTCGTACCCCCAAAACTAGAATGTGAAGACAACCAACGAAATAAATAAATTAACAACAAATAAACATTTAAAAGATTTATAAGTAAGACTAAGAAATTTACCTCCAATATTTGGAAGGGTCCGGCTAGTGACTTTTGTCCCTTGCCAGATGCGGTGAGACCGGAATACAATTTCGCAAAAGCAGCACTACCCCAGTCATAATTGGAAACTGCATTTAGATCCTCAAAAGCAGCTAACCATCCAGCATCAATATAGTTTTTTGCGTTGAAAAGGAAAAATTGTCCCAAAACATGCATACAAAAGGCTCTGGCCACTCTCTCAGCAAGTATGCTATCATCGTTAGCCGCAACCAACGTTCCTGACTCAAAATATGTGATAAAAAATACAACCGTAATTGCATCTGAAACCCATTGATTGGGAATATGTTCTCTTTTAAAAACTTCACTATCTTTAATTTCTGGAAAAACATGCGCCCGGACATATTCAAATTGGTACTTCGTCGAGTCATACGGAATACCACTACCAATATCAATACTTAATCCTGTCAACATGACTCAATCAACCGGTGTGAACCCAATCTCACCAAAGGAGAAGTGAAAAGTGTTCGTGGTATCCCAAAAACGCTCAACAATATAGTAAATCTATGCACGTGACGAATATACTACATCCATGGTCAATAAACGGTCCCATCCTGCCTTTTCAATAATGTATTTAACCCTAGGGATGTGTTTAGTAATACCTGCATAGGACTGAATGACCGATTTGAGGGAACCACGATGTAAATACTTGAATTTTGAATCGGTTGAATATGTAATATTCGTCGATGCGTGACCCTGAACATCTTGCACAACAATATAGTTCGCCAACCCGGGAACATCGACCATTTCTTCAGTACTAAGGTATACTTTTGGATCCTCAACAGTTTTAGCTTTCTTGTTCCTCTTTTTTCGACCAACGAATCTCGACGTGACATTGCTCAACATCTGTGCAAACAGTACATACAAGTTTCAAAATCAAGAGTAATCCTCATAATACACAAATATAAAACTCTACATTAATCCATAAATCCACAAAAATACTAATTTCATCATTACAAAAGTAATTATCTAATTAGATAATCAAATGTACAAACAAATATAAGTCAACCAAATTATAAAATTCATGATTCACAAAATAGTCCACTACTAATCAAATCATCAATTGTACAAAAAATCATCATGATTTCCTAATTCTATAATTCCATAAACATTAATTATAAAACATAAACATTCTTAATTCCCAAATCTCAAAGACAATCAAGTCAATTAATCATAAAATTACCCACAACCCAACTCAAATTAACCAACAAAATAATCAATTCAACAAATTCTCATCAATTTTTTATACCTAATTTACAACTTCCATAAACCCTAAAAATATATCCAATTCCAAAATTACAATTTCTAAAACCTCATATGTCTATTTCATAATCATGTGTTTAATCTTTAAACATATATATACAAATTTAATTAACAAAAAATTATAATAAATCATAATCTAAACCTATGAAATCAATTATAATTTATATCAAGGTTTAATTTTGTTACCTTGCTTGCTTTGAAATAATCCTAACTTAGATTACTTGGTATCAAATCTTCTAAGCTTTTGAAAATTTGAAAAGAGGTGGAGCTTGATTTGGAGGGAGAAATAGGTTTAGCAAGTGGAGTGGTAGGCGGTTGATTGCTTGTGCGTCTGTTTGTGAAGTGTTTAGGAGAAAATGAACTGGAGAGGAGAAGAGAGCTGTGTGCGGGAATATATTGGTCCGCCCCATCAGGCGTTCACCCAGCCGTCCGCCTGGTGAGACGCGCGTTCGGCTAGGGATGCGCCTGATGATTCAAGCGGATGGCTAAGCGTGCGCCCGTTTTTTTCCGCACACAAACCAGCTGCACGTGTAGAAAAATGATCGGACGTGTGACTATAATACCGCCCCATCATGCGTTCGGCTAAGAGAGTGTCTTTCTCTGGGCGTGCATCTAGGGGTGCGTCTATCATCAGGCGTTCTTTTGGGTAACGTCTCCCATCGAGCGTTCATCAAATGTCCGCCCAACCCCAAACGTTTTCATAGGCGTACGCCAGTTTCAACAGACGTATACCTAGACGTACGCCTAACTCCAGGCGCTAACTTAGACAACCGCCTGATCAAATTTTACTTCTCAACCGTTGCGTTTCAAACGGAGTAAAGAGTAAAAATTTTACTCTTTGGTCGTTTGATCTAGTCGTCCCATTATGAATGTTCTAAATCTGTATTGGACTATTGGTAGTTGATGCCAACTGATACGGACAGAAGATGCCCAAGTAGATAATGGAAACACTAGGTCTTGCACAAATTTTCTTACCAATTAAAAAAAACATTTTTATTTGCTTCCAACATTCGCGATATCCTACAAAGCTAGTTTTATTACCTAACTTTGCTAGTCAAATACACAGGATCCTACAAAGCTAGTTTCATTACCTAACTTTGCTAGTTAAACACACAGGATGGCACCTATTAACAGGGCCGTGATCTTATTCACAGGGCCAGATTTTTTTTTTACTTTATCCACTTTGTGTTAAACACAGTCCATTGACTCCATTCCTTACGCCTATTATATCTCTCCCTTCTTTATCAGTTCACTTGAGCTAGCCATCAACACATCGCATCGCAAAACAGTGTGGATTTCTATCTAATAAAATAAGGAGGGAAAATTTCGATTTAATCCTAGGGTCCCAAGTTAGTTTGGTCCACCAATAAATACGAGAGTATAATTTGATACTTATTTATTTGAAAATGTTAAATAACTAAAATAATCCGTTCTTTCTCTTCTTAAAATGGAGAAAAAAATTTAAAAATTAAATATCTTTCGAACCATAAATTAAAAATTAACGATGTTATATATTCGGAAAGCTCTCCCGACGACATCTATACAACGAGTACTAATTGTAATAATTCGAAGCTTTAATCTTCACGGTACTGGTAATGATGGTTTATATTCAAAGATGAACACCATTATAGAGTATGGTAGTTCATTTCTAACCGTGTGGAATGAAATCATAATTTTTCTAGTTAATTTCTAGCAGTTCATGTTGTAGAATAAACTCGTAATATTGGTAGTTAATGATGACAGTTCATTTTGTAGAATAAACTAATATTTCTAGCAGTTCATTTTGTTAAATGAACTCGTAATATTGGTAGTTCATTCTACCAATTCATTTAGTAGAACCAACTCGTAATATTGGTAGTTCATTTCTAGTCGTTCATTTTGTAGAATGAACTCGTGATAGTGGTAGTTCATTCTAGCAGTTCGTTTTGTAGGATGAACTCATAATACTGGTAGTTCATTTCTAACAGTTCATTTTGTAGAATGCACTCGTGATATTGGTAGTTCATTTTGTAGAATGAACTTGTAATATTGGTAGTTTATTCTAGCAGTTCATTTTGTAGAATGAACTCGTCATATTAGTAGTTTATTTTAGCAGTTCATTTTGTAGAATGAACTCCAAATATTGGTAGTTAATTTTAGCAGTTCATTTTATAGAATGAACTCGTAATATTAGTAGTTAATTATACATTTCATTTTATAGAATAAACTTGTAATATTTGTAGTTAATTCTAGCAGTTCATTTTGTAGAATGAACTCTTATGTTAGTTCATTTTGTAGCTGATTTTTGACTAAACAATAACGTGAAAATTAAAGTTTCAAAAAATAGTGAAATTGATACTCACTATATAGATCTCGTCGAGAGCTTTCTGAATATATAAAATTTATTAAATTATGACTTGTAGTTTGAGAAATATGTTATATTTAAATTTTTTATTTATATTTAAGAGAGAGAGAAAAAAAAAAAAAAAAAGGGTATTTTGACGCTGTTTTGTAAAATGATGACATAATTTCGAATGTGTAACGTTTACCACAGTACCAAACAACAATTTTTAGACTAAACTGATAATATATTTTTTAAAAATAATCTTAGAGCAGTTAGACCAAGTGAATATGACCAAACAAACACAATATATATATATATATATATATATATATATATATATATATATATATATTATATTATATTAAGATTAATCGATAGTTTACACATAAAATCAGCAAACTAAACTTTCCTTTATATACTTTTACTCCATAATAAACTACAATTGGCTCGATCTAGGCATTAGATTAAATCAATTATCTTTTTTTAATTATAAAAATTTGCTTGCACTAGGATTTTTTTTTTTCTGATCTAGGGTTTTAACTTATGATCAGAAAAATATGGTTGCCCATAATAAGTATCTGAGCACCTTTTTAATTTTAATAAGAATTGGAACTCTTAATAAATTATATTAGTCCCTCCATTTCAAAATGATAGGCAAGGTTATTATATTTGGGTATGTCAAAAAAGATAGGCTTGTTTCCATAAATAGAAAGTTGAATGTTACAAGATTACTACTTTTTCCATATGGGATCATTCCTCTTTCTTATTTTTCTCTCCTGTTTTTATCATTTAAACATAGGGAACCACTTCTCTCTCAAGGACAAATAAGGAAAAACATTAAGAAGTGGCTCCAATGATTGATTTTCTTATTTTTTGTAAAGCCTATTATTTTGAAACGGAGGGAGTAGTTGGTTTTGTTCAACATATCGTGATATTGGTTTAACTTGTAATCGATGAAATAATCAGTGATGATGTAGTTTTATTTTATCGAAATCACTAATCATTCGGTTCAACACAAGACTTTCGATTTCTCTGATGTATGTAGAAAGGGAGATTGCAAAACAAACTCAGAAAACTCGTTTGATTGATTTATACAATTACTTACGATAATGATTCAATCATATCTTCATTCTTAATCATGATTATCACTGATAATTCTATCGATTTCATCATCACGACAAACAGAATCACTCGAGAAGAACAGAAAAAGTCTCACTCCTCTTTTTCTTTTGCGAAACTTTTTGCTTTTTGGTGAATATATGAAAACAAGTAGTATAAATTCCTAGCCATGCGAATAACATATATGGGCCCTGTCACTGTGAATGGTTGTGTTCATATACAGTATCAATATTCGGGCGATGACTATACTTCAAGGAATCAAGATTTGATGGTTCAAACAAGCAACTAAATTTACTATTCCACCTGTTTCATAAAAATGGAGTTATTCATTTTAAAATTTTGTTTCATAAAAGTTGATACTTATCATTAAACAAGGCAATATTACGAAAATTATTTTTTAATTAATTATTGTTATAAAATTTTAGTATAAGAAATATGTATAATTTGATAGTCATGTTTCGTTCGTTATGTAGGTATTTTAAAATATTTTTCAACAATAAAAAATTTACAAAAATCCATATCATAGCTTGAGAGGGATGTCATTTCCAATTATTTCTTTTGTTATCCATAAGGATACAATTGAATAAAAAACTAAAAGAACACTCTTTCCCTATTTATTTATTTTTTAAATTGTGCAAACTTAAAATAACTTAACTTTTATGAAACAGAGGAAGTATTACTCACGGTTCAAAAAAATTTCATAATGGAAAACCAATGGAGTTTCAATCAACAATCTCAATGTCTAAGTGCAATTATAAATAGAATTCATCTAGTTCTTACACATACTTACTGCGAAGGGATATCAAATAGAAGAACGGAATCAATCATGTACGAGTTATTCAAATGTTAAAAATAATAATTAATATTCGAATTTTAATATATTTCCGCGTCAATGGACACAACGAAATATGTTTAATCATTTCTAATGTAATTTATTTGAATTCTAATATTTTTCGGGTTTGATATACATGATAATGCATTAAACATCAAATACATGTAAGTTCAATACGATATGCTAGAGGATGATAATACTTTAACTAGACACAAATCCTTAGTTTCTGTGAGTATCACTATTAAGGACATATCTTTGTGAAGTCTAGACGCTACTCCTCAAATTTGAAGGGATCCTTGTGGAGAATATATCAGGTCATTGGATGACCGAATTGAGTAAAAGGTTATCCATTGACCAGATGTTTTTTGTTTTGTTTTGTCTTTTTCCTCATCGGGTCACTCAATGACTGGGTGTATTTTTTATTTATGCTTTCTTTCTCATCAGTATAAAGACATATATATGGATGCTTATCTAAGTTTCCATAGTGCGATAAATTTTCATAAAACTATGATCATCTATATCTAAAGGGATTCTCTCTGAGTTATGGATGTTTTAACATCCATACCATAGGGATTTCCCTAAGGGAAGATAAATTAGTTTCCGGTGTGGCATATGCCACGAGTCTTTTGAAGAATTTGGTTCCTATAAAACACTAAAGTTTCCTCAAATTTTTATGTAGACACCGTTATCAACATAGGTACCTCAGAGCCCAACAAAAGCGTAAGGCAGTGAGCTCAAGTCCGACACTTAAAATAATACACAAATATATAAATTGTTTAATTGATTTACATGTTGTGTAACACCGTATTATGAGGGATTTATCCTCATGGTCCATATAAATAATAACCCCTTAGCCTAAGCTAAATGGTAGAATTAATGAGAAGAACATTTGTTATAATTTGTTATGTATGTTTGTTGTATTGTCTAATTAATAACAACTTTGATGCCGATGGAAGGGTTTGAAATGTATTGCTAAAAGAATGATAACCACTGATCGAAGTGGTGAATATTGAACGATGGTTGATGATCATCGGTGATTGGTCGTAAATTTTTGATGCTTGGAATATATGGAAGAGGTTTAGTTAACCCGTTGATGACAACAATAAGGGAAAGCGAAGTGATGATGGTGATTAATAAAAGAATATGATTGTTAGTGATTGAGGCGAAGGTGAGTGTTTTTAGCGAGATTAAGAATGAGTTTTAAATCAAGTGTTTTGGTTCTGGAAGAGTTAAAGTTATTAGTCGAGAACGAGTTTGAGAAAATCCAGAGATAAAATATTTTTTCGGAGAGGTGAATGGCTGAGGAGAGAAAATTTAAAAGAAATTATTTTTTTTTTCTTCTGATATCTGATGGAAATAAGGGAAATAAGCTTACACTTTCAGTTCCACGGAACTGATAGTTCAAAGAAGCATGTTTAAAGAATACATTGTCAGTTATGGGAGACTGACAGTTGAGCAAAGAAAATAAGTTGTCGGTTTTGGCAAACTGACAAGACGAAGAATAAATAGGCTATAATTTAGTAGCTTTTTACACATCCTACTTTCCTGTTTCCGAACTCTTTTACACGAGCATCTTTGTTTGTGTCTGGTTTGGTGATATTTTGGGAGCACATATATTTCGACCGGGATTCGAACACGAACACTTCTACAACTTGAATATCTATGTAAGAAAAACTTCTAATACTTTTTAGAGATAAGTTATATATCTCATATTACACTTTTACTTTAATTCAATATTATAGGGTTTACCCCTTTAAGGGAAACCGGGAACTCGTGTAACCATGAGTATCTAATTATTGTTGGTTAAGGATGCATTAAATGTTCAAAGTGTGAAACTTGATTAGTTATACAAGTTTATTTGGAGTTTTAATCATCACATGGCTTGGCCTTACCATATTTAATGTTTATGAGTAGTTTCTAGATTTTTTAGGTGTACAACTTAATTAATCTATTGATTATTCTATCACTAGTAGAAGTTGGGTGATAAGTGCAATAGTCAAACAACAATCTACACAAGTAGAAATCGCGAGACATTGCAAATGGATTCCGTGGAGCAATTGCGAGTAAAGATAACACCAACATGTGGACCTTGAACTAAGAGCTAAACTACTAGGATCAACCTAAATTCACAAAGCCTAGAACTTTCGTTTGGGTTACACAATGATTGATCTACTACTTAGTGGTTTAGACGAATATAATTTTATAGTCGAGAACTTTTGTATCTAGTGATAAAAAGAGTTATGGGGATAACACTGATCTAGATGCTACTCTACAATTGGTGATGAATGGTTCTAACGAAAGATAAATAAGTATATTACATGATTTAACGTTTGGTAACAACAAAAACTCCATAATCATCTCTTTATTTTTATTATTATCCTTTTAATTGCCTTAAACAAATAAACCCCTTAGTATTTACTTTTCTTATAATTTTGTTAATCTAAATAACATCTCAAAAAATTACACAGCTCTCTGAGGGAACGATCCTTAATACTGCTATTACTTGTTAGTATCAATGGAAAATGTCTTAAGTAAATTGTTGTACTTACGACACACATCAGTTCTCAAAAAGTTATTATCACCATGGATCTTCATTAGATACAAAATGAACACATGCTGATTTATAGAAGAAATCTTTGAAGAAACGAAGAACTCGAAGGCTTTCGAGATTCAAAAAATCAAGAAGCATAATGAAGTGGAGCTAAATGGTTATTTATATTTTTTTGAAATCCATATGTATTCAACATTTTTTTCACTAACATTGACAAATGGAGAGATTGTTAGTATCATTCCCGGTTGAACCCACAAATTTTGGTATGTCAAGCTTGTGTCAATATTGGACGATGAAAACTATTTCTTGATTAGTCTACTAAAGTCAGTCTCGGACTAGAATTATAGTTAGGTAGTTGGGTATCTGAGATTACTAAAAAACCTTTGAAGATCGAAGACTGAAGATCACGAAGATATCCGCAAGAACTTCATCAACAAAAAATATATGTGAAGATTGACTATCCTATTTAGGTAGTTGTGTATCATATGTTACACAAACACAACGTTTTCTTATATATTATATATGTGATTTCGTAGTAGTTTTAATTTAGTTATATTGGATTGTAATACATTTATTGTTTTGAATAAATTATAATATAATTTTTCTGTTCTTGGGAAAAAGATACTATCATTTTTTCAGAGAAAAAAGTATAACTTTTGATTGAAATATATATCATTGTGATAATGCTTTATTTGAATATAGTAGATGACAATATAAAACGAATCTGACAAATAAATAAAAAATCGAAAAACTTTTCATTGGGATTATAAACCTATTTTGGAGTGAACCCAAGGTTTGGGCTGCGCTTTTTGAGGTTTTTAAAGGATTTTAGTGTGCCCAACACTTCAAAGTGTCTAGCGTAACACCCAAGTGGCCTAAAATAGGGTTTATGGTAAATCTAAGTCTCTTCCATATGAGATATTTTTAGTATGACAAACATATACTTTTTATGCTGATTTTTTCGTTTCTTCTTTTTCAAACTTGAACTTAATTAAATGATAATCAACTATTAATTAATGCGACGACCATTCTTAGATGTAAACCATAGTAGGGGGCGAATACAAGGGGGAGCTCGTTGGGTCGCACTCCCCCTTAGAATTTTGAAATTAATGAATTTTTATGTATTTTATACTATTTTTAGTTTTGAACTAACCTTTTTATATTAATCTGATAAACTAATCATATTGATCCTTATAAAATCCTTGGAAATAAAAAGATATTTATATATCATCTGGTTTTAAAACTAAACATCTTATCATACATCAGAAATCACCTAAAATTAAGGATTTTTAGTATACTTCAATCCATATTATATTAAAAGATAAAGATATTACTCCATTTAATATACTTTTATATCCATGTATGTGGTTCTTTCTGGTTAGTTGCAAACACCAAAAAAATAAAATAATGATAGGCATTTGGACATAATATTAGAGTTCACAGAGTTAAATTATTAAAACGGTAAGCTTAATTAAGACAATACCTTCCGTAATTCTTTTTAAGATAACTACTCAACAAAAGCAAGAGTGAAAGAGCCGTGAGGCGAGAAGCAGAAGTAAAAGTGAAAGAATCGAGAGAGAAAGACTTGAGAATTAGTGTAAAAGCGAGTATGTTGGCCTGACAACCGAGAAGTAATTTTGAAGAGAAGGTCTCGAATGAAGAGTGGAAGAGTCGAGAGAGAGTAAAGTGAGTCTCTTGGGCTAGTAGTAGAGACCGAATAAGAGTAAAAAGAGAATTAAAAAATAAACTATGTACAACGGGATTCGAACGCAAAAACAATGTCTCTATATATCTTTTTAAATACGATTCTCATGGACGTAAAAAATCTATTATAAACCCACCATGGAGTTGGGTAATAGGAAAACTCGATGGACAGACCGGCAAGTTCATCAGTTTGTCAATTGGGGCAGTCTATACCGAGCGGTAGAATCTTAGCCGCTCGGTAGTGACTATACAACACGACCAAATCTACGTCGCTGGTGATAGAGTCTTGGTCGCACGATGGACTACATTCTCCAACAGTCCATAATCCATCCCTATAAATATTCAATTCAATCTAATTTGAATTCACATCTCCTCTACACTTTTTAAGAAGCCTGATATAGGGGCTCCCACATCAATAGAGGGGCTCCTAGTTGAGCCAAGGTGATCCAATTTTACGATAAGGGATGTCCTAGGGGTAAAGTTAAATGTCCAT
>JAJJMC010029784.1:2849346-2868762 GCA_023531435.1 Papaver californicum | reverse complement strand
CAGACGCGTTTATAAGTGTTACAGAACAAGGTTCAGCCGTTACAGAAGTGTTTCTAAGCAACAAAGGTTTAAAAGAATAGGCAACAGGAGCAGTTTGAATCAGCAACAGTTATACGTGTGGCTGAGTCGTCTTCTCAGACGGTGGTAGATGAAGAACAGCACCGGCGGTGACCGGATTGCTGTCCAGTTCCGGCCAAACTCCGGTGACTCCGAAAATCAATCTCTAGGCTTCCCCCTTTGATTTCTTCGGCTTCTCTTCATATATATAGGGTCTACAAACCCTAGGGAGAGTTCTAAACCTAATAGAACTCCTTAAAACACTCCCAAATTCATCCAAATCCGAATCAAAGTGTAATACCCTTTTTCCGGCGAAACTCGGATTTGGGGCTATTTTTCCGGCGTAAACCTCCAATTCTTCACGTGTTTAATCTTGTATGGACCTCTAGTATATTGTGTATCAATTTGGGAGCAAAATATGCTAAAAATTACGTGAACCAAAGTATCCAGTTGTATGCTGTTTCCGTCCCGATCCCGTGACTGGCAGTTGACTCGGTCAACTCGGGTTGACCGATTTGACTCGGGTTTGACCCGATTTGACCGAGTTGACTCGAGGGTACCCCTTATCCACTTCTAGGGTGCCAAATAACACTTGTCCTTGGGTGCCTTTATCACTTTTTGAGCCAATTTTTCCATAAATCTTTATTCTTCAAATGTACCTACAAAAGCATAAAAACACGTAATATTTGCAAAATCGAATACTAACTTAATAGAAACTAAGGTGCAAATTAGACACTAAAATATGTCTATCAATTGTGTTATGTCATTTGGAAATATGCATTATATGTATTAGTTTCCCTATGTTTCTTAAAGGGATGCATCATTAATCCGAAAGATGCATCGACTTGGTATTTGCTATGTCGCAAATATAACGTGGGAGTCGGTCCATGTCATAGTGTAGAAATTCCCAACATCAAAAAATATTGAGAAGACTTATATATGGAAGGGATGTTGGTTAAGATGTTTAAAAGCGATGCATCAACTTGGAATATGCTGTCGCTAAAAGGAGATGGGAGTCGGTACATGGAAAACATCTCCCAAATTTCAATATGTTAAAATGTGAGTAAGACATATATAAGGAGGAGGTATTGCATGAGAATGCATATAGTCCAAGATGCATCATCTTGCCTATGTTGTAAGCCCAATGAAGCTTCATGATGCGAAACCACTTTGGTGTACAACGAAGGAAAAGTGAATGTTGCAGGAATTTGTATATCCCGAGCAAGAGAATTCATACTAAGTGGCATCATTTTGGCAAAATTGTGTGACTCTCTTGTGAAAGTATATTGACCTATAAGAATTAGGCATTGCTTGGCCTTTGGCCTTGTAATGCGTGTTGGTAATAGGTTGTGATGTGGATTTTACATGCCTAAGTGTATCCTCTTGTAACGACTGGTCATTGGCATTGGTGTTGGCTTTTCCTTAATAGGATTTATTTAATTGTTTTATCCAAGTTGACTATTTGGATGAACTAGGGTCATACTTGATCCCTCGCGATATGGAGTTGGGTATATAGGCATCCGCATTTACGGTTCAACTTTTGGTTGATCATATCATCTAATTAGGAGATGATTGCAACCCATTTGGCATCTCATATCATCTGGGCTCAGTGTGCGAGATTGTTGCACAATTTATGAGGTAGTTGCATGCTATGTATTTGGATGTTCACATTACTTATCAAGCCATATGTTGTTGGCATGCACCATTTGCAAATGGGGAATAAGTAGGGAAAGAAGTTAAAGAGATTGTGTAAGCCACTTGCATCATGAGAATGATGCATGGTAAGAATGGCATTGAATGTGGCTGGATTATGCATCATTAGCACGAGAAAGATCATTTGCAAGCATATATCATATGATCGCAGCGGTTAACAGGAGTGTATTGCCGAAAGTATGAGGATGAGAATTGCTTGACGGTTTTGATGACCTTAACAATAGGTTTACAATGACTTAGGTACTAATCCAGGGCACCAGGGTCTGAGAAGTACTTGTAAAGTAAGTGATGCATGAAGGATGCATCACCATTGCCAGTCATGGAATTGCACCCTTGAGTAGAGCAGGGGTAAGTTTGGAAAGGTATGTAGTTGTGATTAGATAATCATGCTTGTGAAGCATGTTACAAAAGAGCCAACCATTGAATATTTTTTTAACATGAATGAATTAGACATGAAATTTTAAACCTTGATCACTTATCAGAATGAAGCATCGAGAGGCAGTAGTTTGAGGAGCGTGACGCTGGAGGCGAGGAATCCCCGGTTCGTCCTAGAGTTTCCCAAATATAATCAAGACGTGTTAGTATATATACAATATGTACCTAATAGATCACCATACTTTTCTTTTCCTTCTACGCCAAATTCACAACCATCTCAAACCGATTCACAAAGCAATTTTCTTCACCAGATACCACACCAAATTCAAATAGAAATTTATATCTCAATGCTCCTAATGAAAGAAAATATTGGAAGAAATGCAACAAGATTAGCGAGAAAATTAGCCCAAGAAGGAGGATCTGAAGGTTTTAACAGGAACAAATTTATGGATCACCAACGAACAACCGAGAAGCAAAAAGCAGTTGTTAGTACCTAAATATTGATTTTAGGAAAAACAATGTACTACTGAAGTACTTTCTTTAGATTCGGAAATCAAAATCGTATAAGACAAGCCTAAACCATGATGGTAGTTGTTCTATATTTCTTCGGTTACAAGGAGAGAAAAATGGGTTGATCTTAGGGGAGGGAAGCAAAGAAAGTTAAAGGAAATAAGTGTGATGAATTACGTGTAGAAGTGTTGAATTTTTGAGAAAATAACAGAGCTTGTGAGAATAATGAGCTTGTTGTCCCTCTCTGAAATGGGATAATTAGCCTATTTATAGTGATTAGTAACACACATTTTCCTTGTAAAGTAGTGGAGGTAATGGGGATATGAAGTGATGGAGATTGTGGGGGAGTGGTATAACCGCCCATTTTGTCTTGGAAAGTTTCTGGAAACTTCTGGATCATTACTCCATCACCACATTGTAACTTCCTTGTCATGGGGTGTTGCCACGCCACATTTTGCTGTAACCACCAGTCCAAAACCCCATGAAGAATCTCTTTATGTAATTGTTTTGATTTCTCGTAAGAGTTAGTGGAGTCATGGAGTCTAAGTTATGTTGTAAAAGAATGTTTGTGCTAGCTAGAATGATGTATATGAGTGTTACAGGCTTGACCGTGGTGGTTCTAGTACCCACCGATGTCATGGTTGTAGCCTAGATGATGGTGGAAGCATGATGCTAGGGTGAAGAGACGCGCAAATGAGATAAGAGGGGAAAGCTTGCGTTGCTGCAGGCGCTAACGTTGTTACCAATGCTGCCACTAGCACCGCTAGGGCTGTTTGGCACGTGACTTTGTTGGCTTTTGACTTTTTAGCTTTTTCTAGCCTTTTGGCACATGTGTGTGCTACTCATTGGTATTGGGAGTGTGGATAGGGTTCACTAAGGATGGCACTTGCTAGTGCCATGGTTATTCCCTATGCACCACTAGATTTGGTATCTGTTAATGTCATGGCCATATTTATGGCCTGCTTAGGATTTCTCAATTGTATGAGATTTAATGTTAGCATTTATGCTTAACTTTTATGCGTATAATCAGCGTATCCTGATCGATACAAATAATTTGCATGGATGCATATAAAATAACAAGGGTTTAACTGGGTAAAGCCCTGAAATTTCTACGGGCACATATATATGCAAAATAGCTACATAGCTAATTTAGCCATGAGCTGAATATATGTTCTCAATTCTCTTACAGAATGTAAGATAATAGTATGTATTCATGATTATGATGCCGGGTCAGGAATTTATACATATTTATTTCATGCTTCTGCATCTAGGCGAAAAGCAATATTAAAATTTTCTCCCTTGTCAAAAATCCACCATCAACATTAAGTCCCCTGCTTAGTGCGGAACAATAATGTATCGTGGTCAGCACTAGATAGTGATTTTTATTTTACTGATATAAGCAAAATAAATCAACAGGCTTAGTTGTCGGAAATTACTAGAAGTTCTGATTTGATGGTATTCCGATGACGTCGAATAATCGCTGAAGGAGCAGTAGTTGATGTAGTAGTGCTTATAGGATGATAGAGCATCGTCTGAAGAGCATAGACTAGCGAAGCGCGGCTAATTTGTATGATGGAGAGACCAAAATTGACCAGTGTGTAGCACGAGACCATGGCTTTAAAGAGGAAATCCTTGTTTGACCGTCACCGACCACCATCGCTCTCTTTCTTTCTCCTTTCTTCCAGAAGCAGCAGTAGTATCAGAAGTTGAGACGACAAGGGTCACAGGAGCGAAGCAATGATGACATGAAGTTGGTGGCGTTTTCTGATATTGTGAAACATCTTAGGAGATGTCATAAAATCCAAAGTGAATTTATTCTTTGAGTAGATGTGGACCTGATTCGGAGCTTGTATGGTCAATCAATCATGCGTGCACATTTGTAATTTGTAATCCCGTGCAAATTTTCAGACTCCATTGACTTTAGCATAAAAGCCGTATCTCTCAGCCCGTATATCCGATTTACTCTCCCTTTTGGTATATCGTAGCAGAGACATGGATAGTTTTTTTTGAAGGATGCACTGTCCCATTTTTCACCGATTGTTGCCAATTTCCGAGTTTACAGGATGGAGGTGTAACAGTAGGAGCGAATACGAATAGAGGAGCTTGTGGTGGTAGGTGATGGCACCGTGAGGATATGAGCTTCTTGAAGACGCTAGCTTTGTGAATGATGTCCCAGACTCGTGTGAAATCCTACTTCCATGGAATATCTCTCGTCTGGTAGAATATCCTTTGTTCTGTGGATAAAGCTAGCGCTAAAAGTGTTGACATCGCGAGTATGTTGGCATCATGAGATCTTCAACAGGATGCAACGTAAGTGGGGACCTCTGTAGAAGTTAAGACTTCATTGAAAGTGGTCCCTGATAGGCTTCATGTCTGACAACCTCATAAAAAACAGTAAAGGCCTCATGGTTTGGCGTTTCTTACACATTTCAGAACACTTCTGACTCATCTGTGATGTTGACTCATCATAGCCATATTTTCGGAGAAAATGAATTTCTGATAGCAGCTTCTAAGCCCATATGTAAAATATTGAGAGGAGAAGATTGAATCTGAAATGGTCATCTCTTTTGAGTGTTCATTGTACACTGGAGATTGTCATTACTGCCTTGTTATCGTAATAGTTGAGATGAGTATCATAACCACTGATACTGTCTGTTAGGGATTACTTGGAGCATGAGGGAAATTGATAGCGTCACCTTAAGAATTCCGAATTCAGTGTGTCTTCCATAGTTGACCAATGTGGTTGAAATCAGCAGCATCAACAAAAGAGACGAAGTCCCCATGCCATAGATGTGATCAGATTAGAAAAGAAATCTTACGAGTTGTGGAGGTACTGGCGTATAGATGTTTTTGTCAGGATGATGCAAGTGAGGTTCATGTTGCTACTACCGTTGATGATTAAATACTCTAGTCGAAGGAGGTGACTGCGATAAATTTCTGAAACTGAAGAAGCCTTCAGTCCCCAGGTGTAGCTACTTTGGTCTGTTGCTTGACGATGGATGATCTGATAGTATCATCATGAGTCCATGCCTCTAGAGTATGATCAAGAAAGGGAAGCCAGGAAGGTTGATATCTCATATTATTTTTGTTGTCTTTGCGCACCATGGTTGGAGTAAGAACTTGAATTGAAGTTGAAGTCCTTGTTGGTGCCCGAGATGTTGAGTCACAACTGGGACGTTTTCGCGAGTATTGAATGAATGAAATCGTGTCTTATCCCCACCCTTTGGTTTATAGCCTTGTTTTACATTTTGGATGTGATGATAGCATGCTTGGAATTTTCATATAGGTGAAGTCCTCTGGAGACGCCAGGATAAATAGGATGAGCTGGGAGGTGTTCTGTTGCTGACGTAGTGCTACGGGAATCTTCAAAGACTATGTTCCGGAGACATCTCTTAAGATATCCTTTGAATCCTTGATTGTTGTAGAAGATGGGATGCAGTGAGCAGTCCCAAATTGCATTTTTCTTTAGTTGCTGAAGTTGTATTTTCTGGCATAGACTTGGGATGCGCCTCAACTTTGTCAGGGGTTGTAGGCGCCTATCAGATTCGACGACGCAGTTGGGAGAAGATACCTTTGCGTCATGTCTTTGGAGAGTAAATGGCCTTGTCATGGTTGTGACTCTTTGGTTGACCGTCTCTTAAAGGCTGGAGAGGTCTTTAACAGCGAGTGGATCTTGTGCAAATATTCAGCCCCCAAGTGTGGTTCTTTCCACTGAAGCCCTTGCATAGGTGGAGAGAGCATGTGCTGATTGTGCTCAACCACTTTTCAGAGATTTTTATAAATAGTAAGTTTTGAGGGTTTTTTTTATGTATTTCTGAGATACCCGAATTTTCTGTGGTTTTATTTTGGGATTTTGAGTAGGTAGATTTTGAATGGTTGCAAAGGATTTTCTAGAGAGAGAAATAATATTTTGTTTAATAAATTGAGATCTCAAGTATGAATGCAAGTGTTTGTACCTAAAAAATGCTCCCTGGAAAAACAATGTACCGTTGAAGTACTTTTTAGGTTCGAGGATTAAAATCGTACAAAACAAATCCAAACAAAAAGAATGTCTGTATACGTTTGCTTCGGTTACAAAGAGAGGATATGGGTTGATCTTAGGGAAGGGAAGCAAAAAAAGTTGAAGGAATTTGTGTGTGTGTTGAATGGTGTTTAGAATAATAGATCTTGTGAGAATGATTTTCTATCTCTTCTATGTTCAGTCTCTTGTGTTTGAAATGGGCTAAGTAGCCTATATATAGTAATTTGGATCACACACTTTCCTTTGTAAAATAGTGGAGGTTGTGGGGAGATGAAGAAATGGAGGTTGTGGGAATAACCGTCCACTTTGCCTTCGGAAGTTTCTGGAAACTTCTAGATCATTACTCCACTATCTCTAAAACTGCTTCAACTTACCACTTACTTTGTAACTTCCTTGTCATGGGGCGTTGCTACGCCCATGTTGCTGTAACCACCATACCAAAACCCCATGTTTAATCTCCCCTGTAGTATGATTTGATGTCTCATAGGAGTTGGTAGATTCATGGCTTCAAAGCCTTGAGTCTCGTTATAAAATAATGCTTCTACTAGATTTTATGCCAATTTGTCATGGTAATGACTTATGTAATGGTGCTAACGACGAAGAATGGTGCTAGTACGAGCAAGTAAAAAATGGCACTGGCTTGAGCGAAATAGAATGACACAGCAGCATCAATAAGCGCAGCAGCAGCGGAGCGTGGCGCGGGGGGGTGGGGGGGTGGGGGTGGGGGTAGCTTTGGCGCTAGCATTGTAAGCCCCAGCGCTGGAGCTAGCACTTAGCCTTAACGCTTAGCCTTAGCACTATTTCTAGAGTTCTAGCAATGACTTTTACGTGACTTTTTGTCTTGGTTGCTTTTGTTGACTTTGTTGCGTTGTTAGTTTGACACGTTCGTGCTGGAAACGTAGCTAGGGCTTACTGAGTCCTGTACTGATTGATGTCA
This sequence comes from Papaver californicum, assembly GCA_023531435.1. NCBI lineage: Eukaryota > Viridiplantae > Streptophyta > Magnoliopsida > Ranunculales > Papaveraceae > Papaver > Papaver californicum. The sequence continues at coordinate 2,861,149 of JAJJMC010029784.1, read as the reverse complement.
GGGCTATTGCCTATGTGCCATTGGCATTGACCTTTGCTAATATTGTGAGCATGACTATGTCTTATTTAGGGTTTCTCAATCTTATGAGATTTAATTGTTAGCATTTATGTTTAACTTTTTTGCAGTGCATACATAACATCTTCAAGAGATTCAGCCGCGGAAGTTTGCAACTTGAAATTATACTTGATGAGACTCTACAATTTAGATGGTATGCCTCTAATTAGCGTTTTCATTCAGCTATGACATCACCTTTATTCTGAATGTTCGTGATTTTGTATAACCAGTATATTTTGTTTTATACAAGTAGTTTGCATGGATGCACATGAAATAACGAGTTTTTAGTTGAATAAAGTTCTGAAATTCCTCCAATGCATATATATGCCAAAGATCTGCAGGGCTAATTTATCCAGGAGTTGAATATCCTTTCTCGATTTTCTTGCAGAATATAAGATAGGAGTAGTATTCATAATTTTGATGCTCGTCAGAAATTAATGTATATTTATTTCATGTTTTTTCATCTAGTCAAAAGGAACATTTCAAAGGGGAATATTACAATTTTTTTCCCTTGTCAAAAACTCACCATCAACATTAAGTTCTAATGGTGATTTTTTTTATATTGTTATAAGCAAAATAAACAAGTTTTAGTTTGTCGTACATTACCAGACATTCTGATTTGATGACGTTCCAATGATGTTGAATAACTGAAGGAGTAATAATTAATGCAGTAGTGCTTGTAAGATGATAGAGCATCGTCTAGGGAGTGTAAATTAGCGAAGCGTGGCTGATTTGTATGATGGAGGGGACCAAAATTTACCCGTGTGCAGCACATGAGCTTGGTTTCAAATAGGAAATCCTTGTTTGACCTATATTTGGAAACCAATCACCATAAAAGGGAGTAAACCCTTTATTTTATTTTTTATTCTTCTCATCGTCACCGCCGACCTTCTCTCTCTCCTCTCCGCAGCAGCAGCTCTTCCCGCGGCGATGTCAACAGGCGCTCACCATCGTTGACTCCTTGCTGGTTTCCGGCGCCGACCAGGTAATATAATATTTTTTTTGTTTTACGTGAATTTCTACTCACATTTTTTCCCGTGAGTGAATACCCACATATTTCTTTTCATTTTTTTCCTTTGTTGTGAGTATTAACTTATAGTTTAAATTATCATTGCTTATTCAATCCCAGTATGCTATTGAATTGATAATTATCCTCTCTTGAAAGCATCTTGCAAGTAAACCTTAATTCTACAATTTATTGCTTTTGATTGTAGAAATCCTTCATTGGGTTTGCTGTAACATTATTAAGATTCAACCAGGTACGTTAGGGTTTTGTAGCCTTTTTTCTATCCTGGTTTTAATTTATACATATAAGTATGTATTTTCATATTAATACTATATATACATAAAACAGAACCAAACCCTTTGAATGATTGTCCAGTTGCTGATGTGAATGTCATTCATCCCATTGTAGATATCTAATTGCGATAATGATGCTGCTACTGCTTCTAGTTATGACGGAAGCGAAAATCTTGATGTTATCTCTCTGGATGATGTGCCCATCATCCATAACAAATTCTTCAATAATGTTGTCGAAGAGGCCGCTGCTTCTGATTATGTTGGCAACTTTATTTCGAACACGAATAGTTCTCCTCAGTCTTAGAGTGTTTTTTCACAGACTCTTGTTAGGTGGTTTTCGCAAAGAAGAGAATATATGCCTTCGTTTGTTGACTTTAAAATGTCCCAAACTCCTTTATCTGAATGGGCAGGATGGTCTAAATTTATGTTGAAAAATTCTCAGGTGAAGCTTGTTTTAGAAAATGCTAAGATATTCCATGTCGTGCGAGTATCTGAGACTTTAAAGATCAATAAAGACACAAATGGTTTGCTTGCATTTTTCTGCCGTTTGTGTGGTCTTACTGCAATTGCCAGTTGTTGGTAGCATTCCCCTCGAATGGTCTAAGCATGAGAAGAAACATGGCATTCATCTTATCCAGAAGATAGATGAGTTGCGAAAATCTCGTTGTTGTAATAGTAAGAATTACACAGCTTAGGTTGAATGCTTGTGGAACGGTAGTACAAGCGCTGATGGTCTTGCTGTTGATCATCCTCTTTGCATTGCTGGTTCCTCGTACTTTGGCTTTCTAGAGACTTATTTGAAGATTCTCCTGGTGATCAACTGAAGGATCCACTTGTTTCGCTTGTTGTTGCGCTTGCTAGTGGAAGGACTCTTCCTCTTGGTAATTTGTTCTTAGGTACTTTATACACTCATTTGGATATTCTTATTCGTGACATGGAGGTTTCTAATGGTCATGCTAAGATAGAATCTTTTATCCATGTTATCTTTATGCAAGCTTGGCTTCGGGAACATTTTCCTGAGTATGCACCAAAGACTCGTCCTTCTTTTCTGAGTGAAGGAGTAGAGTATGCTAGGATACTTCGGTGGATTAAGAAGAAACCTTCCTCGGTTAGTCATATCAATTTAATAGATAACTAGAAGAAAGTGATTTTCAGACCTTGGGGTTCGAAAGTTCCTCATGTGATTCTGCCTGAGACTTTTGATGAAAGCCTGAGTATCGTCTTACGTTCTGGTCCAAGTGGTGAGAGTAATATTGCTAGTATTGGCGAGGCCACTTTCATGAATAGTTGTATCCCAGGTCACGCCCTTGCTGTTTTTTTATAGCCACATCATTAAGAATTACAATATTGGTAGGGCAACTCGGCAGATGAGTTTTGATAAATCTAGTCCTCACTGCAATGCCTTCCTTAGAAGAGCTTCAATATTCTGAGGGTTCCATAGTATTGTTGTTCGAAGCATTCCTTTCCTCTAGGCTAACAGAAAACGATGTGTTACTAATGAGTATGCTGGTTTCTGGAATGCACATTTTATTCTTCTCAAGAACTTCATGTCGAGTAGTCCTACTGATGTCCGTGGTGAACCTTTTATAAAGGAGTTAGCAGCACAGTCGAACTTGAGAATTACCTCCGGATTGAAGCGTGAATCGATCATCAGCTTGACACAGGTATCTCAAACCATCCTTCATTTAATTACTATTCACTCCTTTTAGTAATTAAGGGTTTAATTTGTATCTTGCAGTCGTGGTTCCCAGAAAACTTTGTGTCTGATAACATAGCGAATGCTACTCTTCAATATGGAATGAAGAGACCACGGGTAATTATGCCTGGAAGTGGAGACTATCCCTCGAAGAAGGTAAGTGTATTATATTTTCTCTTGCTCTTCTTTTCTGTATGAAGTATATTTATACCTTGTCTTTGATGGATATCTTTGTATAGCTTGGGAGTATAACTCGTCAGAGTGACTTGAGTATTCAACCATTTGAATTTGGTGTCCAAGTTGTTCCTGGTGCTTCATACGCTTATGTCGTGAGTAAAGCTTCCTTTAGAAATTTCTGAATAACAATTCTATACTTGGTGAATTTCGATAGATTCTGATTCTTGCCAATAACTGTTATGCTTAAATGACTAGAAATGTGAATACTTCGACATTAGAAAGCACAGTTGTTGTTGGAAGCTCTGAGGAAAAATATAAAGATGACCAGGAACTTGAGAAACCATCCCATATTGAAGTAACCGAAGAATCCGGGGTTGAGAATGAAGATTCTGGCGGTGAATCATATTTCAAGGTGCTATATGCTCCTGATGACTTGTCGAAGCTCCAATTAAGTCTGCTTCATTGTTTTGGAATTATAATGACATAAGTATAACTCTTAAACCCCCAAATATGTAGACCCATGCATGATTTTATGTAGAGCTTTGGCGATTTTTGCATGAGCCTTGATGTTGGTGATGTGTCTTTTCCACCCCAAAATCACGAGCGAGCTCTTTCTGAAGTGGTTGTTGAAGAAAGTACTCTGAGTGGCATTGTAGTACAGAATGCTGACGTGGTGGAGATTGTACTGGTTGAATACCCAAATGATGGAGTTCATTTTGATTTTAGGTTTGGTAGGACTCGCCTCGTCTATGTGTGCATTGGTGGCTTTACTGCCCCGTCTGCCTATGCTGAGTTGTATACCAAAATATGGAAGAAGTTTGACCATTTCTTCGTAGGTAACCCCAAGAACAATCGTACTCTGGAGATGATGTATTTGTGTTGCTGTCGACTATGTATGAGATGATTTATCTTACTCGTAGAGAAATTTCTGCGGTAGTGCTTCAAGATTGGAAGGATACTTTGGATAAGGCTGAAGTGGCTAAACTCAATGGCTTCATTGTTATTTTGAATTTATTGAGAGGCATCTGCAGGAAGGAGGCATGACTTCAGTTTGGAGACGGTCACCAAGATTGGGTACGAGGTTGAGAGGCTTTCTCGGGAGTTGAAGCTTGCAACTGAGATTTTTAGGAGGTTGGATAAGGCATATTCCTAAGGTGATGCACCGGTTTTCAAGGACTTTTTCTGGTTTTTTGTGTTTCATAGGTTTTCTGAGATATATGACTCTTTACGGTTTTATTATGGGATTTTTCTGAGTGGGTAGGGATTTTTGAATGATTTGTGAGGAAATATATATTTTTTGAAGAAAATAATGATTTGCTTGATTAATAAATTAAAATCCTAAGTATGAATGCAAGATGTTGCAAACATTTTGGAGGAATTACAAATATTGCATAAAACAGGGAAATAATTGTGAGGTGGTGATAGAATATTTTTTTGAGCATTGTGAGTTGTAAGACACTTGTCATGCATGACCACCCTTCTGGCTTGTCAATATTGACAAGCTTGTAGTAACTGATGATCATGGTTTCAGTGATGATATACAGCTCTTCTTCGGGAGAGGCTGTGATTTTCTCTACCGTATCTCCAACATGGAAAACATTGGGTTCATACCCCTTAACTTCATGACATGTCTTCTGAATGCCCTGGTTACTAGTTTGATTGTCTACAGTAGAGACAATCCATACTTGTATGCAAAACCTTCATACATATGATATTACATCCTCTTCTGGTAATTGATTTACATCCATCTCCATCATACAACAAAACTCGTCAGATAGATCGTCCTCAAGATTTGTTAGCTTGTTTGAGAGTCTTGAAGGTGTTGGTGCCAATAAAGGAGACTCACTTGCTCTCATCTTGTTGTTACAGACCCATAAGAGTCCCAGAATCATGTCATAATTTGGATCCCTTTTTATGATGTGAAACTTGACATGTGTTCGGGTGTCACCCATTTTTACCTCAAGAGTAATGTAGCCGTAAGCATTCATGGACTTCCCTTCATAATTATTAATTACAGTTGGTGAGTGCGTGGCTTCATGCCTGGAAATTCCCTCAACTCTCAGAGTCTTGATAGTAATGATATTGACGTCGGTGCCCACATCAATTAGTGTTTGCTCGAACTCGGTGTTCTTGAGGCAAGCAATGGTGAGAAGTCCCCGACTAGGATTTTCATTGTGTTAGATGACTACGTCTCTGAAGCGGACTTAGGATGCATAATAGCTTTTTCATCAAAGAGTGGATGCTTAACCGACACGACATGATTGAGGGCAGCAAAAATATCTTTACGTGTGCCTTCGATAGGTAAAGAAGTTCACATATACATCCCATCATAGATTGGACATTTCTGTTGAAGGAATCTCTAGAAATGGTGAACCTCCTGAAAGGGAGAGGATCTTTGTGGACACTTTCAGTCCCCATGCGTAGCTCTCCTGAGTCGATTCTCTAAATATACACCTCAAGCCATTGTACTTGCGAGTGGGATGATTGATGAATCTGTGGAAGTGAATTTATTTTGGATTTGACATGTCCTCTTCAGTAGGTGGCTGCGCACAGGTGGTAACTTGATAGCTCTATTTTTTACCCATAATTCCAGCAATTCAAATACTTCCTCCATGGGAAATGAGAAATCTGGGATTATTAGATCCGTCTTGTTTTTTGTGACTGATACGGAATCTCGACCGGGCCTTGCCCTTGAGTTGGTGTTGGTGCTTTCGCCGGGGCTAACGCAGTGCGCTTGGCGTGTGATGCCGACTTAGGTGCTTCTTTTCTCTTGGTCCCTCATCAATGAAAACACCTATGGAGTGCTGGGTATAATGTTGTTTATTAACCAGGCGTCTACTTCCATGGGTGTCTCCATGAATTTCTTCTATGGCGGGCCTTGTCCTTTCCAACAAGGCTGGAGCAGTTGTTGCTGATCTCTTGGCGGCCTCATGTAACTTAGAGAAGGTTTGAAATCGTAAATTTTTTAATAATCCATGATAAACAGGAATCATACCATTGATCCAAAGCTCCACCAATTGTTGCTCAGTCACGTTATGGTCATGGCAGTCGAGAGCTTGCGTTCTGGACCTTTTCACGTACTCGTTGGGATGCTCGTTGTTTCTCTGGAACATTCTTCCCAGGTCCGAGAGAGTGATTTCCTTTGAGACGAAGAATTTTTTATAAAAGGCATCAACCATCTGAGACCAACTAGAGATACTTTTGGGAGCGGGGTTGTTGTACCAAGTATAAACTCTCCTTGTAAGATATTTTGAGAATTCTTTGAATCGCAACACTTTATTATATTCATGCACTCCTAACGACTCCAAGAATCGAGAAACATGCTCTCGAGCGTTTCCGGTGTCATCGTACAATGAGAATGGAGGAGATGAATATCCGCTTGGCAGTGCTACCCTCTGAATTTATGTTGGGGTTAGGGGGTTGGTGTTGATGGAACAAAGACGAATCTTCCTTTCCACAATTTCGCAGGAGCCTTTCTAGGTCTTCACGAGTAACAAAGTTTTGTTGTTGTTGACCCCTTTCTGGTACATGGTCAGTCATGATCTATACCTCATCATCTTCTTGTGCATTAGATTTTGACGTTTTGGCATCGCTGTCGGCTGCACTCTTGGCTTGCTCCATTTGACGATGACGCTATTACGGCGTTAACTGTTCCTTTAACGTCTTAAGGAAGGTAAGAACTTCCTTCTGAGTAGTGGCCATGGATATTTGAGTTTCAGCCAAGGTCTCTTGTCGGTTCATCAAATCGGCTATGGTTGGTGATGCCTGCTCCTTGCCTTTGACATTTTCAGTGGTACAAAAAGAAGTTTTGGAACTTTCAGTGGTGGTATTTTGAGGAATGATATCTGTAGTTCCACCACTGGTATTACTAGTATTAGTAACGGTTGTTGAACTTGAATTAGGATTGGTTGCTGAACCTGACCTAAGATCCACCATTTTGAAGAATTGAATTTTGCCACCAACATGTTGATCTCCGTCCGTAGTTGCCAATTGTTTGTACCTAAAAATTGTTCTGGGCAAAACAATGTACTGTTGAAGTACTTTTTGGGTTCGAGGATCAAACTCGTATAAAACGAATCCAAACAAGAAGAATATTTGTCTATGTTTTGCTTCGGTTACAAAAAGAGGAGATGGGTTGATCTTAGGAGAGGGAAGCAAAGAAAGTTGAAGGAATTTGTGTGTGTATGTTGAATGGTGTGTAGAATAATAGAGCTTGTGAGAATGATTTTCTATCTCTTCTTCGTTCTGTCTCTTTTGTTTGAAATAGGCTAAGTAGCCTATTTATAGTAATTGGGATCACACACTTTACTTTGCAAAGTAGTAGAGGTTGTGGGGATATGGAGAGATGGAGATTGTGGGTATAACCGTCCATGTTGCCTAGGGAATCCAAATCATTACTCCACTATCTCTTCAGCCGCTTCCACTTACCACTTACTTTGTAACTTCCTTGTCATGGGGTGTTGGTACGCTCATGTTGCTGTAATCACTAAGCCAAAACCCCATGTTTAATCCCCCATGTAATATGATTTGATGTCTCGTAGGAGTTGGTGGAGTCATGGCTTCAAAGCTATGAGTCTCATTGTAAAATAATACTTCTAGTAGATTTTATGCCAATTTGTCATGGTAATGGCTTATGTAATGGTGCTAGCGATGAAGAATGGTGCTAGTAAGAGCAAGTAAAAAATTGCACTGGGTTGAGCGAAGTAGAATGGCACAACAACACCAATAGGCGCGGCAGTGGCAGCAACAAAGTGTGGCGCACGGGGGGTGGGGGGTGGGGTGGGGGGTGGGGGTGGGGGCTAGCTTTGGCGCTACCGCTGTTGGCCCCAGCGCTAGAGGTAGCGCTTAGATTTGGCGCTATCTACTGGCCTCAATGCTGATGCTAGTGTATGGCATTGGCGGTAGCGCTTAGCCTTAACGCTATTGCTAGCAATGAATTTTGCGTGACGTTTTGTCTTGGTTGCTTTTGTTGACTTTGTTGCCATGTTAGTTTAACATGTTCGTGATGGAAATATGGCTAGGGCTTACTGAGGCATGTACTGATTGATGTTAGGGTTATTGCCTATGTGCCAATGGCATTGTCCTTTTCTAATGTCGTGACCATGACTATGGCCTATTTAGGGTTTCTCAATCTTGTGAGATTTAATTGTTAGCATTTATGCTTAACTTTTGTCAGTGCATACAAAACATCTTCAAGGTATTCAGCCACGGAAGTTTGCAACTTGAAATTATGCTTGATGCGACTCTACAATTTAGATGTTATGCATCTAATTAACGTTTTCCTTCAGCTATGGCATCACCTCTATTCTGAATGTTCGTGATCTTATATAACCAGTATATTGTGTTTTACACAAGTAGTTTGCATGGATGCACATGAAATAATGAGGTTTTAGTTGAATAAAGCTCCGAAATTACTCTGGTGCATATATAAGCCAAAGAGCTACAAGGATAATTTAGCTAGGAGCTGAATATCCTTTCTCGATTTTCTTGCAGAATATAAGATAACAGTAGTATTCATAATTCTGATGCTCGTCAGAATATTTATTTCATGTTTCTCCAACTAGGAAAAAAACATTTCAAAGGGGAATATTATAATTTTCTCCCTTGTCAAAAACTCACCATCAACAGCAAGATATTGCAAATATTTTGGAGGAATTACGAACGATACATAACAACATGAAATATTTCTAAGGGTAGTGAGGTACTTAAGCCTTGATAGCTTTGTCAGGGATGGTAGAGTTCTTAAGCCTTGACAGTTTTAAGTCACTTGCCATGCACGACTACTCATGTTAGCTTGTCAGCATTTACAATTTTCTCTCTTGTCAAAAATCTACTATAAACAAGAGTTAAACGAAAATTCATGAATAACTAGATAAAAAGAAGTCTTATCGGAAATGGATTTAACAAGCTAAAAAAGGAAGACGGAAGAAGAACAACAAAACCAACAAAGATTTGCATCTAACAACCTAATTGATGATGATGATGATGCTGATGAAGAAATAATAAATAGTTTTGAAGAAAATGGTAATTTACTTAGTTAAGATGTAATAGTTTGTTATTTTAACTTAATAAAATAACTATTTAGTTTACTTTGATTTAAATATCTGTTTTGACCTAAGTGATAGTGTTTTTATTACATTAAATCCTCTTTACATTACTAAAAGTTTAAAACAAATTAGCAACAGTTCACAACTCATTCATCGAGATGTGTTTGGTGCAATTTGGAACTGAAAAGGTCGAATTCGGTCAACTTCTTAAGGATGCCGAAATAAGATCCGTTTGGAAATTTTATCCTTTCCATCTTCGCCATTCCTCTCGAGCTCTCGTTACAACTTCAACATCAGTTTCACGTCAAAACTGAAATTGATTGATAGTAGCGGTTAAAGCTACAAATTCGAGAATTTCCTTGTTTATCGTTACATGTCAACAAAATAACCCAGATACATTATGGTTATTCAAGTAACTGGTGTCATTCCAGAACTTTTCATGAATTTTCTTCCAATAAGTCATACTTGGTAAACTATTATTTTGCCTTTGTTCTTCACCCCTAGACGGATAATATATTTCAGTTGGATAAGCTATATGTTATCAGTTGAATCTTAGTCACCTGATCAACTGTTTACCGCTAATGATTATTCTTATAGCCGCTGTAAATAGTTTTTAAATTAATATCAAATAAATAAAACAAATTACTTGAAATTAGGTTAATCTAATTAATCTGAACTAGTACATAATTAATAAACTTAAAAAAAATTACATTACATGAAAATAAAACAAAAAAAACTTCAAGTACGCCTGCACGATCTTCTATACTAGGCCCAAAGATTTGTTTTCAGATCTTCTAGTAATCCCTTGTATAGAGTCGGGTTTTGGATGTAATTATTCATACCCGTATAGTTTCTTGCAGGAAACCCTCTTTGTGGTTTAATCCCAGGCCTTAAATATTGATCACCATGGTTAGTCAAATTCTTATTACGACGGGTTTCCTGAATGACCATGTTATGCATAATTATGCACGTGGCATAGTCTTATGCATTTCACGATTTATTAAACCACAATACGACCTACAAATGATAGCGAAATTCTACTTCAGAAATCCAAAATCCCGTTCCACATCCTTCATCAAATCATTAGTCTATTATTTATTGATGGTGGATTTTTGACAAAGGAGAAAATTGTAATATTGTCTCTGCTCAGTTGCAGAAGCATGGAATAGATATGTACAAATTTCTGACCCGACATCAGAATTATGGATATGTATTTCTATCTTACATTCCTCAAGAGAATTAAGAATGCATATTCAGCTCATACATACAATAGCTCTGTAGCTCTTTATATATTTACGCACTTTTAAAATTCCAGGGCATTACCTAGCTAAATCCTCGTTATTTCATGTGCATCAATATAAACTGCTTGTGTTAATCAAAATATACTGATTATACAAAATTACGAACGTTGCTATACCATATCTGAATAAAAACGCTAATTAGATGCATACCATCTAATTCAAGAGTCACATCAAGCATTATCTCAAGTTGCAAACTTCCACAGCTGAATCTCTTGAAAATGTTCTGTATGCACTGCATAAAAGTTAAGCAAAAATACTAACACTAAATCTCATACAGTTGAGAAACCCTAAATAGGCCACAGTTGTATCCACGACATTAATGAATGCCAAAGCTAGTGGTGCATAGGCAATAACCATGACGCTAGCAAGTGCCAGCCTAAGCAAACCCTGGTTACACCCCAACACCAATGAGTAGCACAAACATATGCGAAAACGCTAGGAAAAAGCCAAAAAGCCAAAAAGCCTACAAGGCTAACAAAACACGCGCCAAACAGGCCCTAGCAGTACTAGCGCTAGCACCAGTGCCAAGATTGGCGCTATTAGTAACAACGCTGGTAAGCCTTTACCCTAACTCTAGCCTTTACACTAGCATAATCCTTTACCCTAGCGTTGGGTTTTACCTTAGCGTCAGCCTTTACACTAGCGTAAGTCTTTATTCTAGCGTCAGCTTTTACACTAGCGTCATCCTTGACGCCTAGCCACAGAGCTAGCCTTCCCCCTCTTTTTACCTTTGTGCGTATCTTCACCCTAGCATCATGCTTGCACCATCATCTAGGCTACAACCATGACATCGGTGGGTACTAATAACACTATGGTCAAGCCTGTAATACTCATATACATCACTGTAGCTAGCACAAACATTATGTTACAACAAAACTCAGAGTCCATAACTCCACTAACTCTACGAGAAATTAAAAAAAATTACATGGGGGGATTCTTCATGGGGTTTTGGTCTGGTGATTACAGCAACATGAGGCGTGGCAACATCCAATGACAAGGAAGTTACAAAGTAGTATTGACGGTTGAAGTGGTGATGGAGTAATGAACCAGAAGTTTCCAGAAACTTCCCAAGACAAAATGGGTGGTTACACCATTTCTCCCACAATCTCAATCTCCATTTCCCCATTACCTCCACTACTTTACAAGGAAAATATGTGTTACTAATAACTATAAATAGGCTACTGATGTAATTTTTTAGTGGTAAATAAAGTGTTCGATTCTCGAACTTG
>JAJJMC010029784.1:2691949-2839346 GCA_023531435.1 Papaver californicum | reverse complement strand
GTTTAGTTTCAGTTGTTTATTTTGCAAATTTTCTGCTAAAAAGGACAAAAATTAGGTAGAAATGGCAATACCTATTGTTTGAGCATGTATATATCTTCCTTGTATTTGTCACAATTATTACTCTTTAATGGATGAGGAGGCACTAGGGTTTCAATACCTCCTTGTTGCCTTAACAACTTAACATGTAACATCATAGGGTGTTAATGATGTGAACTATACTAGTAAACTAATTGTAGTTCATAGGTTATTGTCTCTCTGTAATATACTAGTTCTTTTTATGCTGGTAGTAATAGGTTCATGTACTCATTTTTTTGATCTGTGTATACACTTGTAGGTACTGAAATTTTCTCTTAAGCTTACCGGGTACTTTCAAAGTTGCTATACAAACCAAAGGGAGAGAAGCAAGTTTGGTTGTTGTGCCTACTCCAGTTCTATACCGGCGGTAATATTCTTACGATAACTACGTGAATGTTGTTTTTGTGATAAATGATTACTGTGTTGGCTTGTTGAACCTATTTCCTTGCTTCACATCATTTACTCTATGCAATATATAGTATTTATGTGCATACCTCCATGATTTAAATTCTTATTCTCAGAAGCATCTCTTGTCTGACTTGTGCATATGCTTGAATTGTATGATTTGCATGCCCTGGAGAAGTTTAGAGTAGACTATGCCATTACATTCAATCCAATGCATGAGAATAACCAATGTCGTAGAATGTGTATTACCTTTTGATAGTATGTATCTACTGTATGAAGTGTTAGAGACATATTTGTGTTCTGTGAAAGTCCAAATTGGTTTTTATTAAAAACTTTTTAATGAATGAAAAAAAAGAAGGTACAGGACCGGAACCGAACCAAACCGAACAGACAGGTACGGTTCCAGAACTGAACCGAGAGTATATGGTACATGGTACAGGTACACAGGTAGAGAACCGACCATAGGGAGGTACGAGTACTCGGTTCTTCCAATAACCGAGCCGAACCGACCTTTGTGCACCCCTAATTGTCACCTTGGCCTTCTTCTCAGTACTTCCAGCCACAACGATGGTTTCTGACACCAGGGTATCCGTGTTTCTAGTCATCTGAGAATGACAATTATTTATAAGAGTCAGAATTCATCAATTTCAATAAGACGTAAAATTCTACAACTCAGGAATCTCCAAAAAGTTATACCTATTACATAAGGAGCTAAAACGCCAAGAACAGCCGGGACAACAAACATAAAAGGTTGACTACCCGGTGTACCTTGATGAGTTATGTTCCCAGACTACGCAAAGTGCTTGTCAGGACAAGATATAATTATACTTCATAAAAAAAAAAAGTAAGAGAAAATGTAGGACGCTTACCTTCTTCCAGGGACAGTCTCCACCTCTAGGCATGATTACCCGTGGCCTCTTATCCCCAGACTGAGGAAAGGCGTTTTCTATAATATCGATTACAGGGCATTCTGGTTTCCACGACTACAAGAAACAAATTAAACGTTTAATTACTAAATAAAGGATGGTGATTAAACTAAAGATAATTAAGATACCTGTGTCAAGTTGATGATCGAGTCGCGCTTCGATCCAGAAGTAATTTTCAAGTTCGGCCAAGCTACTAACTGCTTCTCAGAAGGCTCACTGTTTATATCAGCAGGCTTACTAGACACAAAGTCCTTAAGTAGAGTAAGTTGCGCGTTCCTGAATCAACATTCGACACGATGGCGAGATCCCCATTCAAAGAAAGCAATCAGGGATACAACGATCAAAATACTTCATTCATAAAAGTCTAGAAGAAACCACTACCACCACTATTTTTTGGACAAGAGTTGTAACACCCGCAATTTTTGCATGAAGCTTACTTAGGGATGCGTCATGGCATGTGATGAAGCTTCATCCTAAGCTTATAAAGCTTACTCAAATATGCATTAGGGTGTAGATGCCTTGACCTCGAATTATTGTGTTAAGGCCCTATTACGCGTGATGCATGATTGGGAATGCATCACTGACCCTATGTGGAGTACCCGAGAGCGAATCATAGTGCAAAGGCACTATTATGCCGTGATGCATGATTGAGAATGCATCGATGACCCTATGTAGCGTGCCGAGAATGCATCATAGTGCTAATGCACTATTATACCGTGATGCATGATTGAGAATGCATCACTTAGCCAATGTTGCGTATCGAGAATGCATTATAGTGCCAATGCACTATTATGCCGTGATGCATGATTGAGAATGCATTACCGAGACAATGTTGCTTACCGAGAATACATTATAGTGCTAATGCACTATTATCCGTGATGCATGATTGAGAATGCATCACTTAGCCAATGTTGCGTACCGAGAATGCATTATAGTGCCAATGCACTATTATGCCGTGATGCATGATTGAGAATGCATCACTTAGCCAATGTTGCGTACCAAGAATGCATTATAGTTCTAATGCACTATTATTCCGTGATGCATGATTGAGAATGCATCACCAAACCAATATTGTTTACAAAGAATGCATTATAGTGCTATTGCACTATTATGCCGTGATGCATGATTGAGAATGCATCACTTAGCCAATGTTGCATACCGAGAATGCATTATAGTGCAATGAACTATTATGCCGTGATGCATGATTCAATGCATCACTTAGCCAATGTTGCCTACCGAGAATGCATTATAGTGCTAATGCACTATTATGCCGTGATGCATGATTGAGAATGCATCATTGAGCCAATGTTTCTAACCGAGAATGCATTATAGTGCTAATGCACTATTATGTCGTGATGCATGATTCAATTTATCACTGAGTCAATGATGTTTAAGTGAGAGCATCATAGTGCTAATGCACTATTATGCCGTGATGCATGATTGAGAATGCATTACTGAGCCAATGTTGCCTACCGAGAATGCATTATAGTGCTAATGCACTATTATGCCGCGGTGCATGATTGAGAATGCATCACTGAGCCAATGTTGCTTACCGAGAATGCATTATAGTGCTAATGCACTATTATGCCGTGATGCATGATTCAATGCATCACTGAGCCAATGTTTCTTAAATGAGAGCATCATAGTGCAAAGGCACTATTATGTCGTGATGCATGATTCAATGCATCACTGAACCAATGTTGCATGCGTGAGAGCATCATAGTGCTAATGCACTATTATGCCATGATGCATGATTGAGAATGCATCACTGAACCTATGTGGAGTACCCAAGAGCGCATCATAGTGCTAATGTACTATTGTACCGTGATGCATGCCCGAGAATGCATCACTAGAAAGTGCAGTAGATGAACGTCATATATCCCCTTTATATCCACTTGTATAAATGCAAATAAAACATATATAGGGAGGAGGTGTTGGTTGGAAATCGATGAAGCTTAGCTATGCTAACTAGAAAGCGGATTTGCTTAGAGGCGCCAACCAGATGACGGAATTGCCTTGACGCGCCAACCAGATGCCGGGAATTCCTAGAGGCGCCAACCAGAAAGCGGATTTGCCTAGAGGCGCCAACCAGTTAGCGGATTTGCCTTAGAGGCGCCAACCAGTTGGCGTTTTTTCTTAAGTGCAGTTGATGGATGTCACTTCCCTTTCTTTTATTTATTTGTAAGAATACGAATAAAATATATATAGGGAGGGATCTTTGCTTGAATGTGCATGAACGGTAATGCATATATATATGCGATGTAGCCTATACGTTGGAGTATACTTGATGCATAAGCATCAATATGTTTATAGGTTAAATGATAAAGCTTGAATATGCATGAATATATATATGCGATGTAGTCTATATGTTGGAGCATACTTGATGCATAAGCATCAATATGCTTATAGCTTAAACGATAAAGCTTGAATGTGCATGAGCGGTAATGCACATATATATGCGATGTGGCCTACACGTTGGAGCATACTTGATGCTTAAGCATCAATATGCTTGTAGCTTAGCCCATAAAGTTTGAATTATGCGAAAGCATCTTTCAATCGTGTTATCTACTCGAGAACACATATTTACGTAGTCAATAGAAATAGTTATGCACAAGCTAGTGCATACCTTGCGAAAGTCCTTCGGCCTATACGGACTAGGCTTTGCTTGTCCTTTGGCCTTGCGATGAAGTTTGGAATCGATGTTGAATTTGCCTTAATAGGGGCTTAAGTTGCTTGTTCGTTTCAAATTGACACTTTGATGAACTACGGTCATGCTTGATCCCTTCAAGGTACGGTTTGGGTACGTAAGCAGCCGAAATCCAATCCATTGAGGCGCAGCACCTTGTCGCTCATATCATCTAATTTAGAGGTGATTGCGACATTATGGTAACTCGTATTATCTGGCTTGGCAATCATAAGTCAAGAGATGATTGTTGCCGTACTTGATGAGGTAGTTGCAATTCCATTCGATGGATTGTTCATACTTCCTAGCAACCATTACGACATGGAATGGCATGTGCCTAGATGTTGCACCCTTGGCAAGTACAAGATCAATGCAGACTCCAGCGCATGGTCAAAGCAGAATTGATGAAGCAAAAAATTAGGCTTGAAATGGCCTAGGTACTGGTCCAAGGCATGAGTTAGGCCGGGACAAGGATTGTAGTTATGTGATGCTTGTAAAAGGCATTCACCATTGGATTTAATGTCCTAGTACCATTTGTAGAATAAGGGTGAGTTGGAACGGTATGGAAACTACGTTCTGAGTACCATGCTTGCAAAGCATATTTGGAAAGGCAAATATACCTGCATACGCAGCGAGAAGTTCAGCCTTAAGGTCCGGTTACTATCTTCTAAATCGCGCATCGGGGAGTTCTGTCCTGCCAAGCGTATAGTGCCGGAGGAGGAATTTTTCGGTTCGTGACAGGAGTGCCCGCTACCAATTCACCAGCAACAATCATGTAGATCCAAATTACGACATGATTCTGGGACGTCCGTGGATCCACATCAACAAGGCAAGACTTGATGCATATCTGCAGAATCGTCGCCAGGGGACCCACCTATATGCGTCAACAAGCCAGAAGGCTCTAAATATTGCTCATCTCCATAACATCACCTAGGAACGGATATGGACGCTAAACGACTGCGTAAAGGAAAGGTGATGTTGTACACCCGTGGATTTCTCCTACAAGTAAGTCTTGTTTAGCAACTCTCTTTACAACTAGTTGTCCCGTGTCCTATCAAGTCTTGGGGACTTGACACGACTGTCAATCCCACCATGACTTGACGGTTTGAAGAGGAAGACGATCCTTTTCAAAAGTTCATTAAATGGATATGGTTGTATCTACTTAGAATATTTAAACCAATAACCCAATCATCCCAAAAATGTGTCAAGAACCTGAGATACCAAAACCCTGCCCCTTCCATGTCGGAGACTGGTCGTGTCGTAATCAACCAAAATAATCGAGTTCTTACTCTTCCAAAATAGATTAGAGTATAGCAATAAGAACAAGTTCGTTCCCACAGAGAGGCAATTAAATTGTTGTTATTCTTAGTTACGCAAGTAAACAGGGGGGTTTTAATCGTGTTTTAAGCTAAATTAAACTAAAGCAAATAAGTAAAAACGCAAGTGATTAAGTTTGTGAAATAAGAGAGAAAGCATTGGTTAGGGGTTTCATTTCAGTCATCCAACATGTTATCAATCAAAGCATACCCAATCAATCATGCATTAGTAATACCAAGAACCCTAAAGTAGCCAGTTATCTCGTCTACTTCGGCAAAACTCCTAATATCATCAAAGAATGAGTACCTCCACCCTTTGAATTCTTAGCACTGGATAACCTGAGTGAGTACCTCCACTCGAGTTTAACCCAATGATAGCTATGGTCTTTGTGAGTTGAGGTTAATCTAAACAACCCAAGTGAGTACCTCCACAGGATTTAGCCTAGGTCAAGCTTCTACACATATGTGCATGGCAATTTTAAGTATTGTTAACAAATATGCTATGCTACTTGTGTCCGGAGTCCCTCGACAACACCGACTCTCGGAACTCCAGTCTAGCAATAGATGTCAATGCTTATTTATCTAATTTCAAACTCAAATAAATCAGCAATCAATCATATGTTATTATACGCAGTAGAACATGAACGATATTAAAAACAGCATGAAATCATGGAATATGCGCCATTCAATTGATAAACATGTCTTCAAACATCAGATTACATCCCTAACCAATATAGAAGGGTTTAGCTCATCATGGGTTTCTTAAAACCCATGGAAAATAATTAAGAAATAAATAAATCAAACCCGGAAAAGTTGCGACGAATGATCACAGCTCCGAAGTGCTGCGGAAGTAGCCAGCAGCCTCTTCTTCCTTGCTGTGTACGTCTCTTCTTCTTGCTGTCTTCTTCTTCTTTTCTGTACGTGTATCTTTTATAGTAAATATTAGCTAATCCTATCCAGCAGCAAACTCTCCCAAAAGAGCTTCCTACAGCCGTGAAAACTCTTAGCCCAGAAACTTGTTCGGCTGCCAACTTGTGGCTAACTTGGTGAGCCTGCCTTGTTAAGTGAACCTGACCTCCAATTGTCCCTTGAGCCTTCAATATATGTTATATCTACCCCTCCAATAGGCTTCCCACGAGAAAGGCCTAATTTCTTCATGTGGAATTCGAGTTAGCCACTTAGCCAATCCTAGTAGAACTAGGAAATGTGCTAAGTATCCATATTTCACTCCAACAAGGTATATCAGCTCCAAATCCTTTCCTAAACCCATATGATGTCTAAAACATATCTAATAACCCACCAAGGCTATCCACTAGCCCATCAAACCATTCTAGCCCTTCAAATCATGACTTAGCACATTACCGCATCATGCTTCAGCCGCACTTGCGCCTGGCCGCTGGCAGCGTAGGCCAAATAAGCCACTTCGGGGCTTTGCCCATATCTTCCTCAATTTTGATCAGAATAACTTCATTCTTTCACCATTGGCTTTTTAATTCAATTACCTACACTTTGGTATGTGAAAGGCCTATTTTAAGCAGAGTTTCACTGGCTCCTCGGTGATTCTAGCTTTTAAGCTCCATTCTGCGGGTTTCTGAACTGTAACCTGAAAAACTAACAAAACTACAAAAGTAATCAAAATACCTAGTAAATCACTCAAATATAGCAAATAAGGTTCAGGAAAAACTACTTTATATGTGTGAATTATGCACCTATCAGAGACACAATCAGGAAAGCTATTGTCTCTCATAAAAAAAACTCATATCTGATTATTAAAGTTATGTTATGCGGATGCTACAAACTCGTAAATGCTGACAAGCCAAAAGGGGTATTCGTGCATGGAAAGTGGCTTAAATCTATCAAGGCTTAAGCACTCCACCACCCCTGACAAAGCTATCAAGGCTTAAGCACCTCACTACCCCTAGCAATATTTCCTATAGTTACGTAACGTTTGTAATTCCTCCAAAATGTTTGCAATATCTTGCATTCTCACTTAAAATTTCAATTAATTAAACAAAATATTATTTTTCTCTCTCTAGAAAATCCTTTGCAACTATTGAAAATCTACCTTCTCAAAATCCCAAAATAAAACCACAAAAAATTCGGGTATCTCAGAAACACATAAAAAAAACCCTCAAAACTTACTATTTAGAAAAATCTCTGAAACCGGTTGAGCACCATCAGCACATGCTCTCTCCACCTGTGCAAGGGCTTCAGTGGCATGCCTCAACTCTCGAGATAGTCTTTCAGCATCATCTCTAGCCTTAGTAATCGATGCTAACCGAACACGCACTTATTCAAATTCTCCTGAATGGCTCTTGTATGACGAAAAAGTCGTCAAACAACAAGCTTAGCCGTCTCAGCTTCCTTCAAGAGTCGGGTCCTGTCAAATTCAAAGTCAAAGTCAAAGTCAATTCCCGCGTTTGGATACTCAATTGGCGTAATTTTCATCATATTGGCATTCTAAGCAACGACACACTTGGTGCATCATCTTCAACAAATGCATCCGAAGGATCACAAGAACCGCACTTGGGGACTGAAGATTTGCACAAGATCCCCTCACTATCAAAAACCTCTCCATCCTATAATAGATGGCTAACCAAATAGTCTCAACCTTGATAAGACCCTTTACTTTCCAAAGACATGATGCAAAGGTATCTTTTCCCAACGACATTGTCAGATCTGACAGGCGCCTGCAACCCATCACGAAGCTGAGGCGCATCCCAAGCCTACGCTAGAAAATACACCTTCAGCAACTAAAGAAAAATACGATTTGGGACTGCTCACTGCAGCCCATCTCCTACAATAATCAAGGATTCAAAGGATGGATTAAGAGACGTCTCTAGGAACATAGTCTTTGAAGATACCCGTAGCACTATGTCGGCAAAAAAAACACCTCCCAGCTCATCCTTTTTATCCTCGGCGTCTCCAGATGACTTCTCATATATGAACATTCCAAGCATGCCATCATCATATCCAAAAGTTAAAACAAGCTTATGAGCCAAGGGGTCAAAATAAGACGCAATTTCATTCAATGCTCGCGAAAACGTCCCAGTTGCGACTCAACAGCCCAGGCACCAATAAGGGATCCTACTTCAATTCAAGTCTTGCTCTATCCTTGGCGCGACAGACTACACCAAGAGATATCAACCTCCCTGGCTTCCCTTGCCTGATCAGATCTTAATTAGAGGCATGGACTCATGGTGATACTGTCAAATCATCCCCTGTATAGTAGTAGGACAAAGTAGCTACACCTAGGGACTAAAGGCTTCTTCAATTTTAAAGATTTAACGCAATCACCTCCTTCGACCAGAGTATTTGATCAACAACGGTAGTACCAACAAGACCTCCCACTCGCATCATCCTGACAAGAGTGGGAATACACCGTTGCTTATATTTACTTCAACAACACTAGACTTCCAATTGGAGACAAACAACGGAGTCAAATTCATCCTCCCAAGAGCATACAATGCTAGCAAAGAAAAGAATATGCAACAATTATTCCCTGGAATTACCAATTCTGACAAAGAAATGGTTTCTCACTTGTCCGTCCATACATAATCTCTCGCATGTCTGTCCAAGTCAAGAAAATTTTCTTGTACGCCCAGCCGTGGCTTGCTCTCTTGCTTGGCCGACCAAGTGAGCTTGAGCACTTGTACTTACAAACCTGGACTACTGATGCTGCATTCGTGATGATAAAATTGTGTCTCTACACATCCTTGCCAATCATCCCTGACTTTTAGATCCATCAACGTAACAATATTCATTGTTTAAAACTACTGCAATATCTCTGGTAATATCTAACAACTAAAGCCTTGTTATTTTCATCTAAAATAGTTAAACATTATGTCTCTGACCCCGACCTCAGTGACATTAAACTTCAGAATTCCGCAAGAGAATTCCCAAAATTGTCTATGTTAATATCCATAGTGTTGACTTACCTATACAACTATTTATAAACAAATCTCAAAATATCACTGGATTGACCACTAGTATAAAGCAATAACGCTTCAGAATATCACTAGTGACGGTTGCTATTCTTGTCTAGATGATCCCTGATTATACATAACACTGAACCAGTTATAAGTTGAAATAATTCCATGGATGAATTCCTTATACTCGTTCCACATATCTTTTGCGTATGTATGCACCCGTAGAAATTTCAGGGCTTTACCCGGCTAAACCATTGTTATTTCTTGTGCACCCATGCAAATTATTTGTATTAATCAGAATATGCTGATTATAAAAAATTACGGAACATTCAAAATGGATGTTATACCATTTCTGAATAAAAAACACTAAATTAGATGCATACCATATAATTGCAGAGTTGCATCGAATATTATCTCAAGTTGCAAACTTCCACGGCTGAATCTCTTGAATATATTCTGTATGCATTGCATAAAAGTTAAGCACTTCATGTCACGAATAAACTTGTTTTAAGTCGCAGAACTTTCATGGTTGAATTCCTAGAATATCAATGCTCAAGTTATGATCATCTTAGTGTTCACGGCTAACACTCTTCTTCGTGTCTGATGGCAGAATCACTGCCTTCACACTCATCTTAGTGTTCACGGCTAACACCCATCTTCGTGTCTGATGGTAGAATCACTGCCTCCATACTCATCTTAGTGTTCACGGCTAACACTCATCTTCGTGGCTGAGGGCAGACGAATCACTGCCTAAAAACATCATTTTAATGTTCACGGTATCATTGCCTCAACACTCTCTACAACCAACTAATGTTCCAAATACCTTCCCGTTGTTGTTATGGTAGAAGAAGAGTGCTCCAAATACCTAAGAGTAAAATTGTAGAAAGAGCAAAACTTGCTCAGCCAACTGCTACACTTCTAGTAATATCTAACCATTAAACAATAAAAGTTATATTTTATTTCGTATGGCAGACCACCATATAGTGCTTACCACGCAACATTACTCGTTCCGCGCTAAACAGGGAGTTAATGTTGATGGTGGATTTTTGACAAATGAGAAAATTGTAATATTGCCTCTGTTAGCTGCAGAAGCATGAAATAAATATGTACAAATTTCTGATTCAGCATCAGAATTATGGATATGTATTTTTATCTTACATTTCGCAAGAGAATTAAGAATGCATATTCAGCTCAAAGCTACAATAGCTCTGTAGCTCTTTATATATTTACGCACTTTCAAAATTTCATGGCTTTACCTAGCTAAACCCTCGTTATTTCATGTGCATCAATATGAATTACTTGTATTAATTAAAATATGTTGATCATATAAAATTACGAACGTCAGAATAGAGGCTATGCCATATCTGAATAAAAACACTAATTAGATGCATATATCTAATTGCAGAGTCGCATCAAGCATTATCTCAAGCTGCAAACTTCCACAGCTGAGTCTCTTGAAAATGTTCTGTATGCACTGCATAAAAGTTAAGCATAAATGCTAACATTAAATCTCATACAATTGAGAAACCCTAAATAGGCCATAGTTATGGCCACAATATTAATGAATGCCAAAGCTAGTAGTGCATAGGAAATAACCATGGCACATGCAAGTGCCAGCCTTAGCAAACCCTGGTTACACCCTCAACACCAATGAGTAGCACACACATATGCCAAAAGGCTAGGAAAAAGCCAAAAAGCCAAAAATCCAAAAAACCAACAAAGCCAACAAAGCTAACAAAGCACGCGCCCTATCAGTGCTAGCGCTAGCATTAGTGCCAAGCTTGGCACTGTTAGCAATAACGCTGGTAAGCCTTTACCCTAGCGTAAGACTTTACCCTAGCGTCGGCCTTTACCCTAGCGCTAGCCTTTACACTAGCGTAAACCTTTACCCTAGCGTCAGCTTTTCCACTAGCGTAAGCCTTTACACTAGCTTCAACCTTGATGCGTAGCCACAACACTAGCAAGCTAGCACTAGCATCAGCCTTGAACCCTAGCCACATCGATATCCTTCCCCCTCTTTTTACCTTTGTGCGTCTCTTCACCCTAGCATCATGTTTGCACCATCATCTAGCTACAAATATGATATCAGTGGGTACTAGCAATACCACGGTCAAGCTTGTAACACTCATATACATCATTGTAGCTAGCACAAATATTCTGTTACAACAAAACTCAGAGTCCATGACTCCACTAACTGTACGAGAAATCAAAACAATTACATGAAGGGATTCTTCATGGGGTTTTGGTCTAGTGGATACAACAACATGCAGCGTGGCAACACCCTATTAAAAGGAAGTTATAAAGTAGTGGTGACGGTTGAAGTGGTGATGGAGTAATGATCCAGAAGTTTCCAGAAACTTCCCAAGACAAAGTGGGTGGTTACACCATTCCCGCACAATCTCCATAACTCCATCTCCCCACTACCTCCACTACTTTACAAGGAAAATATGTATTACTAATTACTATAAATTAGAAGGAGAACAAGCTTACCATTCTCACAAGATCTGTTATTTTCTCAATAGTTCAACATTTATACACACAATTCAACACACAAATTCCTTCAACTTTCTTTGCTTCCCTCTCCTAAGATCATCACATTCTCTTTCCTTGTGACCGTAGCATGGCGGAACGGCTATTATCGTGGTTTAGGCTTGCAATGTACGATTTTGATTTTGGAATATAAAGAAAGTACTTCTACAGTATATTGTTTTGCTTAGAAGTAATTTTTAGTTACTAACATTGTTAAAATACCTCATTGAATGACCAAAGTCGCCTGGGGGAGAGGGGGTCGACGGTACGATTGAACTAAGGTTGACCATTTTGGATAGATTTCATCTGCAAGATAATACCCATGAATGTATTGATTACAATTTATTATGAAATTTACTTGGGGGAAAATTCCATACTTTAGGTTTTCAAATATAGGCGATTTTTACAAAACATTTATTTTATTTTGTGATCCCAGAAAATAAAAATGTACCATATCCAAAAGTCATAAGTAGCACCAACTTCCAAAATAACAGTTAGTTTTGGATAATGACCCTTATATTGACCGACCCAATATGTAGGGCATTCCAGCATACCGAATGTATGCATTCAAGACTAAATAACATTTCTATAATGCCCCTATCATGATTTTGCTTTAATATTTCTCTAATATCTTCCTAGGTTGGTTTTTGTAAAGACGTTGGACCAAAATGATTAATCATTGTTTCTAAAAACAACGAAAGATACTTGTATGGAGTTGTTTTTCCATACGAGGGTACTCATCATTAAAATACGATGGACGTTTGTTACTTATAATCCTTAGATCTGAAGTAACCTTTCGGTGAACACTATGAACTTTAATATTTAGTGCATCAAACTTATAATTAAATTAAGATTGTACCTAAAAAGAGGCCATCAATAATCTTTTTACCAAGTGTCGGGGTATGGGAAATCGATGTTGGAATCTTCATCAGAGAATACACAATCAACATTGAAATAATAATGCATTTGGTTCTGGTGGAACTCATCCCACCCTCAAAGCGTATATCTTCTTGTGAAAACTTCTTTAGGATCAGGAGCTCTAGGTATCTGCCATGAATGTACCAGTATCTGACTCATCTGACTCATCATCAAGTTGTTGCAACATCTGAACATACATTCGTTGTTTGATTTAAATCGATTTATATGAATTTACATCTTTTTATCAGAAAAATACACTGATTATAAAATAAAAAGTAAGTCAAAAATTAAGGAATTTATGAAAAAAATAAATAGATAATTTGTGTAAAAAGTGGTGCGAATAAAATAAAATTAGTGGGATGTATATAAAAGGGGTAATAGCCGTTAAAGAGAGAGTCTCTACCATTTTATCTCCAATGACCTAGTCTCCATCGCTTGTGACAGAATTTCTATTGCTTGATAGAAACTTTGTCGCCACTTTATTTTCCCATAGTGGCATAACAAATTTAGGTGGTCTGGCAACTATAAAATTTGCTAACAATTTGCTCTTATGCATAGGAACCGGCTTAAACTTCGTGATATTATTTACTATAAATTGTCGGTATGATTTAAATGAAAGTATAGTTTTGAAACTTCCTCGATGTAGCACCATACCACCCAAAGGTGACTTTACCGAGGCCAAGTCCTATGCACCTTGTTAAATTGGTTAGTTTGCTAGCCAGGTGGTTGGACAAACTAGCCGTGCAATTATGGGAGATGCGTTGAGCGACAAAGACTCTGTCGCCCACGGCTAACTCTTTTCCGTTTATAAAATTGTGATTTTCAAACTGAATTTTACACCAAAAATTTTTCACTAAATTATTTTACTTTCAATTATTAATTTTCTACTTTCTACTATTAATATTCTATTTTCTACTCTCAATTATTTATAAAAAGAGAAATTCAAATGGAAAAAATTGAATCCAACTTGATTTTTATGGAGTCATACTTGAAGCTTCTATTAATAAGATATGTGATGGTTATAAAAAAATAGAGGATGATAAAAAAAAAAAAAAAAAAAAGAGGTCTCCAAGTTTTAGATGTTAACCTAGTCAAATCTGCATCCAGAAGAAAACGAAGAGTTCAAGGTAAGAAAAATGAAAGAAAAGAAACTTTGAAAGTTAATCGTAATACTGCTCACAAAAACCAAGAAAAATCTTCTCAATAGCACATCAATTAGAAGTTACTTCAAATGAAGATAAACAGGAGGCTAAAGATTGTCCGAGATTTTTATTGAAGTTTTTAAATAAGTTTCTACTTCCCTAGTTTATATCTTGTAAAAAAGCGTAGTATAGTAAATTAATTTAATGAAGATTAGTGTTTTAATATAATTTTAGTTAATTCAACCAATTTACTAAGTTTGCTTATCCCTGTCGACATTAAATTATATTTAATTAAAATTAAAAATCACATTAGAGAATGTTATCGTTAAAATCAAATTACATTGATTAAATTAAATTAAGAATTACATGTAATTTATTAAAATTAAATTACATTTAATTAAGATTAGAAATTACATTAGAAAAGATTATTGTTAGAACTATTTAACCAATGGTACCCGGTAAATGACCAACGTCCAAAATTTGGTACCCATCATTTTAAATATTATGGGATGGTACTTAAAACCCGTTATTGACTGTCAAAGAACCAGGTTGACCAAACTTTATAATTTTTCCGTAACAAAATATTTATAGTTACATTATTACCCCTTATATTTCTAACAATGACAGTATATGTCTAAACGTCAATTAAAACGTGTCATAATCTCAACAAATCTAGAATCAATGGACACGGTCTTTCTAAACCTAATATATAAAATAACGTGTGGTTCCTTCTGTGCTTCTTCCTCGCCACCACCACTACCTTACACACATCCACCTAATTCAGCTAAACAGAGAACCCACTAATAAAATCTTAATACATGAATTGAAAACAACACACAAGGTCTAGATTATATGGGAATATACAATATTTTCATTCTTAATTTCTCTCTTCTTCTGTGTTTTATTAAACCCTAAAAAATCCTCAAATTTTTAAACAATAAAAAAGCAGATAAAACAAAATTAGAGAAATACCCAAGCTTCAAATTGGATTTAAAGATGACAAAACCCACGAATCAGTTTTAATCTTTGTATAACAAAATTGCTGCAATCAATTCCAATCTTTGTCGTTTCAAAAGAAAATGAATATGTTACAATTTCTGTTCTTCTTATAAATTCCATGGCTTTGAAGAACTTAGCAATTCTTTCGGTGTTGTTTTTATTGTTCTTGAAGGCATCTCTATGTTATGATATGTGAATGAGATTGATGTTTCGATTGTTATACTTGTTTTATCATCGAAGACGATGTTGATAAATTGATTAATGGGGGGATCGATCCACTTACTTCTATTATGTTAATATTAATCACTACTGTTGGAAGGGGGGGGGGGGTTCGTTAGCTTTGAACTTGATGCTAATAGATCAATCACCTATTGGTGTCTACTGTTGGAGAAAGAAAAAATTAAAAGGAAAAATCAGACTTACAGGTGCAGAAGAGAAGGAAGAAGATGAAGATGGTAGAAAAGGTGTGACGAGATTAAAGGTTGGATCATACGTTTTCTTAAGAGTTATGTACTTACGGTTAATTAACACCGTTAAATAAATGTCAATTATTATTTCCTCCGTTTTAATAAAAGTGTTAGTTAAAATAAAAATTTATATTAACATTTTTGTTAAAATAGAAATAATATTATTTTATATTTAAGGAAATTGAACAAAATATCGTAATTATATATTCCGATTTCATAAAAAGTCCAGTTTTTTAGAATATATTACCTCCATTTCTCGGTTCTAAAATTCGTTATTATCATTTTTTTATTTTAACCTATTTTTAAACCCTATTTACTGAGGCAGTATTAAGTAGGTTTTTTTGTGAGTAAAGTTAAAAAGACCTGTTCGAATGGTCTATTTCTAGTGTTCAAATGACGAAGCTGTCCTTACATAACTATTCTTTGGAACCCTAGATCAAAAACTATTTCCTTTCTATCTCTCCGGCTTCTTCCTTCTTCACTCTCTCTCTTTAACTCTCTGCCTCCTTCCTTCTTCCTGTAATTTTTTTTAAGCATGTTCTTCCTGTTAGTAGTAGTTTTAATGGGAGTGGTGGTAGAATTTACTTGATTAATTAATAGTAAAGATGAATCAAAGTAGAACTCTTATGGATATCATTAAAGATGAATTAAATCATAATCGATTTATCTTTAGATATATAATACAGATAACATCACAAAAGGATTGTGAGATGGCTGGGGAATCAGGCAAATCAAAGCAAGTTTCTCTTAAGTTTTAATTTCACGCATCCTGTGGGTGCTTTTGAGTATTACCTTTTCTGAGCAACTCAATTCCACATCTGTCAAAGCTTTTTCATCATCACCAATTCAATTTATTGAAGTTGATGAGAAGAATATTCATGAAGGTTTTTACCAGTTGATTGATAGGGTGATTGTCAAAGTATTTCATGATAAAATCCTTTTTTTAAACAATATGAATGAGTAATTGTAACTAGGGTTTGACAAAATGCACAATTAATCTGAATGTTTTTTGGTTTCTGATGTTAATTTTAGATTCAAGTGGTAAGGGTGAGGGATTTGTGATTTGATGATTCCTCAAGAAAATTGATTTAGACTGAGATAAGGGGTTGTATTATTTCATTTTTGCATCTTTAAAATTTATAATTTGATTTGATAAATTAAGTTTTATGAATGATTTGGGAATTTTTCTAAATTAGGGTTCTTCATTTGGGGAGGAATATAGGATCGGCTAACTCGGTGCACTAAGTCACGAGTTGTCCAGGAGACTTACTACGAGTTAGGGATATAACTGTATTTTATGTGCCATTTAACCGCCACCTATACAATAACGACTGTTATTTAACTTTTTTAATAAAATGTTACAAGAGAGGTCAATTCAGCCTATTTAATATATTTTGAAAAAGACGGGTCTATTTTATGAAATGCATTATTAAAAGAAAGTATTTTTTTAAATAAGGGAATGTCTAGTCAATGACGGGTCCGGATACCATCCCTTAATAATTAAAATGTTGGTATTAAATTTAGGTGTTGGTCATTTGCGGGTATCATCGGTTAAATAACCCTTATTGTTAAAATCAAAAATAATAGTTGGATTAAACCTTGACAAAGGTTAGGATCGAAATATAAATTAAACAAAGACTCTTGGATAAAAGAAAAATCAACGACTGAGATAAGAACTGAGAAAGTCTTTGTCGCGATGTGCAAACCGGTAAATATACCATTTTGTCCAACCATTTTGCCCATTTGGCATGTCCATAATTAAAGGTGTAAAATGTATCGTGCCAGCTCTTTTGCGGCACGGTACAACTTGTTAAAATTCGAGCACACCATAATACATCACATGATATGGCTCGATACGGCACAACATGTTAGCTTAGTATGTTGTGATGTGTCTGACTAATAGGCATATCGGCCCAGCAGAGCACGCGACCCAGACAAGCACAACACGCGGCATAACACGACACATTAAGAAAGCACGTCATAACATGCATAAAACACTACACAAAACGTTACAATACATCACATTTCATTTATATTTCACAAAAAAGTCTCTATTCTAGCCCATTTTTGACATTTCATTTTCGTTATGTTGACTTATTTCTATAATATATATATATATTAATGTCTAAATATTTTAAAAAAAATTCTTTGTTGAAAAACATAAAATAAGTGTGTCGGTACAACACGACACATCATAATATAGTTATTTTTCTGACATGGCACAACACAACACTCGTCTAGTACGGTACAACATAACATGTCTAAATCACTGGTACAACACATCACAACATGACACATCGCATGCTAAACATATGATTTCATGGATTATATTATGCTGGAACTATACGTTTTACACCTCTACCCATGGAAGGTGCATGGCAATTGGCCTTACTTTACGGTATATAGTAAGATAGCAAGAAAAAAGCATAAAATCATGTGGCTATTTTTCCAATCCGCCAAAAACCACTAGCCAAGAGAGCAAGCAACCCTTTTCATCTCTCCTTGGCATTTCAAAAGACGCAAAACCATTCGCATTCGAAAACACACCAACAAACAGGCATCAAGCTGCAAGTATATCATCAGTTCATCACCATAGACTCGTATACCCCTCCGCCCTTTTTATACACACGCGCAGTAGGCCACACTCGCGCAAATTCACTCACTCTCTCACACAATTCACCACTCGAAAGCCATGGCTGAGTTGCAGCAACCAGAAGATCAAATTAATGGCGTTGGAAACACAAACCCTATCAAAACCCTAGTTCCTGGTGGTGATGGTGGTGGAAGTAATCAATCTGAGAACCCATTAGGGTTGGGTACTAAAAGACAACGTCGTCCAAGTGTAAGATTAGGAGATATTGGAGATCAACAAGACAATAACCACAATAGCAATAGAAGAAACAACAAACAACAATGGAACGGTTCTTCTACTAAATTCAGACAGCAACAATCATCTCAAAAGGAGCTTCTTTTACCCGGTAAATCTTCAAAGACTCGACCTTTATTGAATTTAGGTAATGGTAGCGGTAGTGGTGATTTTGATAATGAAACAATAGAGTCTGAACAAAACCCTAATTTAGATATGCCCATGGTTGCAAATAGAAGGAGAAAGTCTAAAAGAGGTGGCCTTTTGGTGTGGATGGTGGAAGGAATAAAAGAGTTAGGACTAATTGGGTTATGAAAGGTGGGGGAGGAGGAGATGAAGATAATGAGAAATTTAGTGGTGCTGATGATGATAACGAGTGGTATAGAGATTTTGATTCTCAAAGCCCTTTGAAAGAACAAGAAGAAAGTCCTAATCATTTATTAGAAAATTCTACTTTGGGTAGATCGAATTCAGGTAATGAAACGAGACCCGGTACAGATGGAGGTTTGTTGTTAAAGAGACCAGTTAGAAGTGCTAGAGATAATAGCAATAATCACGGTGGTGATTTTCAATTAGATGCAAGTTCTGATGATGATTGGAAATGTAGAACAAGTTCGGACAGAAACGGTGGTGGTAGAGAGAGGAGGGAAAGAATGAGTCGTATGTCACTTGAAGATGGAGTTCAATCAGTACTTAATGGATTGGGATTAAGTCGATATGCACCTACTTTTGAGATGCATGAAGTGGATGAAGAAGTTTTGCCGCTTTTGACATTGGAAGATCTTAAAGATATGGGTATTAATGCTGTTGGATCGAGGCGGAAGTTGTTTTGTGCTATTCAAAAGTTAGGAAAGGGCTTTTCTTGAAAATATTTGGGCATGTTTTTCTTGGAAGCAGAAAACCCAGGTCGTGCGAGGAATTAAAGTGCAAGCCGAGGTGGTTTGATCACATTTTGCGCCTATTACTTTTTGATTTACTTTTATCAGATAGGTCTCTTGCTTCTTTTTTTTCCCCATCTGTATACCTATATAGATATTTAGTGCTACGCCATTTAATGGATATGTTACAAAACAACACAATCAATTCTTTTGAGATTAGAGAATATATGATAACCAGGTGGATTTAGTGAATGGTAACTCATGTGTTATACCAGTTTGTATGATTGTGTTACTCAGAATGATCAAACATTTCCTTGTCATGCAAGGATTTTTGAGTTACTTTTCATTGCATCTGGAATTCTAAATGCTTAATTGTCCCATAACATTATGTTCAAGCTCTTAGCATCTCATCTTTGATCCAACATTGTTGGCGTGTTACATCTAGTAGTTGTTATTGTTATCCTTCGTTGTTGGTATCCTAGTATATTTTGTTATGTGTATTAGTGCTGCCATCTTTAGATTTTATGTTTGTATTGTTCTCCTGTTATTGAGAACAGTTAATTGTCTCATATTTTCTACTCCAGACAGTAGATTGTCTTTCAGTTGATCTTTATGCTAGTTATGGTATGATTAGAAGAGGGGTTAAACTTCTTTAGCGGTGATTACAGTATGCTCTTGCATTTGCGCTAAGATATTGGAGCTGTGGATTAGGATGACAAGAACCCATGTGGCTAAGTGCCTACCATCATTCATGATGCACAAAGTTTTGCAGCGTTAGTATCAAAAACATGGCAATAGGCTTGGTCAATTAGTTCTTTATGCTTTTCTTTTATTTCCAATATAGATAGATATCTTATGCACATATGGTATAACAATTTTAATAATTGTGTTACTCGATCTATCAAACATTTACTCCTCGTTCAAGGGATTTCAAGTCACCTTCCATGCATCGGAATGCTTAAATGACCTATAACTGTTCTGCTTCTCATGTTTGATCTAACATTTTAACAGTGACTCCTTCGCACAGTGTTAATTTGGTATTCTCTGTATTTGTATCAGGGTATTCTAAATGACGTACCATTTTTGGTGTAGTCATGGTATATGTGAGTCTTAGTGTTTCACGAACTTTGCTTGTCTATGTTGATGTTGCCTTCTTTAGCGTTTTTATGTGTATCTTCTGCTCTAATGTTCTTGTCAAACAACAATTAGTAATGTTCTCCTATCCTAGGCAATCCTTTAGGTGCTGTAGCTGTAATTACACCTTAATTCTTGCGTCGTGCTTGTGAAAGATTGTTGGCGCCAGGCCTTGCTTCACACACGACGTATGAGAATTGCTGTATTTCCATCAAAATCTGAGAAACTTGAATTGATTCATCTTATCCAAGGGCAAGGAGGAATCACAGACTTAACAGTGATTCCTTCAGATTTGATCACATTTTTCTGTATGTGTAACCTGCGGAACACGAGATTTGCTTTTATTACATTTTTTATTGCATCTGGTTTTGCCTATTTGTTTTTGTCTGAAACTCTGTGTTCTCTGCTCCATCGGAAGTCGAACTGTGTGAAAAAGTCTTTTAAGCTGCTGCTGTTATGCACAATAGGTGGGGTTCAACGATGTTATTACTGCACAAAGCGAATATTGAAGGTTTCGTTGTTTTAACTTTTACATATATTTTCTTATTTCCATGTACTGTTTTCCTATATTTTCTTGATGGTTTTTCATTGATTCATGTGTCTATGGTTTCTGGTAACAATTGCAGTTCATATCAACTGTTTTATATGTTCTGTTGCTTCAAGTTGTGCATATCCTGTTTGCAATCAGTCTGAGTTCTAACCAAATCGAGGAAGAAGCACAAAACCAAAGGGGGTCGATCCTTAATATCGTCAGGTGGTACTATTATTATTATTTTTGGCAAACCCACGAAGGGGGAGTTTACTGAGAAGAATAGGAAAACAATATATATAGGGGGCAGATTCTGGAAGGTTGTGTAGGTTTTTTGGGTTATTTTCTCAACCAGCTAGCAGGGAACAATGCCGCTGATATTCTAGTAAGGAAGCAAGGCTATACTCAATGAAAACCAGTTGGCATTCTTACCCTGTCTTTTTAACTAGTCAAATCCCAGTATAGATTAATCAAATGTAAATCTCATTGTATAAGATAACTCTAGTTTGGAAAATGCAAAGGTAGTAAGACATCTGTGGCAACTCATAGAACTTGGATACAAGTTGGGGTGGTCAAGTCCACCAATGATGATTAGTAGTATTGGAGCCCCATTTTACCAAGATATCAACACAAGTCTTCCTTCTGTAAATATAAATGAGAATTCGTGGCTGTTATCCTGGTGCACCCTAAGCTCATCAAATCAATGACTTCTTCGATAAAGCGAATATTCTGTTCATGGGTTCGCAACCAAACCAGATATATATCCCATATTAGGGGACTCAGTGATCCCAGAAGTATAATTGCTCCCCAAAATTTCGAGGACTCAACTGAGTTGTCAAACGTCTGGATGCAAATTACCAACTCGTTATTGTTGTGCATCATTGCACTGCAACTTTCCATGCCTAGGTTCCCTAATGAACACCACGCCCATATAGTGGTGGATGCTAATTTACTTCACTACTTTGGGAGCCTTCTTTTATTTGCATTGGACACTAAAAAATCTTCCAAGAGAGAATTCACCCAAATTGTTGTACACGTGTCCTTTTACCTATCTTCCAGACTGCAATATACCCGCTTTGTAGAGTTGTAACAGTTTAAGAAGAGAGATTAATGAACCTTTTAGCTACAATTGGTTCCTGATCCACCAAATCAGCCATATACAACTGATCATACCAGTCCACGAAGTGTTCTTGATTTTTATAACCGCAAGAAAACTTGCAACCACACCCAAAAATACTGAAGGTTGAGATTCAAGCTAACATGAGTTCAATGCAAATATTGGAGACAACCAAAACAGACAATACTAAAAGACATGAACGATTTACATGGTTCAATGTTAAAATCCTATATTTATGGGATGATTTTATTATGTATTAATGGGGATTACAAGTTAATGCATAATTCTTTTCAAGAACAGGAGGAGTTAGGGTAGCTAAAGATGCTATGATTTCTCTTGTTCTCTTAAATATTTTCTAACCCTTCTTTCAGTAGTCTAACTTTGCTTGTATAGTGAGATTGTCAGTAGTACATGACAGCTTACTTCGTTCACTGGTATACAAGTTTGGCGAAGAGATGATTTGGCGCGGCGATACTCTATCTTCGGCAAGACCATTGTTCTTCGCTCCACTGAGAAAAAATCCCACGTCGCCACGTATTCGGTCAGCTAGGTCTTACGCGAATTTGACAATTCCGATTTTCATTGAATGTGTATCTACCCATTTTAAATTATATCGTCGATCTTCTCAGTCCTTACACGTGTCATCATCCTGGAAGAGTGGTAGATATCTTGTTTTTTAGGCTAAAGTTGATTTGGGGTGTTATTCGGTACTCCACCGCTCATTCTCCATTGTCGTATTCAAGCCTTGAGATGCTTTCACGTGGCGTTGATATTTTATGCCTTTTTTCTACCATGTCTACGAGGATATGATGGGAAGAAAACTTATTATCCGGAAGATTTTTTTTTTCTCACTAGTAACCGCCACGTCTTAAATGTATGCCCCATGATGTTCCCTGATGACCAGATAATAGATCCACCAGTTACCCTTCTCGGATATAAAAGGTTTTTACTCAATCCTTGCACAATATTTTCCTCTTTTCTTCTTCAAAATCAAAACTTTGCTTCTTCCCCTCATGCCCTTCTCTGCAGTTGTTGCTTCCTCCATATAATCTCCTTCTTTCTTCTTTGCTTTGTTGAAGGAATTGTGCGCTAGGCCTGCTCATCGTCTTCCACCCAAGGTAATGCCATCTCCCTTTAATTGTCCTCTTTTAAATTTATGATTGTCTTCTCTCAAGTATCCACGAGGATTTCGCGACTTTCTATATCTTTGTTTTAGTATTAATGGCTCCCAGAAAACCTTTTAGTGGAGAACTCCTACCCTTCAAGAGATTATTGAAAAATTTGGTCTTCGTGGTTTCAAGGTTTAGAGCATCCACAGTGGGGCGACTATAACCTGGACAAAACCCAAATTTAGTCTTTGGTCCGCCCAAAACCAATCACAGTGGGGCGATTGTATTTGGGTTTTGGTCCAGTTTTTTACTGTTTGGGATCAAAATTGATCCCAGAACTGGACCAAACACGAATATAGTGGAGCGTGAACCTAGCCGTGCGCCTCGTGCCAGGCGTGACGTTAACTGTGCGTCTCGTGTCAGGCATTAACCTAGCCGAGCGTCTCATGATCCAGGCGTGAACCAAACTGCCGCCTGTATTGGGCGTCAACACAAGAGCACGTCCAGCGGGGCGTTCACTTAGGCGTATTCTTGTCAATGATGCTTTCTCCAAATTTACGCTCTGAGTGGGCGTGCACCAAATTTACGCTTGTTGTGGGCGTTATCCAAAGTTGCGCATGTTTATAAGTGTTAGCCAAAAATACGCATGTATGGGGCGGTGGTGTATATGAGCGCCTCTTGAAATAACCGTTGAGATTTCTTACCATTGTAATGGCTATCTTTTGGTATACCTATATAAATGAATTGGTTAAGTATTTCGTATAATACTAACTCATTTCGTTTGTATACGAGAAAAATTTCACTAGTTCATCTATTTGTCTTTCAAATCAGTTAGAATTATGGCACCAAAACGAGGTCCAAATTTTTCTACATTTGAGGATGTAACGATGTGAAGAATTCATTTATCAATATCTCAAGATTCTAGTGTTGGTTCCGATCAATCAGAAGAAAAATTATGGTCTCGCATCTTACGTGGGATGAAAGAAGTCATACCTACAATGCCGGAGCGTACTTGGACCTCCGTTCAGAAATGATTTCAGGGAATAAGTAAAGATGTGGCGCTTTACTCTGCAAAAAAGGCAGAAGTGGAACGTGAAGACCATACTGGATGGGCCCCCGAAACAAAGGTAAGTACCCGTTTAATTTTTGTCCCGTATATTATAATTTTGAATTGTATATCGTCCACTAAACTTTTTTTAAAAAAATAACAAATTGAAGAAGTAAGGAAGTTTTTCAAGGTAGCTAATGGTGGCAAAATATTTAAGCATGAAGAGTGCTACGCAATTATGTTAGAAAATATTAAATATTCACGACGATCGACAGTTGTTTTCGATTCATCACAAGCTAAAGAAGATTCTGAAAGTGGCGAGGAAGACCAGGAAAGACATGAAACAAGTCAAGACCATTTCAGTGGTGATGAAGAAATAAGAGATATACCTAACACATATAACCATCATATGGGAGAGCAAAATTCAGTGGCCAACAAGTAATAATGGAAATAATTATTGAAGAGCAACAACACTTCAATACCAATTATATAAAACAAACAAAAATGAAAATGGCGCAGAGAGAATCCGAGTTTGCAGCAAAACAAGCCGAGTCTTCAGCAAAGTTTGCAGCAAAACAAGCTAGGAAAGAGAAACTTGACGCAAAGAAAGAAGCAGACGACGAGTTTCGCATAATGATGATGGATGTCTCCGGGTTGGATGCTGTAGCAAAAGAGTACATCGAACTTAGAAAGGCAGACATTTTGCAGAGAAGGAGAAGTCAAACTTACAGCGTTCTCGGATTAGCTGAAAACTTAATTATTATGATTATTATTGGATTGACAGTTTTAGTTTCTACTTTCATAATCTATATATTTATTTATCTAAATTGTATTAAAAGGTCAAAATTTTCAGTTTAGTTTTGAATTAATAGTGTTATTTTAAATGTTAATGAACTTCCAATGTATCTTTGGTTTGAATTAATGAAAACTTTAAATTTCGAGTAATTAAGTAAGTCAGATGAAAAATTAAACCAACCACTCATTTTTTTGCATTAACATCAACACGATAAAAGACTAGACACTCATGATATTAGCCTATCTACTCGTCTCCTACATGCGTAGATAAGTGAGATTGTTTAAATTTTTAAGATTGACAAAATAAATAATTGAAACGTTGGATTCCACTGAATAGACTGTTACTATGGACCCAAAAGTCTCGAAAAAAAGAAACTCGTCACTGCTTTCTATATCATGCTTTAGTCGTTGCACGCGGACCAAACACCTTTCATAATTAGGCGTCCTCAGTCTTTCTAGCCATCCATTGAATAGACTGTTATTAATTACCCACTAGGCTGGAACAGAACAGAGTCGTCTCTTCTTTCAATATCATGCTTTAATCTTTTATTGAAAATTGAAAAATTATTTCCATTCAAAAAAGGCCATATATATACACATTTGTTCCAATTTGGAAATCACACCTTCCATATTTTAAATAACCTAATTCAAAGATTTATTTTAACTCTCCATTTTAGAATTATGGCTTCCAAAAATTTTAGTATTAATGTTGATAATTTTACCTTAGAGGAAGATTTATCTCTTTGTCGAAACTTAGTATTATATTATCCAGCAAGGGGTCATGAACGTCGGATGAATGGTTCAATGAGCATGGAATGGTTAGAACATATCCATGCTAACTTATGTAATGAAAACGTTAACTCCAATAACCGAAACAGAGCAGGCCTTTTTTGTCGATTTCAGGAAATAGGAAGGGCAGTACTATAGTTTTCAACTTTAACCGCTAAGGTGAATGAAAGAAGATTTAGGAATGAAACTGAAGACGAAGTTGTTGCGAGATCTCTGGAGGAATGGAGAAGATGAAAGGTTGAGATTTCAGTGTACCAACCTCATTTCGAGATCCTAAGGGTGGTGGAAAAATACAACCCTTTTGTGTAGATTGTTTTCCGAAGATGTTTAGATCGTCACCCAGGGCGTCGTACCACTCGTTGGAGGTTTGATTATAGGTTTTGTGGGTATATCTCTTTGTAAACCCTCACGAGACATAAATTATCTGTTGGGGCCACCTAATGGTTTACAGATTTGTTGCACGTGCTAAGTGCAACCGCGACTCCTGTGAAAATGAGATATCTTAACATCTAGTGATGTATTGTTGTTCTGAATAAGTGATATTGGTTATTTATGATATTTCGTTAATTTATTCATTACAACATAGTAAGCATATTGATAATACAATAGCTAAAAAAGTAAACCTACACTCACTTTCGCAGGCATCACGGCTGCACTTAGCATGTGCAGTAAGCCTTTAAACCCCTGGGTGCCCCTAGCGGTCGAATGGTGTCTCATGAGGTTTTACAAGAGATATACCCATAAAACCTATCCATATGGTTTCGAAAATGTTATTCGTCACCAAAATCTGACCATAAGTGTTCGATCAAGTTATTTTGCAAACAAATATGTGTATCTTTGTTGTGTACTGCATGTCGGCATTGCTCAACTCTCATTCTCGAAAGTTTAGCACTATGTTGTCTCGAAATATTTACCGGTGCATGGTTGCGGCGTTGATCATATTCATGTGGCCAATCACCGGGTAGACGCTCATCCTCCACTACCATATAATGTAAAATGATAACATTTTTCATGATATATGCAAGTACGTCTGGATTCCACATTCTTGCAGGTTGCTTGACGATGACAAATTGATTTTGCAGTACACCAAAACCTCGCTCTACATCTTTCCGGCAACCCTCTTGCATTGCTGAAAATTTCTGTTTTTTCTTGGAATCTGGATGTTTAATATACATCACAATAGTAGCAATCTCTGGGTATATGCCATCACCAAGATAATATCCCATATCATATGGATGTACGTTTACCACAAAGTTCACTGGTGGTGCTTTCCCGTTGATAAGATTTTTAAAAATTTAAGAACGGTTCATCACATTAGTATCATTGTTTGAACCGGGCATACCAAAAAATGCATGCCAAAACCAGAGATCATATGACACCACTGCCTCTAACAAAATACTTTCACTCCCCTTGTAAGCAGTATAAGACCCTGATTCCGCCGATGGGAATTTATCCCATTTCCAATGCATGCCCTCTACACTACCCAGCATCCCTGGAAATCCCCTATCTTTGTTCTCCTTAAGCAACAGTTCAACATCACGCTCAGTTGGTATGCGCAATTATTCTTTCTCATACAAATGTACAATCGTCTTACAAAACCTACGAGTTGTTTCCAAAATAGTGGTTTCTCCAATGCATAAGTACTCATCTATTGCATCGGCCGCATATCGATAAGCTAACATTCGTATTGGTGCTGTAACTTTCTGATGAGGGGTTAATCCAGGAACGCCACAAGCATCTTTTTTTTGAACAAAATAATTATTTACTGCTACACATCTCCCAAAATACGGTTGAACAATTCTCGCCACATTCTAAATCTTTTACGAAATACATTAGGTGGAAACGTAGGGTTTCTGCAAAAGTAATCTTTCCATAGAAGTATTGCACCGGCCTCATGTTCTCTTGGTATTTGGATACAAGTATGGGGCCAGTTCATACCTGAAACGATCAACCCCAACGTGACTGCTTTGTTATTTTAGTTCAATGCAACTAAATCTTCGTCTGATGAGTACAAACTATTATTATCATTATTACCAGAAGAAGAAGAAGAAGAAGAAGAAGAAGAAGAAGAAGAAGAAGAAGAAGAAAAATAAGAAGAAGAAGCATAATAGTCAGTGTTATTCTCATAATATGCCATTGGTTGTTGATTATTGCAGCTTTGGTTTGTATAATTGGAGAATTGAGTGTTCAATTTATAGGCATATTAAGATAAGTCTTTGAGTGTTGATATGACTACACACTCTTGTTATTTTAAAAATTAACTGAGTTGAGGCAAGTAGGGTGAATAAACGCATCAAACATAAGAAGTGTCGATTGAGATGACAAGACCAAGCAAATAAAAAGGTAAAGCAAAAATTAAATATCTTTTTTGAAACGATAATATAAAGTAGATATAAAAGACAAAGCAAAGATTGAAAATATCTTTGGAGATGACAACACAAAGCAGATAAAAGACAAAGCAAAGATAAGAAAAGTCTTTTGAAATGACAATTCCAATCAGATAAAAGATAAATCAAAGATAAAAAATGTTTGTTTGAATGACAATACAATGCAAATGAAAGACTACCCATCCGTATCTTGATTCCCAGGCGTCGATCGCGGTGGCATAAAAGGAGGCAAAGATGATCTCGATGTGTAATTAACTGATGACATTGTTGATGATGATCCCTGACCCATGGTATTCCACATTTGATGTGGCATAGTTTGAGAAAAAGTGCCAAACCCAAGGGGTGGTTGTTGCCTACGAAAATGGGCCAGCTGTAACTCCAAATTGTTGTTGTGATTTTGTAGACCCCGTATTTCTTCATCTTTTTCCATGATAAACTCCATCCTCTCCTTCGTTTCATTTAACGTAAACTTACGAAACTCTTGCGTAAAATAAGCATATTGTTGAACCAGACCATAAGCTTCGACCTGTTATGAAAAAACAAAATCACATTCTCACGTATTTTATGTACTCAAAAAAATAAGGTTTGTTGTATACAATGAAATGAAAACAATATTCATGCTTCTGTTCTTAAAATACATGTAATTCTGGCTTCTGTTGTTAGTCATCAATTATAATTTATTTGTGGTACTTTAGCTCTGAGATTTCATTTATGCAGTTTGGCAAAGATGAAGGGTATGAGACAATCTTACTCATTAGTTACCTTTATGGAGGTACCTAAGAAGCCGACAACTTCATAGGTTATGTGATTTTGCTATTAGATACAACTGCAAACTGCTTAATTTTGGTATTGTTTTCCACGTTTTTCACTTTGTTGTTTTCATCCATCTGTTAGTTTGTTTTTCCATGATCTTAATAGATTATTGTTTGGTTACAGGATTATCAGGCACAGGAGATCAGGGTAGGGATGTTCGTTCCTAGAATACATTGTTCTCTACCAGTTATAGTTGCTTCATCGGGTGA
Source organism: Papaver californicum (assembly GCA_023531435.1). Lineage (NCBI taxonomy): Eukaryota > Viridiplantae > Streptophyta > Magnoliopsida > Ranunculales > Papaveraceae > Papaver > Papaver californicum. The sequence continues at coordinate 2,810,283 of JAJJMC010029784.1, read as the reverse complement.
CATAATAGGGGTGTGCTAGTCTCTGGAAATGCATCCCCCCTATATCAACACAATTCTGACTCCTGGGTTTTACCACATACAGTATATACTTGTTCAATCGCTGGTAAATGAAAACCTAGTCTTCAACACCATTCGTTTTTGCTGCTCCACTGTTGGAACCAATTTGAGAGAAAAACCTTGAAGACTCCCAAATCCCTACTAACATTTTCTTGAACTACTAACTTATACTAGTTTCTTCCGTCAGTTTAGTCTGGATTTTTGCAATGGATGAGATTGTGTTGTTGTTGCTTGCGTGAATGAATGATTGTGAACGAATGTTGCAGGAAAGGAGCTATGAATGTTAGAAATAACAAACAAATTATGCCCAATTTATTGTGAACGAATGTTGTTGGAAAGGAGCTTGGAATGTTAGAAATAACAAACAAGTTATGCTCAATTTTCACCAGAAAAGTTATAGAAATTTTTTCTTATTTTTTTTATTTTTATTGTCAGTTTCATAAAACTGACAGAAATAGTCGGTTAACCGAAACCGGACGGAAAAACCGAAACCGGATAGAACCTTTTAAAAACCGAACCGACCGTTAAAGGTTCGGTTTTGGTAAGTATTTTGGAAAACCGGCTATACCGGTTTCGGTTTTGGTTTGGCCAGAAACTGAACTGAAACCGGCCATGAAGACCCCTACTTACCTATGATAATTGTTGTTGAGGCGGAATGGGTACAGTTTCATCAGGTTCTTGGATGTTGTGTTTAATACGGTCACCAGTATACCCGTACGTTTCAACCTCCCAATCGACTTTGATGACATATTTCTGCAAGTTAGTTACATGTTGCCAAACTCAATATACAAATCATATGTAACAACATGCACTAATTCAGTTGCATCGACCAAATCGCTTTCCCTCAGCTGATTTGCTTCGTCATTGTTGAGGTTGGCAATACGAGTAGGTGGGTTCCTGGGAACGCCAAAATTATAATGGTTTTGCCTCTAACACCGTTCTTCGAGATACACTTATGTTGTGCAAAGAAAATAACTATAAAAAAATAAACCAATTAACTATCCAAAAATCCAAGAAAATAAAGAACAATGATATCAAAATAAATTATCAACTCATAGTGCCTAACCAAGAAACTATAACCCTTTTGTCTGAGAGATCCGATGCTTTCCGTCCAACATCAGTGTCAAGGACTAAGATGGCGGAATCCCACGGTCGCCAGGTCACATCGTCTATAGTCAGCTGATTAAGACAAGTCCTAGAGCGAACAATATCAATATTCTTCCTTCTTGTATCCTTCCACCGAGAACTTCTAGGCCACAGTGCTTCACTATCACTCGTTGGGTTTTTTGGTCAACATATGCCCAGATATTCGTACCCCCAAAACTAGTATGTCAAGACAACCAACCAAATAAATTAATTACCAACAAATAAACATTTAAAGGAAGTATAAATTGAATTTAAGAAATTTACCTCCAATATTTGGAAGGGTCCGGCTAGTGACTTTTGTCCCCTGCCAGATGCGCCGAGTCCCGAATACAATTTCGCAAAAGCACCACCAACCCAGTCATAATTTCCAACTGCATTAAGATCCTCAAAAGCATCTAACCATCCAGTATCAATATAGATTTTAGCATTCGAAAAGAAAAATTATCCCAAAACATACATACAAAAGGCTCTGGCCACTCTCTCAGCAAGTATGTTATCATCATTAGCCGCAACCAACGTTCCTGGATCAAAATATGTGCTCAAAATTGCAAATGTAATTGCATCTGAAACCCACTGACCCAATCAAGTATGCGCCCGGACATATTCAAATTGCAAATATAATTGTTCTTTTTTACAAACTTCACTATATTTAATTTCTGGAAAAATATGCGCCCGGACATATTCAAATTGGTACTTCGCCGGGTCATACGGAATATCACTACCAACACCAATACTTAATCTTGTCAACATGACCCAATCAAGCGGTGTGAACCCCAACTCACCAAAGGAGAAGTGTAAAGCGTTTGTAGTATCCCAAAAACGCTCAACAAGATAGTCAATCAATGCATGTGATGAATCCACTACATCCATGGTCAATAAACGATCCCATCCTGCCTTTTCAATAACCCTAGGGTTGTGTTTTATAATACTTGTATAGGTCTGAATGACCGATTTAAGGGAACCACGATGTATGTACTTGAATTTTGAATCAGTTGAATATGTAACATTTGTAGAAGCGTGACTCTGAGCATCTTCCACGACATTGTAGTTCGCTAACCCGGGAACATAGACCATATCTGCAGTAGTAGGGTCTACTTCTGGATCCTCAACGGTATTAGCTTTCTTGTTCCTCTTTTTTCGACCAACGAATCTCGCTGTGACACTGCTCAACATCTGTGCAAAAGGTACATACGACTTTCAAAATTAAGAGTAATCCTCACAATGCACAAATATAAACTACATTAATCCATAAAAATACAAATTTCATCGTTAGGAAAGTAAGCCTCTAATTAGATAATCAAATGTACAAACATTCATAAATTATCCAAAATACAAAATTCATGATTCATAAAATAGTCCACTAATCGAATTACCAACTCTACAAAAATTCAAATCAATTCATTATCATCTATTTTTTAAACCCAATTTACAACTTCCAAAACCTTAGAATTATACCCAATCGCAAAATTACAATTTGTAAAACCTAATATGTCTATTTCATAATCATATGTTTAATCTTTAAACATATATATACAAATTTAATTAATAAAATATTATAATAAATCATAATATAAGCCTATGAAATCCATTAAAATTCATATAAAAGTTTGAGTTTCATACCTTGTCTTAAGATAAACCTAACTTAGATAAGCTTTGTTTCAAAGATGCTAGAGTTTTGCTAGCGTTTTTCAATTTTGAAAAGAGGTTAAGAAGAGGAGGGAGGATTCGGTTGGAGGGTTAAAGTGGTAGGCGTTGAAGTTGTATGCGTCTGGAAGAGTCTGGAAGAGGAGAGGAGAAGAGAAGACATAAAAGCCTCCGTCTGATGAAGCGTAATCCTAGACCACCGTCTGATGAAGAACATAGTGGAAGGCGTTACTCTAGTCAACCGTTTCATAAAACGGGCATATGACTAAGGTAACGCCCGTATTCATGGCCCAAGTTTCTGCCACTAGAGTTGTTGTTATTCCCAGAGGTTGTGACATTACCACGATAACTATCGTTGTCGAGTCCCTGCAGATATATCTTCTTTCCGTTTGTCCCGAATGACCACGGGATGCTCTATTCGTATTGATCTTTATCCAATGTGGTTCTATCCAACTTCAATAGTTGTAGTAGTTTGTTGCTTAGAGGTAGTGAAGACCATGGGTGCCATGCCCGACATAGGCGGTAGTAGGACTGAATTCTCCCATGTGAATTTCAGGTGTAGGTGTCTTGCCACTTTGACGATGTCAGCCGGTTCTTATGATCTTTTTTTTTTGTATACGCCCAAATGAGAAAGAAAAAGGATGTTGTGAAAATCGTAGGTAGATTGGTATGTAGTAGTTGGTGGATGGTGGTGGACTGATCAAGTGGGGGTGGTCTACGGTGGTGAAATGCTGGGTCAGTGTCGTGATGATTGAAGAGAATATTCCACGCTGATATAGCAACATGGCAGAGGATATGTTACGATGTTTAAGTGTGTAACTGACACATCGGGCGGAGGTTTGTAGTAGTAAGCTGAATTTTGTGTAAGGTGGTGAATTTAGGTAATCCTTCATTTAATGTTTTTCACGAGAAAAATTGTAATTTTGGTGGACTTTGTGGGGGTTAACTGATGTCTAGTGGTTGCTTGTGCAGGTTGTCGGCTTAATGTGCGATATCCTAAAATCGCTGTGTATTTTCTTGGTTTGGTGAATGGCCAAACGATTTTATCTGGAGGACCATCTTGAAGGAGGTGGATGTTTTTAAATATGGACATCGCCAGTGGTGAAAGTTGCGCCAGCTGGTCCGGGATCCACGAATTGGTGGGTGGCTCAATGAGGTCATATACCAAGATAAAGTTATGGCATTGGTTAGGGTTTAGAGGGGGGTGATCTAGGAACAGTTGGAGGTGGTTGGAGTGTTATTACCATTCCACATACGGTGGAAGAGATGTAGTATGATGGAGGATATCAAGGATGTTAGTCGTTTCTGTAGGGGCTTGCCAAGGCCGAGGGAGGTTGGGTTGTCTTGAAGATGGTTTTATTGTTTAAGTACTTTTCTCTGCAGATGATTGTCTAGGCCAAGTATGGTTGATCATGGATTTTCCAGGCTCTTTTCAGGAAGATTGCTATATTGTGATCCACACTTTTCCTGATCCCCCAGCCCAACAACATGTGTAGCTTGGTCAACTTACCCCATCCCATGGGATGCAATTTCCTAATCGTCGCATCATAGCCCCAGATTTATTATCTTAGTTTGATCGATCTAATGATGTACATGTGCAGAGAGAAGCTAGGGTTGCATTACATGATGTTGATAATGACTAACCTTCCTGCATGATTGAGGCATTTAGTTTTCCATCATTTTGCTTTCCGAACTAGCCTTTCAAGCAGGGGTACAAACATATGCTTTGAGGATCTCCCTCCCTTGAGGTGAACCCCCAGGTATAGAGGTGGATATGTCGCAGCCTACACGTTGAAAATTTGTTGTATCTGGTCAATCGATGGTTGTGGCAATCATGGGTGATGGACGATTGTTGATTTGTTTGTATTTATGATCTAACTTGCGGAAGTAAAGTAGGAGTGAAGAAGTTGTTGGAGTTGGTTGTAATTTTGGTTAGAAGCTTTGAACGTTATCAGGAGACCATCAAAATTTCTCTGAAAATCTCAATGTTGGAAGAGTTTGTCTTATGAAATCCAATCCAAACTGTCGTAAGCTTTCTGAATATCTAGTTTAAAGGTGATTTTTGATTCTTTTATTATAAGTGTTATATATGGTGGAATAATTCGTCTGCATCTACGATATTATCATGGATTGATTGTTGAGGTACAAAGACGCTCTCATAGGGGCTTATAATGAAGGGCGGTTTGCCAAAAAATTTATAATAATTTTGAATGTAATATATAATTATTAAGATAAACAAAGTTGAATCCGAATTATAAGCCTGCATAAATATGTATATATATCTAAAATGCTTTTTTTATTCGAATGGTTCTGGACATGTATCCAGATGGTCCACACAAAAATTATAGGGCTCACTATAAAAATATCCCTATGAGGGGTCGGCTTTATCTGAGTTTTTTATACGATCAATTAACTTATTTTTTTTATTTTTTTATATTAACCTTTTCCCTCCCATTATAAATTAAAATAAAAATGAAACAAAAAAACAAACCCCATCAACGATCAGCAAATACGAATTCTATGACAATGTAGACTATGACACTGCATAATTTGTTGATGAGGATTATATATCATTCCAAAATAGAGTTTTCATGCTTACTACAGCGGTGTCTTCAACTATATTATACCATACGATGTTTTAACACATTCATATGATAGGTGGTGTTTTAACACACTAATATTTTAGGATTTGTGTGAACTGTATTTAAAACACCTTTTTTGAATTAAAAACTGAACTAGACATTAGGAGTGCTTAAAGCAGAGCCTAGATAATAGGTGGTGTTTAAAAAAATAATATAAATGGATCTCGAGAAAAAGAGTCGAAGAGAGGTCTTACCATTATTGGGAAGAGCATCCGTTGGAATGGTTCAAATTTGTAGTTAATCATACTTCTGATAAAAGCAGTTGATAATTAAATTCAATTTTTCTATTATTTTTCTATTTATAATTATGTGACGTCAGATTTTTTTGGTTGATAATTGAATTCAATTTTTCTATTATTTTTCTCTTTATAATTATGCAAATGACGCCAGATTTTTTTGGTTTTATCACCGCCCCAATATGGTATGTATACCATTTTAACATCATCACGATTGTGGATGATCTTAAGCCAATAGTAAAAGAAAATATTACAGAATTTTAAATATCCAACAGTATTTGACAGTTGAAGTCACGCCAACAAATTTATTTGCCTGATGGTCCAAATATTACTTATCGGTATGGGATTTTGACCCCAACAAGTCTTTTAAATATATTCCTTTCTTTTGGCATTTGTATACAATTTCTTTAAACATTTTTGATTCGAATATTCTAAAACCCAATTTACTTTAGGTTTATTTAATTATTTTGTTAGACAATCTCCGGATTCAAACGTTTTCTTTCTCCTTATTTTTTCCATACCCAGCTTGGTGGACCAATTTTCAAATTTCCAGGCTATACATATATGAGCCAAGGCACCCTCTCTAATTTGTACAAACTTCTGGGGTTACTATCGGTAGTTCGCCAACTTTAGGTCAGATGGGAACCAAAACGTGGGTGTTGGTCAAATGGAACCTTGGTCAAGACGGGAACTGACTCGTGGGTATTTGGGAACCGTGGGTGCCGCAAATGTATCAAGTCTTTAAGAGTTGATTCCCAGATAGATCTAGATCACCTACCATTCCGAAGATGTGTTGTTTCACATTTTGTTAGGAAAATTGACTTTCGGATATTGGTCTGAAATGTTTGAGCATGAGGTAGGCAAATAATATTTGGCTAAACAGCAAACCCATGCTCATTTGCCCTTCGATACAAGAATGCTGATGCTTCCACCCTGTTTAAAGAAACAAAACATTTTAGAGCATATACATGGCGAAATCACAGATATTCTCCATTTTGGAACATGATTGGTTTGTTTCTTACCAGCCGGGTTGTACAACATATCTTCCGCTGGATAAAGCCCAATTAACCTGTTTCCGGTGCAATTTGTTAGACAAATATCTCCAATCTTCATTACACATTTTTACTTTTCCATGTGCCATCAGGTTATAGCCATTAACAGGGTCAGGATTAAGAGGGAGAATTAAGATACCTTATCAGTGCCAAGAGAAGTGGCAACGATGTGAGTGACGCGTTCATCAATTTGATTGGTGCAAACAGCACCAAACTGTTCTGCTGTCTGCCACAGTGAGTGTAGTTTGGGATTGGCTACACCAACTGGGAAAATCCTACTGAAGACAATACGACAACCTGCTAAAATCTTTTTTTGCTCAGAAGCCAGGATATTTCTAACATCTAGGTTTTTTAAGCACTGATGAGAGAAAAATATCCTGTGTATCCTCTCAATTACCTATTTGACAAATAAAAAACACAAAAGTAATATTACAAAAAACCACAAATTATTGACAGACCATTAAAAGCATCCATGGTGGAGTGTCTTACTGCCAAGGAGGATGCCAGAGTCCCATTTTCTGATCGCTCATCATGCCCGATCTCTAGTAGTGAAGGGCCCAGCAGTCCAAACTGTCGCTTGCTGCAAGGAAAATATATATATCTGCAATAGAACTTTCATTAGAACAGGGCTAACTAAAAGGGCAACATAGTATGTTTACTGTAGTACTCCCCGAAAAAAAAGGTAATCAGTAGAAGAAGACATGAGCGCTGAATCTGAGGAATCCTAACCTCTCGACAGCTATCATATTCAGTTTGTGATGAGGCCACACCCTAACAGAATCATCTATGATTACCACAGCTGATTCCATACCCAAAACCCCGTCTAGATCCTTGATCTTGGGCCTCTCATCCCCATCAAGGGATTCTCCATCATCTCCTCTAGAAATAACTCGTCCAGAAAACAAAGCCCTACTAGGATCAAGCAATTTTGCCATCTCTGTTGCATATCGCTTATTTCCCATTGTGTAGAGATGAAGTTCGTAAAGCTTACTTGCCTAACAAACAGCAACAGAAAAACATTGAATTCGAATTTATAGGTTGTGAAAAAACTAATTTCTAGTACCATCTAAGGGAATATATACCTTCTCCAAGAAATTCCAAACTCCTGGCCTCAACTTTGTCCACATTCCCATGTGAGGAAAACGGAACAGATGCCTCTGTGACTTCCCACGTTCTTTCTCTTCCTTCTTTCTCAAGAGTTCTTGGTGGACAGGGTCTATTTCTATAAACTGAATAAGTTGAATTTGAAGTGTAAGCACTTTCCTGAACAGTTAAAAGGAATTAACTTCAGTTGTTACATCAAAACAAATATACCTTGGCAGAATTGAGAAGGGTGTGATCCAGATCCAAAACGAGGCAGAGCTTCTTGGCTGCAAACATTTTGTTTTGTTCCACTATTCTTCTTTCCCTCTCTTTAAAAATAGTTGCTTTCTGTAGTTCATCGTACCCTTCAAATATATGTTCCATCTCTCCCCATGCATTTGGGGATTCAGAAGGTTCTTTTGTATGTTCTTCAGGAGGCAAGCAATTCTTACTTTCCCTGTTATCACAGTCTGTTGCTATAATTCTCGTCTCTACCTTATCCATCTTTTCTGGTATTTGTTGTGACGAAACAGGTTCAGCAACAGCTGCGGAGGTGTTATCTATTGATAATATATCAGCAACATTTTTCAGGTTCTTTGTAAACTCCGGAGCAATATCTGGTAGCAAAGCAGATGGACAAAACAAGGTAGTAGTATGGGTCTCCTGATAACCTTGGTGCTGGAGGGAGAAAGTATCCTTTCCGGATTGGCTAACTGAGGGGTCTGCTCCATTTGCTTCGAACTGTTCGAATCTGAATCTCTTATTTTGGTGAAATGTACCGTAGTGGAGATTCTTACGAGGGTCACGGTCTTTCAAGCGGATTTCGGAAAGTTCTCCCTGAGGATTCTGCAAAAAGATAATCATATTAGTGGCATACTACGATGAAAACTGAAACAAGAACGGCATTCATGATATTAAATTTGAAATTACATGCAACACTAAACCACTATATTTCGAAAGTAATGTCCAACATAGCATTTACCATTTTTTCTGGACTTGACAAATGAAATAAGGTTTATGAAGAAAGAAGTAAATGAATTTCGAAGTATAGTTCCAAAACAACGATACGGAACAGAATTTATTTATGAAACTGCTCAATCTTGTTAACTTCCAGAGAGTGAGGATTCAAGAAATAAGTAGAATGTTTTTATCATGCTTAAATAGTGCTCCACAAAATAGAAAGATCTGGCAGACGAGAGAAAGACAAAATCCAAGAAAAAATGTCCAATAATTGAAAAAGGGTCTATATTCATCAAACATAAACCATACTGCAAGGGCAGATGGAATTTGAAATGCTCACCATTGGTGTTTCATCTGTAATTAGAGGTTTCACAATAGGTTTTTCTCTAGTATCCAAATACTTTTTTAATAAGGGTATTCTTCCAAGTATCGCGGTTGAACTGGACTGGGAAGTTGCCTTTTTGGCAGAATCACCAGACTTTTGCTGGGAATTTGCACCTAATCGATAATATTCCTTAACTAGATGCACCAAAGTGGTTGAGTTCACTCCAATGTCCTTTATTAAGTCAGGAAAAGATACTGCATTAGTGGCACCCAACGCTGGAAACTGCTCCCTCTCACAACTCTGTACATTATGGATCGCAGAAATAGCCAACTGTTTTTCACCATGTTCTGCTTTCCTGAGATCAGATTTCATGTTTCCTGACAAGTTAGCTTCTAAATTAGGTTGTGTTTCCTCAGTAACGTCAGAGGGTACGAATCCATTTCTTTGCCTCTTCGAGGAGCAACTTTCCAGCACAGACTTTTCCCCAATGCTACAGTTCCTAGAATTCATCATTCCTCCAATGGGCTGGCTTATAGAAGTCGATTGAGAAGAACTATTGACAGCTGGAGTAACCACAACTAAATGTGCACGCCCAAGACTGCTGCTTCTCGTAGGACCACTTAGAACTGAACAATCTGAAGCCATCTTGCCAGAAATACCAACAACCAATGTCTCTTTAGTTGAGCTCACCATGTAGGGTGCAGAGCTGACCCGATTTGTTAACTCCTGCACTTCCCCATTCCCATTCCCATCACGAAGTTCCCCTGAAGAGGATGGATTTGGGAGCCGATCAATAAGAAGGTTTGATCCTCGACCAAATTTAGGTTCATAGATAGAAACTATTTTGAGGGCATCACTTTTACAAAGTTGAATCATGGCATCTTCGGATTTATCTGCTACACTAATGGCAGGTAGGTTTGACTGAGCTTGATTTTTTGTTATTGACAAAGGTGGCAGGATTTCGCGTGTGGGGGACGGAAGGCTATCCATATCATGATATCTGTGAAGATCCACGAGAGGGCCAAAGCCTCCAGCACCCATTTTACAAGATGTCAATCCAGTTCTTAAAGCCTCAGCCCCCATGTTTCTCTCGATGCGAATTCTTGGTTTAACAGATATTGCCTGGAAATCTAGTTTCTTCAAAGAACTTAAATCTTGAAGAGGGGGATTTTCAATGGAAGATACCAATTCCTTAGCTTCATTATTCATCAATACCTCTCTCTCTATAGCATAGGTCTTAACACTTGAAACATCAAATGGGGCATCCAATGAATGCAGCATGACATCTATCTGTAAAAGGAGAGACAAAATTCAAGTTTACTACAAGTCTAAAACATTTTGTTTCTTCATTGTTTGCGTCTAAACTAACTAGCAGTCATTCGTTTGCAGGAAAACCTCTTTCATACACTCTGCTGGCAATAGTCTAGAACCTTGGCTCTTTACATAGGTGAGAAGCCTGGAACAACAAGAAGTGTTACATGTCGAACAACTAAACGCAACAACGGCAGCGGCAAGAGCAATGATACTAGTATAAGTTTACGGAGCTGAAAATAACCTCTTTAAAACAAATATATTATCTTGTTTCTCCGAAGGCGTCATGGTAGAAAAAACCTACACGAATCGAAAATTCACACTGTATAAGAACCAAAAAAGGAACATTCATAATCATAACCAAAATTTAAGAGCAAAATCGATTAATGACATCATACTGAATTCAAAGCTTGAATTCCACGAAAGGATTTCTGAAACAGAACTTCTTCTCCTGGACCACAAACCATCATCTGCAAACTTTCCAAATATCGTATACAAACTCTAGCAAACGATCTACAACAGTTATTCACACCATTGACATTATCAAATCAGAAAACAAAACAATTATCAAATTCATCTGACCCAATTTCAATCTAATTAAGCTGTACAAAGGTCCGAATTGGGCAAACTTACTTCTCATCTTCATTCACAGTCACATTAGTCAACTCTTTAGGAGTCGAATGAATCTGATTATAATCACTTAATTCCATATCTTTCGTATCAAATTTATCACCATTAGATTCATCTCCTTCGACATCAGCGTCATCTACATCTACAACATCCAATTCATCAATCTCACCTTCTTCAAGTTCATCATAGTCCTCTTCAATCTTACTACACTTACTCTCACTCTCATCACTACTATAGTCAATCACAACAGTATTCACTAAATCCAAATCCTCCCTCTTATTGTGAACAAGGAAATCATGATAAACCAAGTCATTCTTATTTTTCGATACAGAATAATCTAATAAATCCTCCATATAAACCCTAGAATTCAATTTCGATGATACAGAATCGAAATCTTCTTCTGTAATCTCATCAACTGACATATTATCGGAGATTTCCCCTTCTTCTAAGTCATCATTGATCATAATTCCCCTATTCTCCATTGGAACTAGGGTTTCCTTATTATCTATAGTCATCATTCTCCCATAAATTGTCATCCAAATCTGAAATTGAATCGATTTGAATGATTTTTCATGCAATCGGAAACAAGATGGAACCCTAGATCTTACGAATTGTTGAGACTGTGAAATCCCTCCTCTCGGGAGAAAACTAGCCGGCACAAATTTTGGTAACTGAGAAGGAAAAAAAGTAAATAATTGAGTGTGGGTTACATATTTATTGACAGCCGCGTTTTAGATTCTTTCTATGATTATTAACCGTGGTTTTGAAGGATTTGAATTGTTAAATATCTTATTTTTAGGAATACGTGTGGTGTACGTTGCTATGACTGGATAACTGCGATCAATATCATTGACAGTAGTCAGACCGTACTAGGGAAATCTTTGGTCAGAAAGTATTGACCTAATTGGTGGAGTCCCCTGGTCAATAATTCGCCGAATAATTATTCGTGTATAACTGAAGGACCGAATTATTCGCCGCTCTTTCCCTTGCTAAACTTTTTATACCATAAATTCGGACACGTGCTAAACGGGTGATAACATTTACTTCTGTTGTTAAACTTTAAAAAATAAATGCACACAAAGAGTCTCGAAACTATCACCTGTATGTCACTAGAACTAGGACTGAACACGGTAACGGTTTTTCACGGAAATCCGCCAAAACCGAACCGAATTGGCCAAAACCGAACCGATCGTTTATTAATGGAACAGTTATGGAAAAAAAATGTGGAAACCGGTAGTCACGGTTTCGGTTTTGGTTTGGCCAAAAATCCGAACCGTTATACCATGGAAAACCGACTGATTAGAGTTGTTCATCTAGATTTTGATAGATCTAATCTAGACCCTTCAATACCTTTGATATATAAAGTCATACCAATCCCTAATCCTAATCGCTTTCATTTTCTTTTCACAACAGAAAATCATTAGAGCTGTTCCTCCGCATCCACCAGCTTTCTGGTTTTCAGAAATCATTTCTGATTTCTCAGACCAATAAATTTCTCATACCCTTCAAACCTTTCATTCCATTTCAGATTTCTCATACACAGAAGCAACTTCTGATCAGGTATGAATCGTATGATGTTAGGGTTTTAATTATTTTTCTGTTTTTTTTTTTGTAAAAGACTTCTGATCAGGTATGATGTTAGGGTTTAGTTTGATCTACATTTATAACATCTTTATCACTTCTATTTCATTTGATTTGTAGTTATTGTCTTAAAGGTAAAAGGAAGATCAATATCAAGAGAAAAAGTTGAAGGTAAGTATAAACAATATTGATCATTTTTCTTAAGTCCTAAAGAAATTGAAAAACCTGATAAAATACCTGCTTTTGTTGATACTTTTTATTGGGGTTCACTGTTTAGGTATGATGATGGGTATTTAAGTATTGGGGTTCACTGTTCAGGTATGATGTTAGAAACTTAGAATAGTTGTTCTATTTTTTTTTTTGAGTTTAGGTTTCATGTGTAACAGGTCCGAAGGTGTAACAGGTCTGATTTGCTGGGTATTTAAGTTTAGGTCTATTTTTTTTCTTGAGTTTAGGTTTCATGGGTATTTAAGTATTGTGGTTCACTGTAAGTTTGATTTGCTATCTACAGGTGTAACAGGTCTCAAGGTGACTAAATTATGTTAACATTGGTAAATCTAATGTTCTTTATTTCTTTGTTTTTGATCTTCTATGGATAAATGCTAGCTTGTGATTACTTATTACTTAGAACTTCTTCATTATACTTGACTTGATATATTGGTAAGTCTGATGTAACAGTAAGTCCTGTTCTGATGTAACATTGTATATTGGCACCATGGAACTTTGTTGTACAAAGATTAATGAACAAGGGTTTCATTTCAAGTAGTATTGTTCCTCTTCTGATTAAAGTTGGTTTTGTGCAGGCTTTCCTCAAAGCTCAAGTGAAGGAGAGGTTTCAACTTTCAAGTAGTACCTACTACAAAGATGGAATATATATATATTCTCAATCAACTCCAGGCAGCAGGCAGTAGCAGGCAGCAGCAAACCCGCTGCAGCAATGCTGGAATTGCTGAAATTTCATTTTTGGATGTGTTTGTGTTCTAAAATTGCTGAAATTTTATGTGTTTATGTTCTAAAATTGCTGAAATTTTATGTGTTTGTGTTCTAAAATTGCTGAAATTTTATGTGTTTGGATGGTTTAATGAAGAATAATTTTTTTAATTTTTTTTTTAATTTTTCATTTTCAGTTCCACGAAACTGACAAAATCAACCGGTTAACCGAAACCCGCTGGAAAAAACCGAAACCGAGAGAAAACCGACTAAAACCGAACCGATGGTAAACGGAACGGTTATGAAGAATTATTTGGAAAACCGACCTTGCCGGTTTCGGTTTTGGTTTGGCACAAAATCGAACCGAAACCGGCCATGTACAGCCCTAACTAGAACTGACTTGAAAAAAATATTTCATATACTATGTATTTATACATTTATATCATATTTTATATGTTATATTTTGTTTCATAACTTTTTTTCACATAATTTAAAATAGCCCAATTTTAAGTGTCGAGTTAGTTTCTTAAAAATAAATTATACACGTACGTATATCGTTCCAACTTACTCTTAAATCATGATCCGCTGATCGGATTTGACTTTTACGAATCCATATAATAATTGTACGTTTGTCGAATTTCAAATTGCTAACTAGGTGATGGACTAAGATGTTCACCGGGGCATATAAGCCATATATAGGGCCAAATTTTGATTGACTGTCAAAGTAAATAAAATAAAATTGTAATAAAATAATAAAATAGTAATTTTAAGGCATAAAGCAAATAAAATTTGACCTTTAAAGGTGAAGTTTTCTGTTGTCCTGTAAGATATGTAGGATTTCAATTTCAAAAAGATTTTCTCCACATGTACAGTTAATTATTATAATGTAACGTGTGTATTATCATAAATTAGTAAATATTTAGTTTTGGGAATTCGATAAAAGATAAAATAATAAAAATGATGGATAGTTATGAAAATCCATTTTTTTTCTATTTAAGATAATAGATAAATGTCATCTATATATACGAGACAACGGGAATATCAGAATCTTATTTGTTTAGTTATTCATCTATTTTTATCTTTTCTTAAATGATTTTGTTTTTTTTAAATGATCAAGTAAAATATCAGTGTTTACGTGATCAAGAATAATTACAATCTTATTCAATATGGTAACGATATATATGAGACAGGTATAGTGACTTAATGCAATGCAGGGAAGAATTATCATGGTATCAACAAAAAAACTTAATTTGTATATTGAAAATTTCAATTGAATAAAAAAGTTCATGAGCAGTATCATTGATTTATCCTTTTCTGATTTGTTTATTAGATCTCGATGACGAATATGAAACATGATTTTAATAAGTTTTGCAGATTTTGGAAAAATTTAATTTTAATTTTTCATATTTAAATTATGGATACTTAGTTTTTTTAGCCCTAACTTTATGACCACTGTTGTGTTTGGGTTCCAGAAAATTTGAAATTAGAGTTTGGGTTAAAATACTCGAGTTGACAGTATTTAGTGTTTAAAAAAGAGTTAAATAATTAAAATTACTAACTTAAACTTAACTTTTGATTTATTTACTAACTACATCCTCATTTTCTTATGCATTGCTTTCTAACCTAAATTTTATAACCGAAGTTGAACGAGTATATTTTCTTGTTATCTCTGATCTTAAATCAATTGGTGATTGTATGATTTCTTTAGTTTACGAAAATAATGTATTAAAACTTATAAACTTATTCGGAAATCAATTGTCAATAAAGGTCTTTATCGTTTAGAAATTGAAAATAACTTCTCAAAAAAAGTTGTTTTTGAAATTTAGACAAAAATCAAGTTGATTTTCTTGTTTGAATCGACAAGTTTTATTCGTACTCAAAATCATTAATGAAGGATGGGATTAGTTCAAATACCTATCTACCTACTAAAGCAGCACGAAGTCGTGAACAATTCAGATGGATTTCAGGCATGCTGCTGGTAGAACTTGTGATGTTTTTATCTTGGTCTTTTCTAGTATACCTTGTGTGGGTCTTTTGTTGCTGGTGGATATGTCTTTTGGTTGTATGCTTAGCTCATTTTATAGCTTGCTTTTCCCTGCAAATTCAAAAATAAAACAAACCAAACGTTCACAAACACTAAAACTTCTCTTAACACCCACAATTCATCACTAAAAATCCTCGACAACAGCTCCTCTTGAACTGGTTTTTAGGCTCAAAACCGTGTCCAAACCATCTACAAACTCACATTATACTCTTTGTTTCTAAACAAACTTGGATTTGTAAGACAACCCAAGTTTCTTAATCATACAATCACCATTTCTTTCCTCTTGTTTTCATCTTTTGATCACATATGTGTACGACATCAGTTCAATCATCCTCCCTATTTTCTTGGCAGCAAGCACAACCCAAAACTCTAACCAACTTGTACTCGAACTCATTCCTTGTCTGAACTTCTCTTACGATTCTCAATAAATCCTTATCAATTTCGTGTACTTGTTACTTTTATCATCACATTCAGGCCCGTCCTTGGGCCAAAGTTGACCTTCATCAACTTTAGGAAGGAAACCAAGGAGGGGCATAAAAATAAATTATGTTACATGTAATATCTTCAAATATATATGAGATAAAAATCATATAGTAGGTGTAGGTCAAGTCAACGAAGAAATTGCATCTCTTAATTTCAAGAGATATGAATTAATATCTTCAAAAATAGAGTTGTGTATTTCTACAATTTTCCCATCTCATGCATATCGTCAGGTCATCTGGTCAAGTAATATTATTACACTTTCGCAACCCTTAAAATATTTTTGTCGTAGAAAAAAAAAATAGTGGAAGCAAGAAAAGGAAAAAATGTTATGGATGAACTTACTAATGATTAACATCGTTTCTAAAAAAACTATTGATTAATAATTATTTTTATTCTAGTAAACATATTCCCTATATAACCATTAATAGTGTAGTTATTGTGATAGTGTAACAATGAGTACATATGAAAAGAAAAAAAAATCGTTTTTTATTTTTGAAATAGTTGATATTTTCTACTGGTCAAAATATGTTAACATGGTCACATTTTCGAAAAAAATCACCATAGTTTCTGACAAATAAAAAAGATGATGAAGCAAGATGTGTTTTAAAAGATTTTAATCAAACACGTGCTACTTAAGTGTTAATATATTTGTGTTATAATAACTGGCGACGTTAACTAAATATAAATTAATTAAAAATAAAATTGTTTTTATGACAGTTAAGACGGTGAACTACGATCCTAGGATCCAAACTCTAATTTCAAAAAATTTGGGATTCAAATGCAACACTGATCACAAAGTTGGGACCTAAAGTATAAATATCCCTTTAAATTACTTAGTTTCTTCACTAGATAGATATATGAAACAAAAAGTGTACAAACTTGTAAAACAAGAAAATCGTAAAAAGAAAGGAAGATTACAAAAAAAAAGATAAAAAAAGAATCAATAAAGGAGATAAATAATAATAAAAAAAGTGTCGTGGACATAAATAGAGAAAGGTGGCCCTATAAATTTAAGGCCTTGTTCACTTTAGCCTTGTGAAGTCTGGGTCATGTGAACAAAATCACGGCCCTGTTAATATCTAGGGTCCTAGGAAAAGCCATAACCAGAGTAAGATTTTATGATAAAGGATTTAATGTCTTCCCCGTTTCGAAAGCCGTTTGGAGTGCCCTTTTTGCTGGAAAACACTAAAAATTGACCAAAAAATCAGTCTTATAAAGCACATGTTTATTTGCGATATATGATATTCAGCGTGGGATCCACGACTTCCAAAAACGGTTCACCATACCTAAATTAAGGGTTTAGATGTTGTTTTCTAGATTGGAACTGTCCCTTTTGGTCTACCTTTAGAAAACAATGTTGCTTCCCGCTTTTGAAAACAAAGAATTATTGAGATAACCCTTACGTCGTGTTTAGTTGGAAGAAAGGAATATGATTCATGCAAATGTGCTTCTTGGAATATGATTGTTTGTGCAAAAATATATCTTATGTTGATTGTGTTAATGTTGATGATCTCTGTAATATTTCTCTCCTTAAAAATGGAGTTAGGGAGGGTACCTGCAAAAATGCTATAATGCTTGAGTTAGCTAGAGTTTTTCACAAAAGATTGTGTGGAAAGGATTTCATATTTTTTAGGTGTTTAAATTCCCTGTATTTATATGCTTATGTCTTGGGGATCAACCCTAATTTCGAGACAAGTCATCACTTGTGCTGACTTATCCTGCAAGTCATCTGGAATGTTCTAGAACCTTCTCCTATGTGCCTTGGCCAGCAAATATTCCAAAAATTTCTTCTAGGGTTGTGATATTAGGCCAAGGGTTAGGGTGCAAATGGCCAAGCCTAAGTAGACACATAAATGGCAGAGCCAAAATAGAGGTGCAAATGACCAAGCCCAAACGTAGGGGTGGAAAAATCTTGAAATATATAATATATGGGTGTAAATTTCCCAGGGGAGTAAACATACAAAAGAACACCAAAGTTGGGCGTAAAAATCCAACCCTAATTAAGCTTGGCTCACCGACAGGCTTGGATTGATTGCCGGCAAGTTTCGCCGGTCCGGCCATGGCCGAAAGAAAATTAATCCTGTCGCGGCCGGACGACAGTTGATCCATCTGCAACCGGATGACCTCTCTGTCCGGCCGCGACTATCCAGTACATCTCATGATGATGTGGTAGACTATGTTAACGTGTCAGGATGACAGGACAACATTTACTGACATGGCAGTTATGCGAGCAATAATTGTTGATGTGGCACTGTCATGCAACACCATATTGATGATGTGGCAATATACTGCTGATGTGGCACTGCATGCGACACCTTCATGATGACATGATACTGAATACGTGGCACCTAATTATTGACGTGGCATCCAACTGTTGATGTAACACCTAACTGCTAACGTGGCAGTTTTTGTATTGCTCACTACTGGATGGGAAGTGCCAGGAAGATAACGACGTGGCAGTTCCATGTGGGGGACAATTGGGATTCACTGATTGCAGGTTATGTAAGTGCATCCGTTTGTTTTATCCATTGTCTTCGTTTTCCCGAGCCCAAGCCTACATATACGATAAATATAATGCTACACTTAGCCTATATTTGGTGTCAGATTATTAGGGTACATACATCGCGCTCTTTTAATCCATAACTTATTGGTTTAAGAAGTTCGATTTCCTTGAATTCTACATGAGGTGCTATGCAAGTCGCCCCCCAAACGTGTTGTTTGGTGTATTCCGCAACTCGCCCTCAGAGTACTGATCGTTTGCGCTGCAGTGTTACATATCTCCCCCCCAACTGATTATTGTCATAGTTGAAGTGATATGTAACTCGTCCCTAGCAAATAGTGAATATCATGATGCTTAATGCTCACAAAAGGGTGCACTTCGTTGCTACATCTTGCTCGCGCATGGATGAGGATTTGAGGTTTTTGCTATCTCAAATTCGCGTAGCGGGTCAATCCTACTCGTGTAGAGTTGAGATGGGTGTATCTTCACGCGCCTTGGCATGTGCAAACGATTGTTATATCTGTTGATGTCCCATATAGGAAAAATACTTGGTATGGGAAAAAAATGCTCAAACCATGCATATACCTTATCTTCCTTAATACAAGAGATTATGTGTTTCGTGTGAATGACTACAACCTCAAACAGCATAGCTTTGCATATGAAACTGATTGCGAATTCAAACCCTCCGCTATACTTCATAAAATTTAACACGAACAATCAAAATATGGATTACCAAAATAATGTTGAACTAAATATTTAAACATGAATAATAAGACAGATACTCACTGCCCGACAACAATTGCCTCGTTAAAACCTTTGTGTGGAAAACTCATTGGGATAAAACCAACACCAAGGAAAAAGAGTGCAGCACAGTGGGATGTTAACGAAACTACTTTTACCCAAATCTAACTAATGAAAAAACCTCTTCAAGTGGAAAGAGTTCCAAGGTTTCCATGGATTGGAGTATTTAGTCTCATCGAGCTTTTTTAGGTAATAGGAACCACTAGATGAAGGTCTATTGATAAGTGCATAAAATACATTATTTGAATATCAATTTCTTATGTTTTTCTTAGTTATTTCTCTTGTATTTAGTATATATTACGTTCGTTTTGAGTTTTTTAGGTATTTTAGAGTCACATGGAGCAAAAGAAGAGAATTAAGAGGCTATGACATTGTTCGGAGTCATTGGGCATTAATGGGTGCAAAGCTAGCAAGCACACAAGTCTCTAGTGCATCAAAACTGAAATTTCTAGGGGACAACAAAGTTTACAAAGCGATTCAGAGAATTATTAGGAGGAGGCCTATTGTTCCATAAAGTTGTGCTATATGGAGTCAAAGTGTTAAAGGAAAATAAGTATGACTAGGGGCACCACCTTCATATTAAAACTAA
Organism: Papaver californicum; assembly: GCA_023531435.1. Classification (NCBI taxonomy): domain Eukaryota; kingdom Viridiplantae; phylum Streptophyta; class Magnoliopsida; order Ranunculales; family Papaveraceae; genus Papaver; species Papaver californicum. The sequence goes on along the minus strand of JAJJMC010029784.1, from coordinate 2,790,269 downwards.
ATTCTTTATCTATTGGAAAAAATCTAGGTCGAACCAAGATACACAACAACTCACTCTTTCTTCACGACCAATTCTTGTCAAGATTTACGCTAACGAGCTCAGGTGAGAGATGGTTCATGTTAGTCTGTGGTCATTATGGAATTTGAACTAGACATCGAGAAGAGAAGAAGTCAGACTCAACATATTATCGAGAGTTTGGAGAAAGAAGAGAACTACTTACGTGAACTGAGTTTAGGTACTGATGCTTTCGAACGATTATGGAGATGTAAGTAGATTAACAACGAGAATTAGGCGATGGGTTTTGAGACAGTGAAACAACGACGAAAGAAAAGATGGGTTCTAGTTATGGGTTATTATCATATTCAATATGGAGAAGTAATTCAAGTTCTATGATGGATTTAGAGAATGCGTGGAGAAGCATAAAATAAAAGAATAACTGATAATGATTGATTTGAGTGTGTCGAGATCACTACCATAAAGAACTTAAGGAGGATATGCCGTAAGAAGACGTAGAAATTTGGGTTTTATACTATCCAGTAATTCGAATTAGAGAGATAGATGATGATTAAATGGATGTTACTGCTAGCAGCGAGAGAAATTACAAAGAACTAGTTGTATGTAGCTTTTTCTAGTATGATGCTGTGATTTCAGGGTCGATAGAAACATGGATTTATGAAGAATGGGGTCTGAGTTTGATTGGTGTGGCTGAGAAGAAGGGATTGTTAATGATTCGGTATGATGGTTTGGTTTGGAGATAATTAGAAAGGGTTATCGTGAAACATCTGAGAAGAAGAAACAAGAATATATGCAATGGGTACTGTAGTTGTATAAAATCTAACTAATCATATCTATCCATTCATTCATAAATAAGAAGATAAACAAGCAAACTAAGAACATAATAACATACACACAAGAAATATACGTGGATAAAATACTTGATATTACTTTGGAAATAAACGTCTTACAATGGTATAAACTCAACCTCACTCAAGAACACTCAAAACAATACTCTTAAACTTGTTATATCTCTCTTTCTCCAAATGACATAGCCTGTTTATCTCTTAGCAGAGTCCAGTATTTATAAGCCAAAAGCTCATACATCCAAACTACAGTGTTGAACGTCCATATCCAAGTTGTTGTCTTCTGATTCGGGGATAGGGTCTGAACCATCTAATGCCATGCCCCGACTTTCTTCGTAGTATATCCCGATTAGCTTCTTGCTTCATCGCTTCACTGTAGTCGCTTTCCAAAGTACGAAATGGATTCTTCTCATGGTCCTAAGTGAAACTTTTCTTCCGAGTTGTGTCAGTTGCATTGATTGCTTCTGACCACTTCACACGAGCTATGCAGCAGCATTTCATGTTTTGTATCCTCATTCAAACTTAGCCATTAATCTTTGTTTTTGCCTTCCACGTGTCATCATCCTAGATTAATGTGGTAGATACCTCGTCTGTTGTTTTGGACCAGGTGACCTTCTTCATTGTTTCGTTTTCATCATAATATCATGATCCTTCTCTTTAGATGTTGACATGTGTATCTGGATATTTTACCATTATATTTTCCCCTTTCTTTCCATCTAGACCAAGAGTAAGATGGGAAGAAAATCTTTGTTTTCCTTTAATCGGCTCCACGTTGCTTGGTAATCGCCACGTCCCTTACCACCTTCTCATTTTCATTCCTCATCCTTTTATCCCTTAATAAGAGAGATAGAAAATTCTTTTCATTATTTCCTTCCAACATTGTCTTTGCACTTTCTCCCCTTTCAATTTTTCTCAGTCCACCGCCATTAAAGCTCTCTCGCTTCTCTCTGTCATACCCTGTGTTATTCATTGCCTATTCTAATCTTCCTCTTGGTAAGTATTGTTGTTGCTGACTAGGGTGCCTCTCTCTATAGATGATCATCGTCTTTATCAAGATCATCGTGGCTGAAAAATCATCAAAACCTCCACAATCATCCGGGAAGAAGTATGCACCTTATTTATTCTCTGAAGACAATTATTTTGTACTTGATTCTTTGTTTCCCACTTCTGATTATTATCTCAGGCTCGTGATAGATTTAATTCTCTTTTTCCTGATCATCATGTTTTCTGACGAATATATATGTTTCTCCTGATTGTAGAACTGCTGATAAAAAATCTTCATATAAACCTCTTGAGATGGGTGATTATCAATTCCGTGCAAATCTTAAGGCTAAGTATTCTCTTCAAGCCTTTGATATGACCATGTTATCTGGCCAAAGAGGCGTACTAAACCCTAAGGCATTCAATGAGTTTGAACATTCGGATCGGGCTACCATTATCACTAGGGGTCATCTCGAAGCTGGTCTCTGACTTCTTCTCTACAATTTCTCTCGTCCATTGATATATGAGGTCTTGTCGCGGGTTAGTCTGACTCGAGCCATTGGTCAATACAACGGAAACTGGTATCGCATTTTTGCTGAGTGGGATAGACGGAGTAGGGGTGAATGCACTAAATTGGATCACTCTACCTTTTAGCCTGAGGATGCTTCGAAGTATATATCTCATAGCGTTTTATATAACTATAAATATTTTAATCCCTCCTCTGGAAAACTCGCTGGTTTTTCCTTTGGTCCAGCCCGATAATAATGCCAAAAATTTGTTGTTGGATGAAATCCTAAAGGTATAAAGGGGTCGAATTTTTACCTCCGCCATAGAAATGACCATAATTGGGACAAACTTCCTCTCATTATGCACAAAAACTTTATCTTTGGGAAAAAAACTATCTCTCAGTCTTTCGATTCTGATCGTGCCCCGTACCGACCCTGGGTTGGCAATCTGGAGAAGGTATCTCTTTCTTTCTTTTTCTTTTCTTTTTTCTGCCTATACTCCGAAATTTTATAGCCATCCAAGAGTCGTAAGAAAGGAAGAGTTCAATCTGGAGGAGAATATGTTAAGGTAACAAATATTATTTTCCTTTTATTTTTTTAAGTACATGTACTTGCCCCTATTTTTTTTTCTTAACATTTGTTGTTGTTGTTGTTACTTACAGAAGTTGAAAGCTATGGCTACTGACGGGGATGTTGTAGAAGAAAATGACGATGAAGATGGTGGAGAAAAGCTGATGGTATTGTTGAAATTGTTGATGTTCAAGATGATGATGTTCCTGAAGGTACTTCTAGTGGTAAAGTTAAAGGTAAAGGTAAAACTATTGTGGAAACGACTTCTGAAGATGTTATTGGTGGTGATCTTGATAAGGGTGAAAGCGGAGCTGGTGATAAAGTTGTTAATGCTGGAAGAAATAAAAGTGGTGATGGAGAAAAAGATGACAAAGGTATTGGTGGAGAACAAAGTGGTGTTTCTGGAAATATTGGAGGGGAAAAAGTTGTTGTTGAGGATGTTAGTGGAAAAAGTGATAAATATGTTGATGGTGAGAATCTGGAAGGAGGTATAATTCAAACTGTTATCTTTCAATCTTCTGTGTTTGCCCCATATTCGAAATTGACGAGTGGTATTCTTGTTGTAGGTGAGTTGGGTCCGAAGCTGGACTTTGAAGTTCATATTTATGATAATGAGGATATTGAAGTGCTCTTCAGCTCTGGTGATAAGTCAGAGGAGGAAGTAAACAAGGATAAAGCTGAGAAGCCGAGTCTGGAGAATTTTTTTACCCTTTTATCTTCATATGCTGAGGGCAGTTCTAGCCAAGGATTGGTGAATTGGGATGAACTCTTATGGTTTCTAACTTTCAAGGGTCCACTTCGTTGACCATCTCGGGGACTGCTGATGAGTCGCTTAGAGCCCTTTTCTCATCTTTTTTCGTGTCACTCCCATTGCTGGTGATAAAGTTGTTAATGCTGGAAGAAATAAAAGTGGTGCTGGAGAAAAAGATGACAAAGGTATTGGTGGAGAACAAAGTGGTGTTTCTGGAACTGTTGGAGGGGAAAAAGTTGTTGTTGAGGATGTTAGTGGAAAAAGTGATAAATATGTTGATGGTGAGAATCTGGAAGGAGGTAAAATTCAAACTGTTATCTTTCAATCTTCTGTGTTTGCCCCAGATTCGAAATTGACGAGTGGTATTCTTGTTGTAAGTGAGTTGGGTCCGAAGCTGGACTTTGAAGTTCATATTTATGATAACGAGGATATTGAAGTGCTCTTCAGCTCTGGTGATGAGTCAGAGGAGGAGGTAAACAAGGATAAAGCTGAGAAGCCGAGTCTGGAGAATTTTTTTACCCTTTTATCTTCATATGCTGAGGGCAGTTCTAGCCAAGGATTGGTGAATCGGGATGACCTCTTATGGTTTCTAACTTTCAAGGGTCCACTTCGTTGACCATCTCGGGGACTGCTGATAAGTCGCTTAGAGCCCTCTTCTCATCTTCTTTCGTGTCACTCCCCATTCGGATATGCTTCAAGTTGTTCCCTCGTATGGCATCGATTTTTTATCGGAACATGATGACTCTGGTATGTATACTTGTTGTACATCATTTTTGGTATTCATTGGTCTCTTCGCGCTCGTGACCTCTTGTGATTTGTAACCGCAGAACCACAACGTTTAACTCCTCAACTTTGCCGCTTTTTAGGAGATGCAAAATAGGAATCAACAATTGAAGGAGCAGGTGCAAGATGGTGAGATTCAGCTGAAGAAGTTAGAGAAACAAGTTATTGAGCTGCAAGGTATCTTGTTGTTTCTTCATCTTCTTTTTTTTTTCCTACGACAAGCTAGATTTTAGAAATTTTGAATATTGGTTATTACTGGTAGCCATTGTTGGTTCTTTTAGTCAAGAAAGAATAGATGAGTTCCACGAGATGAAGACTGAAGTTAGGTTTCTTAAAGGGGATGTTACCAATTTAGAACCGTGTATTGTCAATAAGGATGACAAGATCACTAGGTTAGAGTCTAAACTTAGTCATCTTCGTAGTTCTGGTCTTGGGTTTGATCACATCCGACATCTAGAGTTTAAGATGATCAACTTCAGTACCTTGCTGATGATCGCCTTCTTTATATCTTTCCCTCGAGGGTAGATGCTCTGATCTAGAGCTCAAGAATCGGGATCTCCTTGTTGATCAGAGATATTTGACTAGTTTGAAGGGCAGAGCTGAGATTGTGATGAGAAATAATCAACCCATCTAAGATCGCTATGATGCCATGAGTCATAGCCTTGATCAAGTTCTGGAACAATTTAAAAGTATTCAAGTCTCTTATGAAAGTCAGAAACTTGTCTCCGAGAATCATCTAAAAATTTGTATGTCGGGGAGGAGAAATGATCTTGCCCCAAAAGTTAGTGAACTTGAAGCTACTTTAACTAAGAGTTAGGAGAGTCTTAAGATGGTAATTCATATTTTTGAACTTATGCTTTGTTATTTCTATTAATCTGATCTAACTTTTATTCTGTTTTTTTTAAATGCCAGTCGAGCAGGAGAAAATTTTATCTCTGAAGGATGAGGTTACTCGTCGGAAGAATGCTGAATCGGCTATGGCTTCTGAGGTCACATAATTGAGAGATCCCCTCTCGGCTCGTGACAAAGACCATGAGAGGGATCTTGAGCAGGCCAAGAAGCTGTTCCAAGAGCAGGTTGAAGTAAAGGTGAACAAGATTATCGCGGCGAAGAAGGCCAAAGTCTGATCGAAGAATTTTGGGTCTCACTCTGATGCTCCTGCCCCATGAATTGTTTATTTCTTCCTCATTTTGAACAACGTTGATATTTTTGGGTGTTGTGTCACCTTTTGTGGTTCTACTCAATGAGTTTTCTGGGTGCTGTCTCACCAAAAAATATTTTTTGTGTCTTCATCAGTTGAGGGTGATCTTGATATACTTCTGTTTTCTTGCTACTTTTCATTTGGTTTATTTATATACAACTTTTGGGACCTGCATGTATCGTGTTTTTCATAGCTCTGTCAGTTTTCATATGATAATTGTGTTATCCCATTTATTTGATATCCATAACAAGGAAGATCACCGGACCCAATGCCATGTATCGATTAGGATATCTCATCATCGTTAGTCTCTAGTTTATGGAATGTGTTACGTCTGAAAAATATCCTAGTCTAGTGTCTAGACCACATCAGGGATTAATCGATTGCCCGAGTACGAATAGCCTATTGTAACTCAATCGTAGGGATCCCTTTCTCATATCGATTGACCTCTAGGACTAGGTCATGGGACCACCTGTGTTAGTCTCTGGGTGGCCCCTTCGACTCTGGCCACCTAGTCCAGAGTCCTTAGATCACATTGGTTCCCTGAGTACGAATGATCTATTTTTGACCTCGTAGATCGTGGGGTTACCATAACCAGTCTCTGGGTAACCATTTCAACTTTGGCATTACCAGAGTCCTCAGATCACCTCGGGGGAGGAACGTGCCTTTCCCCGATTACGAATGATCCTATTTTGTAACCATGACTTACCTCTTAAGAATAGTATAACTTCAGATGCCTTATGTTCCAAGGATGATACATCTCCTTCCCTTCTTGCTTGAGCATCTTGTAGGCACCCTCTCGTACCTTTGAGAATATCGTATAGCCCCTCCCCCCCACCCCACCCACCCCCACCACCCCCCACCCCCCCGCGCCCCACCCCCCGATTTAGGCGTTAATTTTTATCCTTCTTTCTCTCTTTCATACTCGGGGATTTCCCTTAGGACCAACTGTCCTGGGTGTAACTCTCTTGGTCGGACCTTCTTATCATATTCTCTTCGTAGCCTTCGCTGATAGTTATCTATTTTTTATAGTGCAATTTCTCGCGCCTCCTCCAGACTATCCAGTTTGGCGAGTATCATATTTGACATGAGGTTCTTTATCCAGGCCTATGACTTAGTTGTAGGGATCATTATCTCTGTTGGAAAAATTGCTTCAGTTTCATATGTGAGCATGAAAGGCGATAACCCTGTAGCTTTTCTCTTTGTAGTCTGATAGGCCTATAAAACATTGTGTAACTGCTTGCACAAATCACCATAGTGGTCATCTAACTTTTTCTTCAAACTATCAGCTATGGTCTTGTTTGTGATCCCAACTTGGATATTGCTATGGGGGTATATAGGTATAGATTTACTCTTCTTGATTTGATAAGTGTTGAATAATAGGTCTATGTTAGTCCCTTGCAGTTGTTTCCCATTATCTGACACTATTGCAGCAGGTATCCCGAATCGACAAATGATGTTCTCGAATAAAAATTTGAAGATATCCTTGTCCCGAATATGTTTCAAAGCAGCTGCTTCCACCCATTTGGTGAAGTAATTAGTGGCCATAATGAGGTACTTTCTTTGAAGCGTTCCTTCTTGGAGTGGTCCCATGATATCAACTCCCCACTCCGCAAAGGGCCACAAACTCAACACCGAATTTAGGGATGTAGATGGTGCATGGATCCTCTTTCTGACTCTCTTACATTCCTCGCAGACTTTTTCCATATGTTTTGCATCCTCATGCATATAGGGCCAGAAGTAACCCATGGTTTTTTCTCTTTGAGCTAAGTTCTTTCCTGAACTGTGATTGCCTGCATCCTCATAATGCAATTCCATAAGAATCTAATTCCCTTGCTCCTTGCCTAGGAATCTGAACAATGTTCCCAGAAAGGATTGTCTAAGATTCCATATCTGAGATGGTCGTTAGCTTCCCTACTTTTGATTTTATGTGCTTGGGTGGTACTCGTTGGTAGCTCTTCAGATTCGAGATAACGATGGATAGGCTCTCCCCAATCACCGTGTTCGTATGGTCCTGACCCGATTATGGACTCTCTGCTATCTTCCTCATAGGAAATCGAAGAAGCGAGGACTCTCCCAAATCGAATTGCATCTACCGTTGGATCTTTTATCGTAGATGTGATATAAGCCAAGGGATCTGTATGTTTGTTGATTCTTCTACAAATATGCCTAAGTTTGATGCTTGGAACCTGGTTCATGTATTGTCGAGCCAGTTTCAGATACTTTTCTAATAAGGTTCTAGAGTCTGGTAATCCCCCCTTATCTGTCGTTATGCCAATTGAGAGTCGCTGGTAAGTCTTACTTCTTTTAATCCCATTTCTATGATGAGTCTTAGAGCATCGATTACTGCTTCATACTCGGTGACGTTGTTGCTAGCTTTGAATTCGAGTATGAAGGAATGGACTATCGTTTCCCCTTAAGCATTGTAAATATTATACCTAGTCCTGATCCATCATCGTTGGAGGAGCTATCTGTGAATACTTCCCACCTTTGAGGATGACAGCTCTCCAGAAGACCTGATGACTCGTCGTCTTCTATCCCAGGAATATCTTCTACCTCTTCTTCTTCTTCCAGGGGAAAGTCATCCAAGAAATTAGCTATGACTTGTGACTTAATTGCTGTGCGCATCTGATAAGTGCATAATTTATATAATTTGGATATTTTTCTTGTATTTAGTGTATATTACGTTCGTTTTGAGTTTTATAGGTAATTTGGGGTCGCATGGAGCAAAAGAAGAGAATCGGGAGGCCATGACATTGTTCGGAGTCATTGGGCGTTAATGGGTGCAAAGCTAGCAAGCACACAAGTCTCTAGTGCATCAAAAATAAAAATTATTAGGGGGAAGCCAAGTTTACAAAGCAATTCAGAGAATTACTAGGAGGAGGCCTATTGTTCCATAAAGATATGGTACATGGAGTCAAAGTGTTAAAGGAAAATGAGTATGACTAGGTATTTTAGAGTCATTTGGAATAAAAGAAGAAGAATTGCCAAAAAAGGCAAAATTATCAGGAAAATAAAGATGTTATTCGCTGCCAAACATATGCTAAGGTCCAAGAAACATTATTTGAATAAATTAGGAAGAGGGTTGCCCCTTATCCAACCAATGAGTTCCTTGATCCGGGTCACTATTAAACTTCAAAGCTAGGTCTCGAACAACACCTCATCATCTCGTACCGAGTTATAATTGATGAGATTTTAGGATAGTGGTAAAATAGGTTCGATTCTCGGACTTGTGAAATTTTAATTTCTAGACCTAATTTTTAATAACAGAAAATAAAGAGAATTAAAACAATTTGATTTTAAAATGGATAAAGAAAAACTAAGGCTTAAGATTCCACCATTAACTAATACTTCAGTGATAACATTTAACAATTGTTATATTCAATTTAATCTAAATATGCCAAAGATAGGTTTTTGAAAGAATAATTGTTAATCAAGAGCATGAGACATCAAGAGCTTAAAAACCAAGTATGACCCATCAGAAGAAAACATAATTATTTGAGAAAAACTATTTTTTCAATTTTAATTCAAGCAATTAATAATAAAAGAATTGTAGAATAAATATACTTAAAATAAAAGTTATCATAATTATTGGATGAACAGCTTCCTCCGTCGCCCCAGCTATGGTGATTAGCTCATTATAATGGAAACACACTCAAAATAGACTTTCATTGCTCAAAAGGTGCTTACGATGGTGAAAAAGGAGTAACACAAAAGTTTTGAGACGTATATAAACGTTACAGTGAAGTGATCTCAGTGTTACAGAAGAAATAAAAGGAAACAAGAAAGAAGAACGGACCGATACCGCAGTAGAAATAAGACTGCCTTAGAAGCTGAAGATACGACTGAAACAGCGACAAAGAAAACTTAACTGTCAACCATTTTTTTTGCGGCAGCATTGACGTGTTAGGGTATCTTTCAAGTGTTTAATTATTTTGAGAAACCATGAACACGTTTTAATTCCCTAAATCTCGGTTTCCAACCAATCCAGGAATATTTTTACGTGAAGAACCATTCCCGCCATTCTCGGGTGTTTGAAATACAAAAGGGGGTGCCCCCAATCCAAGAGTTGTGTGTCTTTAACACTTTTTCCGGGTGCCTTTACCACTTTTCGAGCCGATTTTTCCGCAAATGTTTATTTCTCAAAAATACCTACAAAAACATAAAAAACCATAAATAGTACAAAATCGAACACTATCAAAATAGATAATCGAGCACAATTTAGACATAAAAATGTGTCTATCAAATACCCTCAAACTTACTATTTGCTAGTCCTCGAGCAAATCTAATCTACAAAATAAAATTCTAACTCACTTTGCAGGAATCGCGACTACATTTAGTATATGTAATAAGCCGTTAAACCCCTAAGTGTCCCTAGTGGACGAGTTTTTTCTCGTGAGGGTTTACAAGAGGTATACCTACAAAACCTTTACTCCAAATTTTAGCTACTCGTGAACGATTAAGGATAGATACTAAACAAGCTATTTAGTTGGCTTACTCAATTCTTCGGCTATGGGAATCATTACCCTATATGAGTCGAATTGCTGTACACGAGTGTTTACTCAAGCATACTAAAATTCATATATAAGACAACAGAGCTCTACTCAGATAATCGTTCAACCACAAGACTCAGAATCTATCAAAGTTCAATCACATGAAAAGATTTAGAAGATGGGTATAGAAAAATGAAGTTTGCGCGTGTTGTCTAAGGTGAACGGTGTTTCCCATATCTGTCTGAAGGTCAGTGCCAGGATGAATCCTAATGGATTGAGATACACGGTCTTAATCGTAATACTAATATCGATTCAACTGGTATATATAAGGGTCCCAGCAATCAATTTATTGAAAATAAAAACTCCTATAAAAGTAATGACAACATGATTGGATCGAATTGAATCCAAGCGCATGGTCCTTATCAGCATCTTACATGATAGTTCCCATGGATCCTGCTTTCCACGCTTGCTTAGGCGACGGAGACAGGGAGAACACACATATATTGCTATCAAAGTGTCAATACTCGATTTTTTTTTATAGGAATAGAACTAAAAATGGGGCTTCATCTCAACACTCTATTTCATCCTGGCGGCGATAACAATTTGATGTTGGGCCCCACCAAATCACTTAGAGAAACACAAATTGCAAAAATAAAAATAGAAAGTGATATGGTTGAGATAGACTCCAAGATATGATGACAACTATCATGTTATTTCTAACACCTGAACTCTATCCTTTTATGAATAGACGATTTCAGTGGGCACACCAATTCCTATAGAAAAAGAGCTAAGTTTCCATCTACCCAGAATGCTTAGTGTCACCCTGAAGTGTTCACAAGCTTCTAAATTCCAGAGCTTTATTATTATTACACTAAAAAGTTTCTTCCTTACCCCCAAACTTAAATCAAACATTGCCCTCAATGTTTCTAGAGATGAATGATTAAAAACATGAACAAGGAGAAACTGTTACCAATCGAAAGAAAGGAGTTAAGGAAAGATATTACCGTGTCACATGAGCATGGGTTACCTCCCAAGAAGTGCTAAGTTTAAAGTCTTCATCCAGACTAAGAAAGAATTAGTCACCTCATAAAATCATATAGCAATAGTCAGAACAACTGTGGGTCATCTGAATCAAATAATACTATTACAAATAAGAGGAAACTGCAACAAGCCAAGAAAATGAACAAACCGAGCACACCCTTATCTAGTTTTCTATTTAAGACAACTACTTTTAACTGTGGTTCAGGTTCAGGGTCTATAAAAGGGTTTAGATAAAATATTTTCATAGGTTGGATTTCCTCATAGGCAAGATCAACAGGATCAGGTTATAAGGTCTGGAAAAACTCAACTAAGAACTTAGAAGCACATAATAATAACCTGAATAATTGTGGATCCTCAAAGTCAATCAGATTTGACCCACACAGTTGACTACTATGAAGGTGGTCATTCTTAAGAAAATGTGTCGATTCCCTAAAGTAATTAGGTTTAGTCTTAAAACTTAATAACTGACACATTTGAAATTCTAACGTTCCCACATATGGAAGAAAATATTTTGGTGTGAAAACAAAGTCAATCTTGGTATTATCGCCTAGGTAAACCACATCGACCAGAGGATGGGTTTCTAATAATTGAGCTTCTTTCTGGACATGATTAGGCTCGGGAAACAGTTCTTGAAGATAATTTCTTAATATGGTAGAGGCACAAACATCAAGTCCCAAGTGAGGTACTTCTAAAAGAGTCAAAGGTAAATCACAAGGAGAATGATAATCACCCCCAAACTTAGAATTTTGGGTGTCTCTAGATAGACTAGTCAAAATTGCCCTAATTTTAGATCATCAGATTCCTGAAAATGGTCAATTGCTTCTTCTAAGTTATAATCAAGTGGTGCATCCTCACTCATATTTAAAATCTCTACGGGTCTATCTTGGTTATCTAAGACTATTGTTTCTAAATCGTTGGACTCTAAAACAGTATTCTCAGGATAAACCCGTTCCTCTAAACCATTATCGGCTTCAAAACGAGAAAGTTCTACATCGTCTAAAACAGTGGTATCTCTAGTCAAATCCTCTTCCTTTTGAGTAGGTGAATAATCATTAAATTATTTGGATTTGAACCAAAAATAATACTATCATCATGAAGCACAATTGGAGTGACAATTTCTTGATCACTCTGTCTGTATATTTCAAGTTCTTCACCAATACTATCCTCGTCATCATAAAAACATGAAGATGTTTGAACCTCGTTTAAATAAGTAGTGTTGCCAATTCTGTCCTCGTCCTCTTGACTAGGTGAATAATTATCAAGGGTAGCACTATATTGGCAATTAAGATCATTTTGAGCAATATTATTCTTTGCAGAAATTTTATTCACACTTAATCCAAACCTTTTTGTACTCTCAGTCAACTCCCTGAGGGATTGTTTTAAAAAATCAAATGGATCATAAGGGGTCTTGGTTTGCAACTGCTCATGTGATTCTTCTAGAGGCATACTAGGTTGAAGATTTTGTCATTGGAATCTTATAGAGAATTGAAAGATGAAGTCAACCAAAAAAAAATGAGGTCAATCAGACATCGGATGAGGGAGTAATAATCAAAACAGTGAAATACAAAAAAGTGTCCAGGAAGAATTACAATTGGGTTTATTGGCTCGGACCCAACCGTAAATCTGGGGATTTTGGGTGAGATTTTTGTTTTAAAAAATCGATTGGGTTTATTGTCTCGGACCCAACTGTAAATCTTGGGATTTTGGGTGAGATTTTTGTGTCAGAAAATCGGTTGGGTTTATTGGCTCGAACCCTACCGTAACTGGGGAGTTTGGCACGTGTCTGGGCTTTTAAATTATGGAAAACATGGTCCCGGAAGGATTCTAAACCGAGATTTCGTGGATACTATATAAGGAGACATCCAAGACATTAAGAAAACACCTTTTACACTTGAAAACACAAGAAGAACAAGAATCTAGGGTTGGGAGTTGCAATTGATCATCACGATAAGTAGGGTTTGCTTTACTTGCTTTCTTGATTATTTTCCATGGATTTTGAGAAATCCATGATGAACTAAACTTTTCTTATTGGTTAGAGATGTAGTCCTAAGTTGGAAAACATGTTTATTAATTGAAGTATTCATTCTCATATGTTCATAATCTCTTCAATATCGTTTATGTTCTACCGTTTATAACGCCTTGTATGATGGATTGCTTGTTTGTTTAAGTTGCAAATTAGATGAGCATGCATTGACATCTATAGCTAAACTAGGATTTGAGATCCGTAATTTTCGAAAGACCCTTGTTACAAGTAGTATAACATAGTTGTTAACGACGGGATGTTGCCATGCAATTATGTGTAGAAGTGTGACCTAGGTTAAATCCGAGTGGCTCTTGCGCCGGATTGCTTAGAATAACCTCAACTCACAAATACCATTGCTTTCATTGGGTTAAACTTGAGTGGCTCTTGCGCCAAGTTATTCGTTAAAAAGGATTCAAAGAGTGGCTCTTGCGCCTTTGATGATGATATGAGTTTTTCCGGAGTAATCCTGCGATATGATGCTTTAGGGTTATTGATATTGAGAGTGCATGAATGTTGAGTATGATTTGGTTGATAACATGTTGGAAGATGGAAGATGAACTCTCTAACCAATGTTCTTTATCTCTGATATTCGTTTCAATCTTTTTGCTTTAGTATAATTTAGTTATAATCACAACCAAAACTCCCCCTGTTTACATATGTGATCGAAAGTAATTAACAATCACCTGTCTCTCTGTGGGAACAAACTTGTTCTTATTACTATACTGTAATCTATATTAGTGAAGTAAGAACTTGAATTAATTTTGCTTGGCTGACTACCGACCAAATTTTGGCGCCGCTGCCGGAGAGGCATAGAGGATTGTTATTTTGTTTTTGATTTATTATTTCTAGTGTTTAATTTAGTTTTAAGAATTGTTTTTTCAGGTACTATTTCTTTGGTGAATGCTTAGAGAGGGTAGACCAAGTATAATTGGTATACGACATCGATCAGGAACTTTACTAAAAGAATTCGTTCGAGCAGTGAACACTCCACTTCCTCCAAGTGAGTTCGTCAAGTGAGTTCGCAGATTCAGACGTAGAGGAAGAACAAGAAACAATGGGTGACACAAATCGTACACTCATAGACTTATCGTCTCACAAGTTGGATACTCAACAATGGTGTATTCAGACGACATCTACATTTGAGATCAAACCAAGGTTGATTCGAGAACTTCCAAAGTTTCATGGAATGACTAATGAAGATCCAAATAAACATTTGATGGATTTCCATAACATAATCGTGGCCATGCTACCAGCAGAGACTGATGTTGATGGAGTCATGTTAAGAGCTTTTCCATTCTCCCTAATGGATACTGCTAAGGAATGGTTATACTATTTACCTTCTGGTAATGTCACAACTTGGAATGGTCTGAAGAAACTCTTTTTAGAAAGATACTTCCCTGCATCAAAGGCAACTCAGATTCGTAAAGAGATTTGTGGCATTAATAAAATGGCAGGAGAGACATTGTATGAATGTTGGGAACGTTACAAGAGATTGGTCGCTAGCTGCCCACATCATCAATTCAGTGATGTATTGATCATCCAGTACTTCTATGATGATATTCAAGCAAGTGACAGAAATCTTCTCGACGCTGTAGGTGGTGGTGCATTAGTGAAAAAAACAGTAGCTCAATCTAGAGAGTTAATTGAGAACATGGCAGCAAACTCTCAAAAATTCTCAAGTCGTGGGTCAGAACCACTCGTCAAGAAGGTTAATGAGGTTACTTTTTCACCGCACTTAGAGCATAGAATTGGTAATATGGAGAAGATGATGCAACAAATGGCAGCAGTGATCATCCCATCTTATGAAGAAGAAGCCGAACAGGTGAATGCAGTATTCCCAACTCAGCAGAGACAACAATATGATCCTTATTCCAACACTTATAATCCAGGATGGAGAGATAACCCAAATTTCAGCTATGCGAACAAGCAAGATGTAGCTCCAGGGCCGGTTTTCAATCGCCCAAATGGATTCCAACAACAAGTACAACCTCCACAACAAGCTCAAAATTCAGTATCATTGGAGATGCTCTCTATGATGAAGAATATGACGACGTTGATGCAGAAAAATCAGCAGACAACTGATAATGCGATAAAAGATCTACAAACTCAGATGAGCACTGCCGGTAGACTAAATCATCTGGAGACATAGAATAATGGGAAACTCCCTTCTCAACCTATCAATCCAAGAGAAAATGTCAACGTCGTGACATTGAGAAGTGGTACACAAACTGTGCAACCATAGGAAGCTGAGAAAAACAAAGACCCTAAGGGGCCGGTTTTGGAAAAAGAGATTACTGACTCTTCCCAAACCGATGAGGTGCCTAAAGAAAACTCTAAACCTCCTGTTTCTACTTATGTTCCTCCTTTACCTTTTCCTCGCAGGTTTGCTAACTCGAAAAAGGCGGAACAAGATAAGGATATCTTAGACATTTTCAAGAAGATTCATGTGAATATTCCACTCATACATGCGATTAAACAAGTACCCAAATATGCGAGAATTATGAAGGACTTATGCACCAATAAACAAAGATTAACCGGTAATGAAGTAATGAGAGTGGGGGAGAATGCTTCGGCTATCTTGCAAAAGAAACTAGCACTCAAATGTAAAGATCTCGGTAGTTTTTATATTCTTATTGTTATTGGTAACACGACGTTTAATAAGGCTATGCTTGATTTAGGAGCATCAGTAAATGTTATGCATGCATCTATATATGAATCTCTTAATTTAGGACCTTTAGAAGAAACTGGAATTGTTTTACAACTAGATGACCGTTCTAATGTATACCCTAGAGGTATTGTTGAAGATGTGCTTGTGCGGGTTAATCAACTAGTTTTCCAGCAGATTTATGTGTACTGGAGATGAAAGATGGATCAAATGATGCGTCTATACCGTTGCTACTGGGACGTCCATTCATGCGAACGGCGAGAACAAAAATTGACGTCTATAGTGGAACATTGACAATGGAATTCGATGGAGAAATAATACGTTTCAACATTTATGAGGCGATGCGATATCCTAGTGACGTCTATTCTTGTTTCTCTATTGATGTTATTGACTCTTTAGCTCAACAAATGTTTGATTTGGGGAGTAATGATCCATTGGAGGCTATTATCATGAGAAGTGTGGGTTTTAAAAATCTTACAGATCCAAGAAACGAGCTTAAATTAGGGGATGAATTTGAGGAAGCTATTTGTGAACTCAATTCATTACAACAATTCCCACCAATTCATAATATTTCATTTATCTCTTTACCATGCAATAATGAAAAATTGTTGCCGTATGTCTTGCAGGCTCCTAAACTAGAACTTAAGCCTCTTCCTGATCACCTAAAATACATGTATTTGGGTGATAATGAAGAGTTGCCGGTAATAGTTTCTAAAGAACTAACTGAATTACAGGAACAAAGACTTTTTCGGGTGTTGAAGAAGTATAAACCGGCCATATGATGGACAATTGCTGATATCAAGGGAATAAGCCCTTCTACGTGTATGCATGAAATACTACTTGAGGAGGGAACAAAGCCTACAAGGGAAGCTCAACGTCGTTTGAATCCTCCAATGATGGAAGTAGTAAAGAAAGAGATACTTAAGTTATTAGATGTGGGAGTTATCTACTCTATTTCTGATAGCAAGTGGGTGAGCCCGGTACAAGTTGTACCAAAGAAGTCGGGCGTTACAGTGGTGCAGAATAAAGACAATGAACTTGTCCCAACTTGAGTGCAAACTGGTTGGAGAGTTTGTATAGATTATCGAAAGCTTAATGCAGCCACTAGAAAAGATCATTTTCCTTTACCTTTTATGGATCAGATGTTGGAAAGATTGTCAGGACACTCGTATTACTGTTTTCTTGATGGTTATTCAGGTTACAATCAAATTGCTATAGCACCTGAGGATCAAGAGAAAACCACTTTTACTTGTCCTTTTGAAACATTTGCATACATGAGGATGCCTTTTGGTTTGTGTAACACACCCCGCTATCTTCCAAAGGTGTATGGTAAGCATCTTTTCAGATTACGTTGAAAACATTATAAAAGTTTTTATGGATGATTTCAATGTGTATGGTGATTCATTTGAATTGTGTTTGGATAACCTTACATTGATTCTTAAACGGTATGTTGAAACTAATCTTGTGCTAAATTGGGAGAACTGCCATTTTATGGTAAATCATGGCATTGTTTTAGGCCATATTATATCTTCTAAAGGTTTGGAAGTCGATAAAGCTAAGATCGATCTTATTCGTGCTCTTTCCCTTCCCACTATGGTGAGGAAGATTCGTGCTTTTCTTGGTCATGCAGGATTTTATCGCCGGTTTATCAAATATTTTTCCAAGGTTGCATCACCATTATGCCATTTATTACAAAAGGACGTGGTTTTTAACTTTGATGAGAATTGTTTGGTGGCATTCAATCGTTTGAAATAACTTTTGATAACATCCCATATCATTGAACCACCGGATTGGAGCAAACCATTTGAGCTAATGTGTGATGCCAGTGACTATGCGGTCGGTCCAGTTTTAGGCAAGCGTACTGGGAAACTACCTCATGCCATTTATTATGCTTCCAGAACGTTGAATGAGGCCCAAGAAAACTACACGACCACGGAAAAGGAGTTGTTAGCAATCGTTTTTGCATTGGAGAAATTTCGTTCTTATTTACTTGGTAGGAAAGTTATTGTGTTTTCTGATCATGCAGCACTTAGGTACTTACTTACAAAGAAGGAGGCGAAACCAAGGCTCATTCGATGGATACTACTCCTATAAGAGTTTGATCTCGAAATTAAAGACAAGAAAGGAATTGAGAATACCGTTGTAGATCACTTGAGTCGTCTTGCTGTAGCCAAAGAAGCTATCTCGTTATGTGAAAGCTTTCCAGATGAGCAACTTCTTAGTTACAGTTTCAGAACCATGGTATGCGGATATTGTGAATTATTTAGTGTCTAAACAAATCCCAAGAAATTTGTCTCGTGCTGAGAGAGACAAACTTAAAAAGATAGCGAATCAATATATATGGGATGATCCATACCTGTGGAAACATTGTTCAGACCAAATTATGCGAAGGTGTGTATCCGAATCTGAATACAACTCTATCTTGTTTTTTTGCCATTCATATGCTTGTGGAGGACACTTTGGGGAAAAGAGAACTGCTTTGAAGGTACTTGAAAGTACTTGAAAGTGGGTTATATTGGCCCACTTTATTTAAAGATGCGTATGTATTTTGCACAACTTGTGATAGGTGTCAAAGAACGGGCAATCTAGGTTCTCGAAATCAAATGCCACAAAAGTTTATTCTTTTTGTTGAAATTTTTGATGTATGGGCATTGATTTTATGGGTCCTGTTGTAATTCTTTTGGTAAATTCTACATCTTACTTGTTGTTGATTATGTCTCGAAATGGGTGGAATCTAAAGCCACCTCTACTAATGATTCTAAAGTGGTTACATATTTTATAAAAGAACATATTTTTGCAAGGTTTGGAACTCCAAGAGCCACAATCAGCGATGGGGGATCACACTTTCGAAACAAGTTCTTTAAGAGTTTGTTGAAAAAGTATAACATATCTCACAAGATTGCTAATCGAGAGGTGAAGTCCATCCTAGAAAAAACAGTGAATCCATCAAGGAAGGATTGGAGTTTACGTCTCAATGATGCATTATGGGCATACCGAACAGCATACAAGACTCCTATTGGGATGTCCCCATATAGACTTGTGTATGGTAAACCTTGTCATCTCCCTGTTGAAATCGAGTATAAGGCTTTTTGGGCTATTCAATAGTGCAACATGGAGATGGATGGGGTTGGTAAACAAAGGAAGCTTCAATTGAGTGAACTGGAAGAGATTCGTAATGATGCATATGAAAATTCACGAATCTACAAGGAGAAAACAAAGGCTTTTCATGATAGTAGGATTTCAAGAAAACAGTTTACTGTTGGACAGAAAGTTCTCTTGTTTACTCTCGCCTTCATTTATTTCCTGGAAAATTGAAGTCTCGTTGGATATGACCCTTTGTTGTGTCCAACGTTTTTACTCATGGCGCAGTGGAGATTCGTAGCTTGTTAACAGGGAAGGAGCTTAAAGTGAATGGGCATCGCTTGAAGCCCTATTATGAGCAGTTTGAACCTGAGAAGGTTGAGATCGATTTAGTAGATGCACTCCCTCTGGAGGAATAGCAAGGAATTCCAAGTCGGGCTGAAGACGTTAAACTAAGCGCTAAATGGGAGGCAACCCATTGGTTTTGTATTTCTATCTTTATCTTTTGCTTTTTATTAGTTCTTCATATCATGATAGGGTTTCCCATCTTGATTTTACAGTGGAGGAATCAATTTACATTGAGGATAATGTAAAGTTTAAGTGTGGGGGAGTAATTAAGCATATAGAGTTTTTAGGTATAATTTTAAAACTTTTGTACATATTTGCATGAAAACCTTCAACTTTTAGAGATTTTAGAGTCACTTAGTATACTTCTAGCTACGTTTACATACAGAGTTCTAACCGAAACAACTGAACTTAGAAGTATTAGAGAACTATATTCGGAGTGCTTAGTTGTTGAGAGGCTAGAGCTGACAAAAATGGACTTAAACTGCCTGTAGAGAATACAGTATTAGAGTTGTTGATCATTCAATACCCATGAGTGAGGCACCAAACCTTCAATTGTTCGTTTAGAGTGTTTCATCTGCGCAAATTCCAGGTAGAATGATGAGCTACCTAACCTCGCACCAATTTCAGCACTACTTTTTGATCTCTTGAGTGCTATTTCTATCAATCATGAGGGTGCCATCAGAATTGCTAACTCTATCTTGTAGTCTTGTTTGCAGTTGGCACCATTCTCTCGACAACAAAAGGTCCATAGAAACATATCATCATCAACAAGCGGAACATCAAAAATTTACGCGAAAGTTGAAGACAATCAAGGTTTAAAAGCAACTCAAGAGATTATATATACATGTTGAAGACTTATGTATAAAAGCGAAAGAAATCAAAAGATGTGAGTTAGTGAAGTTCATGATATCAAGGCAATACAAGTTGTGAAGAATCAAGTGGTAAAGTCTCTACCCCACGGCCATAGTAGCTTCATCATTTATTTTTCAGTCTATATTCTCAACAAAAAAATAAATAAAATAAAAATAAAATAAGAGCTTATCATTGCTTTAGTGTATATTTGTTTTTTGTATTCATTCAATAAGGCCATAGGGAAGAAGAAATCTATAGAGAAGTTTCAAACAACAAGAAATTGAGGAAAATAGTTACAAATTGTCAAGGTTCTACGAGGTTCAAAAGTTCATCAGCAACAGTTGAAGACCGAAGACGTTTCTATTGGATGTTGTGAGAGTGGTGCTGATTGCTGATCGGGTGAGAAGGTAAGTAAGCATTCCCATCCTCGCATAGTGGTTGATTTCCTTTATTAGAAGTCACTAGAAAAACAAAAAGGGGTTCTTTTTCGTCCTACGTTCAATGGGATATCATCTTCATATGATTCAGAAGGTTACCTTTCCTTCCTACCATTCAACGTGTGTAGGATTTCTATCTTCATTCCTACCTGCACACATGTGAGAACCATAAAGTGCGTCTTTTTTGAGTGTCAAATTCATAAAATCTTGTTGGTGAGGCAGAAACATTCGGTCACTCTCGAACCTGGATCCTTTCACATGGTGGTTTTCTCCTAACTCAAGGGTTAAACATGAGAATAATGTTCTTTATACTTCTAACTTCTTATTTTTAGTTTGCATAAACTTTATTTCTTCGTAGCTCTTTGGATGCATGTTCTCTTGAATGTTTTGAAGTTGGAAATTAGGTTTTGTGGGTATACCTCTTGTAAACCCTCACGAGACTATAAATCGTCCACTAGGGACACCTAGGGGTTTAAAGGCTTGTTACACATGCTAAGTGTAACCGTATCCTCAAAGAAATGGAGTTGTTGTAGTTTAGGTTAGTTTAGATTTGTAGTTTGCTCGAGGACTAGCGAAAGGAAAGTGTGGGGGAATTTGGTAGGTGCATTATTTGCATTATTTGGATACTCAAATTCATTGATTTCTTGTTAGTTTTGATATCATTATGCTTTGATTTTGTTTCTTTATGAGTTTCTTAGGAGTTCTGAAGTGTATTCAACCAAAGAAGAGGTTAAAGGATGGAAACACAACTTTGAAACATGAGTTCCAGGAAGATTTACGGTTGGGAAAGTACCTCAAAACCCAACCGTAAAAGAAGTTGGTTTTGAAGGCAAATTCCAGGAAGATTTATAGTTGGGTCTAGACTCTCAAACCCAACCGTAAAATTAGTTGAAGAGATATGAAGATTTTGCCATTTCCATCTTATAGAGAATTGAAAAACGAAGTCAACCCAAAAAAAATGAGGTCAATCAGACATCGGATGAAGGAGTAATAATCAAAACAGTGAAATACAAAAAAGTGTCCAGGAAGAATTACAGTTGGGTTTATTGGCTCGGACCCAACCGTAAATCTGGGGATTTTGGGTGAGATTTTTGTATCCGAAAATCGGTTGGGTTTATTGGCTCGGACCCAACCGTAAATCTGGGGATTTTGGGTGAGATTTTTGTGTCAGAAAATCGGTTGGGTTTATTGGCTCGAACCCAACCGTAAGTGGGGAGTTTGGCACGTGTGTGGGCTTTTAAAATATGGAAAACATGGTCCCGGAAGGATTCTAAACCGATATTTCGTGGATACTATATAAGGAGACATCCAAGGCATTAAGAAAACACCTTTTACACTTGAAAACACTAGAATAACAAGAATCTAGGGTTGGGAGTTGCAATTGATCATCACGATAACTAGGGTTTGCTTTACTTGCTTTCTTGATTATTTTCCATGGATTTTGAGAAATCCATGATGAACTAAACTTTTCTTATTGGTTAGAGATGTAGTCCTAAGTTGGAAAACATGTTTATTAATTGAAGTATTCATTCTCATATGTTCATAATCTCTTCAATATCGCTTATGTTCTACAGTTT
Organism: Papaver californicum; assembly: GCA_023531435.1. Taxonomy (NCBI): domain Eukaryota; kingdom Viridiplantae; phylum Streptophyta; class Magnoliopsida; order Ranunculales; family Papaveraceae; genus Papaver; species Papaver californicum. Next base: position 2,768,103 of record JAJJMC010029784.1, on the reverse strand, counting down.
ATAACGCCTTGTATGATGGATTACTTGTTTGTTTAAGTTGCAAATTAGATGAGCATGCATTGACATTTATAGCTAAACTAGGGTTTGAGATCCGGAATTTTCGAAAGACCCTTGTTACAAGTAGTATAACATAGTTGTTAACGACGGGATGTTGCCATGCAATTATGTGTGGAAGCGTGACCTAGGTTAAATCTGAGTGGCTCTTGCGCCAGATTTCTTAGAATAACCTCAACTCACAAATACCATTGATTTCATTGGGTTAAAATTGAGTGGCTCTTGCGCCAGGTTATTCGTTGAAAAGGATTCAAAGAGTGGCTCTTGCGCCTTTGATGATAATAAGAGTTTTGCCGGAGTAAGCCTGTGATAGGATGCTTTAGGGTTATTGATATTGAGAGTGCATGAATGTTGAGTATGATTTGGTTGATAACATGTTGGAAGATGGAAGATGAACTCTCTAACCAATATTCTTTATCTCTGATATTCGTTTTAATCTTTTTGCTTTAGTATAATTTATTTATAATCACAACCAAAACCCCCCATGTTTACATAAGTAATCGAAAGTAATTAACAATCACCTGCCTCTCTGTGGGAACGAACTTGTTCTTATTACTATACTCTAATCTGTATTAGTGAAGTAAGAACTTGAATTAATTTTGCTTGGCTGACAACCTACCAATTGCTAAAAAACCTTATCTTGTAGTTTGATTTGCAGTTGGCACCATTCTCTCCTTCGACAACAACAGGTTCATAGAAACACCATTATCATCAACAAACAGAACATTACAAATTTGAAGAAAGTTGAATACGTTCAAGGTCTACAAGCAACACTACGAGAAATTAGAAAAATTCAGATTCAAAGTGAAGTGACAATATAAGGAGCAAAATTCTATATCCTAGTTGAAGACTAAGTTCAAGAGCGAAAAATCAAAATAAGTGAATTTTTGTAAATTTTATGATACCGAGACAATAAGTTGTGCAGAATCAAGTGGTAAAGTCCTTTCTCTACGTCCATATTAGTTTTATTGTTATTATTTTAGTTTGTTTTTCATAATTCTTGTCTCAAAAAAGATATAAAAAAATAAAGGAAAATAAAAATCAAAAAATAATAAAAAAAATCAGAATCAGAAAAAAAATCAGAAAAAGAAAAAAAAAGAAAAAAAATTGTTTTAGGGTATATTTGTTTTTGTATTAATTCATTAAGGCCCTGGGAAAAAGAAATCTATAAATAATTTTTAAGCAACAAGCATTTGAGAAGAAAATAGTTAGAAATTGTTGAAGTTCTATGAAGTTCAAGAGTTCATCATCTACAGTTGAAGCCAAAGCCGAAGACGTTTCTATGGGACGCTGTGAGAGTGCTGATTATAGATTGGATGACAAGGTGAGTGAGCATTCCCATCCTTGCATAGTGGTTAATTTCATTTCTTAGAGAACAAGTACTTTTCTTCCCACATTTCCATGGGATATTCAAATATAATTCGAAAGGTTCTCCCTTCTCACCATTCAACATGTGCAAGATTCTATCTTCATTCCTACCTGCACACATGAGAACCATAAAGTGCGTCTTATGAGCGTCAATTTCATAAAATCATATTGGTGAGATAGAGGTCGAAACATTCGATTGCTCTCGAACCTGAATTCTTTTATATGGTGGTTTTCTCCTAACTCAAGAGTTAAGCATGAGAATAATGTTCTTTGATACATCTAACTTCTTTTTATTAGTGTGCAAAATTTGTATGTCCTCTTAGCTCTTTGGATGCATGTGCTTTGGAATATTTGAGAGATAGAGTAGGTTTTGTGGGTAAATATCTAGTAAACCCTCACAAGACTATACCTCGTCCACTAGGAAAACCTAGGGGTTTTAAGGCTTGTTACACATGCTAAGTGTAACCGTATCCTCAACGAAAGAGAGTTGTATATTTTAGGTTTACTTTAGTTTGCTCGCGAGGACTAGCAAAAGGCAAGTGTGGGGTAATTTGATCAGTACATAATTTACATAATTTGAATATTAATTTCTTATGCCTTTCTTAGTTATTTCTCTTGTATTTAGTGTATATTACGTTCGTTTTGAGTTTTATAGGTAGTTTGGGGTCATATGGAGAATTGGAAAGCTATGACATTGTTTGGAGTCACTGGGAGTTAATGGGTGCAAAGCTAGCAAGCACACAAGTCTCTAGTGCATCAAAACTGAAATTTCTAGGGGACAATCAAGTTTACAAAGCAATTCAGAGAATTACTAGGAGGAGGCCTACAGTTCCATAAAGACGTGCTATATGGAGTTAAAGTGTTAAAGGCAAATGAGTATTACTAGGGGCCACCACCTTCGTATTAAAACCTTAATCTTTTATCTACTAGAACAAATCTAGGTCGAACCAAGATGCACAACAGCTCACTCTTTCCTCACGACCAGTTCTTGTCAAGATTTATGCCGGCGAGCTCAGGTGAGAGGTGGTTCATGTTAGTCTGTGGTCATTGTGGAATTTGAATTAAACAATGAGAAGAGAGGAAGTAGGACAAAACATAGTATCGAGAGTTTGGAGTAAGAAGAGAACTGCTTACGTGAACTGAGTTTAGGTGCTAATGCTGTCGAACGATTATGGAAATGTAAGTAGATTAACAACAAGAATTAGGCGATGGGGTTTGAGACAGTGAAGCAACAACGAAAGACAAGATGGGTTCTAGTTATGGGTTATTATCAGATTCAAGATAGAGAAGTAATTCAAGTTCTGTGATGGATTTAGAGAATGCGTGGAGAAGCAGAGAATGAAAGAAGAGCTAATAGTGATTGATTTGAGTGTATAGAGATCATTATCATAAAGAACTCAGAGAGGATATGCCGTAAGAAGAAATAGAAATTTTGGTTTTACACTAGCCAGTGATTCGAATTGGAGAGATCGATGGTGATTAAATGGATGTTGCTGCTAGCAGCAAGAGAAATTACAGAGAACTAGTTCAATCCTGTGGCTTTGTCTAGTGCGATGCTGTGATTTCAGGGTTGAGAGAGACAGGGATTTATGAAGAATGGGGTCTGATTTTGATTGCTGTGGCCGAGAAGAAGGGGTTGACAGATATTTGGTATGATGGTTTGGTTTGGAGAGAATTAGAAAGGGTTGTCATGAAGCAGCAGAGAAGAAGAAACAAGAAAATATGCAATGGGTATTGTTCGAAATGAGATGCGTTCTGCTGCTGCTGGTCGGATGAGTAATGATTGTTGTTTGATATGAATGGGTCTGTGAATGATTAATATTTTGCATAGAAGGAGAATGTTGGGGTTTAGAAGTACCAATAGCGCATGCCGGAAACTCCACCAATCACGCCAGCATGGTGCTCGACGTAATGCTCCTATGAGTCTGCCATGAAAAAGGTTGAGGATGCCTGTTAGTTCCTTAAGACTGACAGGCTTATTTGATTAGAACTATGATTTAGGCTTAATGAGTGTGGGCTTTCACTTAATGAATCTGTTTGGCCCATGGGTTTTTGGACTTTGATTTAGATATAGAAACCTAAAGTTTGAGTTATTTTTGGAATTGGAGAACAAGGAGAACTATATAAGAGCAATTTCTAAATATGGAGAGATATCTAGGTTTTTACCTAGTTCTCTTCTCACCTTTTCTATTTCTCTTCGTAGGTTCGTGTGGGCGTGTGGAAGATTTTTTGACATCTAGGGTTTACAATTTATTTCTTCAATTCAATTTTGTGAACTCCAATTATTATGAGTAGCTAATTTTCTTTTATTGGTTAGGGATTAGTTGAATTTTACAATACATGATTCTTTGAATTAATAAATTAGTTTTGTCCCAATATTATTGATTATGATTCACTACTAATACGCCATGTATTATTTGAGTGTTTGTTTCGTCGAATGACCAACTAATTGAACTCATATTCATATTTGTAGCTAATTTAGGATTTATTATACGCAAAAGTGATACTCCTTGAATACAAGTAGCATAATTGTGGTTATTGCATGTATTGATATATCCTAGTAATCACAAGTGGATCATGACCTTTGTTAAATTGCATTAGTGTGCTTTCCACGTTCAACTGCATTGATTAGCCTAATTTTATGAATCTTAATGCTCTTCGGGAATTAAACTTAATTAGTGCTTTTTTACATGTTAGGTTGTTCTCTTGGTAGAATTCATATTTGCATCTTTTAATGTGTTTGTTGATGACTTGAGGAAATTTACGGGATATTCTTGCAATCAAGGTATTCTAGGGCTTTTGATAAAACGAGATCAAATATCAATTCTTAAGTCTTAGGAAAAGAACATGTTTGTGAATGAAAACAAGATCCTTGACCAATACTTTCACATCTTGATTTTTCTTGTTTACTTTTAGTTTAGTTTAGTTATATAAATCTGAAAATCCCCCCATTGTATTATATAAGTTATCAAATATAAATAACAACCCAAACCTTTCTGTGGGAATGAATCCTTTTTACCCTTGCTTCATAATAAATCATAAGTAGTGAGAAAGTAATAAATAATTTTGGCATGGTACGACATACATCATTTATCTAATATATATGGACCTTCCCAATTTGCTTCAAGCTTCCCGCAATTAGGTTCCATTGTTGCTGCTCGAGTTTTCTTCAGCACGTACTCCCCTGGTTTAAATGCTCGTCCCCTGACCTTTCGGTCGTTGCTTATCTTGACTGCTTGCTTGTATCGCACAAACTGCTAAAGTGCTGCTTCTCTCTGCTCTTCCAACAAATCTTTATCCAAAGCCAGATTTCCCTCATTGTTTCCTGACCTGACTGCTCGAATCTTGGTAATGCTCAAGTACACCTTGGTGGGTATGAATGTCTTTGTTCCGTATGCCAGTGTAAAGGGGGAAAATCAAATTCATCTTTTTGGAGTAGTTCGGTAAGACCATAAGACTCCTGAAAATTCCTCTGTCCATTTTCCTTTTGCCTTTTCTAGACTTTTCTTGAGATTGTCCATGATAACACGATTTCTTGATTCTGCCTTCCCGTTGATTTGAACATAATAAGGAGCTGAGAAATTTTTTCCAATACTCAGATTATCGCAGAAGTCTCTGATCATTTCGGAATCGAACTGCTTCCCGTTATCAGACACCAACTCATGCATGATACATAATATGCAAATAATGTTTTTCCACATGATTATTCGTATTTCGTGTTTATCCACATTCACTAATATTAACGCTTAAACCCATTTATTAAAGCAGTCAGTGGCATCCAGTATAAACCTTACCCCTCCAGGAGCTCGGGGGAGTGATATGATGACATCTAGTCCCCACTTATCGGAACCTCAAGGGACTCAGGACTAGATGCAATTCGTTGGTGGGTCTCTTCGGAATTGGAGCATACTCTTAGCAAGCCACGCACTTCTTCGCGTTTTTCTTTGTGTTTTTTGCATGTACGACCAAAAGTATCCTTGGGTAATAACTCTATATGTGAGACTGCGCCCACCAACGTAGTTGCCGCTTATTCCTTCATGAGCCTCTTCCAATATTGTTTGTCCTTCCTCGAAGGATATAAATCGCAAAAACGGCTTCAAAGCCGCTGGATTACGATATAACTCTCATTCGATTATCAAGTATCTCCATGCATTTTTGGTAACTTTTAAAGCAAGATAATTATGATATGGGAGTTTAGTAGTTGTTAAGTATCAAACATAGGTTGCCGCCAGTATGGGTTATTATTTGAAGGATCACTTGAATCATCCACCATTTGAATGTCAATGGTGCTAATCATTGTTGCTTGGTCCTCAAGAATGACGCCAATCCTTATTTCCTCGTCATCGAACATGGCACCAATCCTTGATTATTCCTCGAGAATGTGCCAATGCTTGATTGCTCCACGAACACACGTACACCCTTGCTTGGTCCTCGAACACGCGTCGATCCTTGCTTGGTCCTCGAACGTCCGTTGGTTGTTGCTTGGTCCTCAAGCATGCGCCAATCCTTGCTTAGTCATGGAGAGCTTGGAACCAACCCTTGCTTTATCTTCAATCAAGCACCAATTCTTGCATGGTCCTTGAAGAGCTTGGCGCCAACCCTTCCTTAGTTCTCGAGAAGCATGGGGAGAACCGTTGCTTAGTCCTTGAAAATCATGGCGCCAATGCAACTGCTTGGTCCTCGAGAGCACGGGGTAAATTTTTTCTTAGTCATTGAGAGCATGTCGATATCCTAGTAGCGTCCTCGAGCGTCCCTTGTATGGCCGGTCCTTGGGCGTCTCTCGAGCACACCTTGCAATGTCTTTGAAAACTTTTGCATAATCTTGACTTCGAACACTCCTAAGATTGTGTCATTCCCAAGATTGTGCACTTTCAGGATTGCCACTTCCAAGATTGTGCCATTTCCAAGTCTTACCACTTTCAAGCTTGCGCACTTCCAAGCTTAGACTTACTAACCTTACTAGACTTAAAGCTAGTAGTTGGTTAACTCAATTAGCTTAATGAAAGAGTCATTTACATGACCCAACCATCAAATCTACGAGAAATCAAACATGTCACATGGGATACTCATTAGGGCATTGGTCTTGCGGTTTATGTCCTATTAGGTGTAACTGAACACCCACGACGAGAAGGAATTAAAGTGAAACATTATTAGATGAAGGATTAATGATATTACGGTTCCGAGAATATTCCCAGAAATAATGGGTTCGTTCTCCACCTCTTTATCTCTATACCTCTTCCACTTCTTACGAGATCAGAATTCAACACTTTAAATAGATCACTTTATCCATTTCCAAGACACAACACAAGTTAGACAAGAAGATTATCGAAATTCATCAGAATATCATAAACAATTCATATTATCTACTCGACCTATACAATGGAGACTTGAATTCTCCAACTCGATCATCAAGCTATGATCTCATCCTTCTATGCTTTCCTCCATAAGATCAACCCTTCTTCTCCATTATGACCGAAATAAGGTTTGAACGATCATTTTTTTAGTTAAGGCTATCTTGTACGATTTTGATCTCTCGTATTTGTACGATTTTGATATATCGTATTCTTTATAAATTATCCTTTCACCCTTTTAATTGTTTTTCCACTAAAACAACTGGCCATTTATATTGCTTTCAGGAAAATTCGTTCGTCAAGGGAAGGGTCATCCAGAATGAGGGTCATCGAATAAAATAAAACAATTTTTTCTTCTCGAATATAGTTTTTTTGTTTACATAGTTATCATAACTCTCCACGAGTTACATATCATGCGATTAGGATTTGGTTTCGGTGAAATTTTCATGCCAGATTCTTATTGTTCGAGGAACAATGTCTTATTTTCTTAATATATGTGCATGATTTGTCTCAGAAAAGACATAAAAATATGTTGAAGAAAGGAAAATTAATTTAATGACCAAGAGTATGAAAATACTAAACTTTTAGCTTGGCATTTTTCTATCTGGTTTATTAACGAGAGCTTATCTTCACGCGTCGAACTGATAACGTACAAACCTAAATTTTTCTATCACAAAGTAGATCTCTTTATGGCCCTGATCTATTTGCGACCATGGTTAAATGGAATGTGTCATCCCCTTGTGTAGGCGCCAAAATGTAGTTACTATGAATACTAGCTAAATGACACCACACAAGTAGATAATTCCACACTAGTAAGCTAAACACATGTAAAGACACATTAAAGAAAATACATTCATTAAAAGCTTCAAGGCCAGAGGCCCTTAACTCGAAGGTAATAAAACGTACTATTTATAGACATCATCGAGGACAAATCCCTTAATAATACGATACTATAAGGTCAGACCACTTAGGAGGTTACAGATGGAATACCTCCGTAGAATTGACTTCACGTACTCTCTAATATGCAAACCTATAACTGCGGTCTAACTTCCTTGGCTGACCTAGATAACCAAATACCTAAACCGAGTATTTCGTATCCACAGGGTCGAAGTACAGTGATTTCATATACTTGAAATGTTCCTGCAAATACAAGTGGAGGTGAAATATTCGTATTTGCTGCTTCTTGTAGCGGCTCTGCATTCTTTTCATGTGTCTGGGTTCTTGTACTCCGTAAATTATGCAGTTCTTCCCGAAAAATTAACGGTCATCTTTGCTATACGGTGTAGGTCCTTTACCCAGGTGTGCACCCTGTTGTATCTTTCACATATTGTTGTGATTCTCCATTGTTTACCCATTGTATTATACTACGTTATGCCTGTGGTGGCAATCTTCTATCTTGTGGTTCCCTATTAATAGAAGAGAAATATGAGATATCCGGTGTCTCCGATACTTTTGGTATTCATCTGCTATGCGGAATGAAATTGATCGCTTCAAGGTGAGCTCGAATAATAACTCATGTAGAGGAATTTTCGGCTCCGTGCACTCAACGGGTTCCAACTCGGTTCTCCTGGTATGGTGGTAATTTTCAGACAAGTCGATATGGAACGTTACCCGTCATTGATGGGATGTATCCTTCGAAGGTGATTGAGTATGTTGGTTGGTTTATGCTTGCGTATAATAGTATGTAGTCCCGGAAAGACATGATATCTTTCAGGCTATTCAGCATGATTATCGTTCCTCTTTGGCTGGCTGATTGTACGATTTGTACGCATTTTTGTGCAAACTCCGTTGAGCAGTCTAGACCGTTTGATGTTTTATATTCCGTTGGTTCCTCCACGTGTAGTGAGGGGTACACTACCGCAGGTTGATGTTGTGGCTGCTTCAGAAGCAGATCTGGCACTAGTAAGTCTAGCGATATTTCTTCCGGATCGGATACTTCAGATTATACATGACTAGCATATGGGATATGGTTTCTATACTATCTGAATGGTGGAATGAAGGTTTCGAATGGCGCGTCCTGACAGATTTTTTTTTTTTGACTGATTTTTTCCTTTCCACCGATAAAACTTGTGGATACCAAATACCCGGCTTTGGTATTTAAGCTATCAAGGGACAGCGATCAGGTGAAACTAGAGCATGTATGTACGAAGGCGTGTTTTCGTAACAGATAAAGATTTTCCATCTCTATAATACTGTTTCATTGAGGGGTCTGTCCTCATGGTGTCTATAAATGTGGACCCTTAATTTTGAAGTTAAGGGTGGAATCTTTAACAAATGAGATCCCTGTTCTATTTCTTTATGTCTTTTCTTATGTTTATTTTGTGCTTTTAGTAATTTTCTAGTAATTATATTTATGTGTAAATTGTCTATCTTTATACGAGTCACATTTTGGCATCAACACATGTGGCTCAAAATATCTTCAAAAATCAATAGGAGAAAGCTCATTCATAAAATATTTATCTACGACCAAGTATTATGGTGCATGGTTTTTCTTGGCTTTCATTAAATTATAGCCAATGAAAAACATTATGGTATCTCCTGATTATAATGTGGCCAAAAATTATAGCTTGGTTAGTGAATGGAACGGATTTGTGTCTTTCACTAACTTAAAAAATGTCTGAAGGAAACTCAATTTTCATAACATAAAAAAAACTAAGTTTTCGTCTTTAATTTTTAATTTATCTTTTCATATTTCTATTTTTTTATATATTTATTAAAATCCGAAATATCAGAGGAAAATAGATTACCACATTGGATGATATTTTTATAGGTTTTGGCTGTATAACATAGGTGCATCATAGTGCTCGGCTAACGAGTTTACAAAATTGGAAGTAATACTCGTTAAGGCCTCCAATGGACTTGTATAACAAAGGCCCATGAATGACATTTGGCGCGAATGGCAGGTTATAATTCATTGCTCTCTCCGCCGAGGTTTTCTTCCCACTTATTCCAAGTTTCAATTTTATTAAAGAAAAAACCCACCAATTTGTTCTTTAATTTCGAAACCAAAGAAACACCATTTTCTCACACAACGTAGCAGTAATTATTCAGAACTTTTTCAACACATGGATATCAAATTTGTACAGAAATCAGAAACTGATTTCACCATCTGTTCTTCATTCTCTGGTCATAATTTTATCTTTTCTTTAATCCTAAGTAATCCGTCACTCACCCAATCCTTTGAGTAAAAAACAAAATTCTAGAAAAAAAACCAGAATTCAATGCAGTTCTTACAAATGTTAATATATTTCAGACTCAATTTTTGGAAGGATTCCTTATACTTTTGGAAAAGCTCTCTCGGGCATTTCCACAAACACTTTATGAGCTTCTTAAAATCCCTCTTTCTTCATTATCATCAATTCAAGCGTCGATTCTCAACCACCACCACCACCAACAAACAATTCTCCTTAAACCCATTTCTCATTCCCCCAAAATATCCATAATCTAAACCCTAGATTTGGAGCTAAACCCCATTCCTCTGTTTCCTCATTCCTGTGTTTCTCGGTTTCTGGGGGACCAAGAGGGTTTAGATAATGGCAGGTCTTTCATCAAGAAAGAAGTTTGTCACAGTGATAGGAGACAACAAGAAGAGAGAAGAAGATGATCATGAGTTGAATCGGTCCAGAACGAGTCATAGACTTGTTACTGCTGAGTTTCGTATTGCAACGAGTTTCGAAGGAACTAATAGAAAGAAACGTAATGCTAGACAAAGAAGAATCACAGTTAATCCTAACTTCTGTTTTGGCACTGGTGGTGCTGGTGTTCCTTCTTCATCTTCTTCTTCCGGTTCTTCTCCTATGCAAACCAACTCTGAAGCTCAAACGATTCCTTCTTTGACTCGGTCGATTCAACCTTCCTCTGTAACTATCTTAACATTCTCTCTAATTCATAATTAAGGGTTTTGATTAACTGCTTCATTTCTGTTAATTATAATTAAAAGTTAGTTAGATGATGATGTTATTGGGCCGTTTTTGGGTTCTGCTGCTTGGTTTTGATGTATAAATTCTGGTTATATAATATGCTCGTGTTAGGGTGGTTGTCTAATCTATTTATCATGTTGAGATATTTGTTAGATTCAAGAAACCAGTACTTTAAATGTTAAGTTGTTCATTACTTAGTTAGGATTTGAAAAATAAAGCTTCGTCGAATAGTAGGCATAGGTCTTGGTTCTCAAACTCTAGTGATCAATGATTTTTGCATTTAACCAGTTTGAAACCACCACTGTCTAGTACTGAGCTTCTTGTCCGTGGGACCACGGTGGTGCTTTGTAAGTTTGTAATGCTTTATTAGGTAAAGAGGCGGAATCATCTTGGTGTCGGTTGAGATACTGTCAAAAGGTGATACACGGCATCTGACACTGGTGTCGTATTGTTATTTTTAGAAATATAAAGTGTTCTTGTTTTTTCCGGAATGTTTGTCGTGTTTTGATCGTCATTGTTTAGACAGATTTTTGGGTATGTCTATCGATTGTTGTATTAATTGTGGTCGGATCTGTTTCATTACCACCACCATTCACATTACACAGTCCTCTTCTCGCCGTTTTACTATATTTGACTTGAATTAAGCACTCATATGTTACAATAACTCCCGAGTATAATCAATGCTCTTTCATCATACATACTTAGTTCATCTCTTTGTATATTAGATGATTGCTGTTTTTTCCTTCTGTAGAGAAGGAATCGTTTAATTGAATGATTGTTGTTTTGTCGTACTATTGTATTCTCTTACAAGGACTATTTAGTCTGTGTAGGAGTTGGAAGTAAGGAGATTGAGATTTCTTCTCCAGAAGGAACTTAGGCGTAGTGACGTGAGTTCACTTGGGAGAATAGTACTTCCGAAGGTTTGTTATCAAGCTTTCTATCTCGATTTTGTGTTTATTAAAGGAATCTATCTAAGTTTTAGTCTAACATGCTCATTAAGATTGAGATACAGTTTTAGACTTCTACCCGTCAGTAAGCTGACGATGTACTTCACAAGAAGATCTAGACAAGGTTTACTCAAGCGAGCTAACGTAGATCACATGCTGATATTCTTCTTACTAACTTGTTACTTATTACCATTATAATGTAATTGAGCTCTTTTATACCATAACTGCTACTATTGTTTAGTACTAGAATCTTGATAACGAATTGACTTTCAGAAAGCAGCAGAAACATACCTCCCTAAGCTTAATACCAAGGACGGGATATTTCTCAGCATGAATGACATTAATGGTCTGCAAGTGTGGAACTTTAAGTACAGGTTTGCACTTAGTCGTTTCTCTACAAGCCAATATCATGTGATATTACTGATACAGGTTGTAGAATATATCCCTGATTTCAAGTTGTTAGTCTCTCTCTTATACAGATTTTGGCCTAACAACAGTAGCCGCATGTATATTCTTGAAAATACTGGTGAGCTCGATTTGGTCCATAACTCGCTACTAATAACCATTCTCTGTATTTCTTATCCTAATATCGAGTTAATACAGTTTACTTTTATTGAATTTTCTCAGGAGAGTTCGTGAGATTTCATGACTTACGAATTGGAGATTATATGATGTTGTACATAGATGATCAAAGCCAAAAATTTGTAAAACCTTGAGATCTTCTGCTCTTTGATTTTTAAGCAATCAATATATCTTTGTAGCTCTCTGGATGACTAACTACGTGGATTTTGTTTTATTGTTTTGGCAGATCATTCGTGGTAGGAAGGCTTCTGATCACGATATATACTCTGATTATAGGAGGAATGTCTTTGATAGTAACTTTCAGTTTTCTCTGGATTCTGAAGTAAATAAATCAAACTACTTTTATGTAAATTGCCCAACAATGGATGAGATAGGTATGTCGTACTTCTTCAACGACACAATTCCAGATCATTTTCCACTGGAAGTTCCAGGGACAACATTGCCAAATTTTCAAAGCCTTGAACCAGTTACAGGTTTTGGATCTGTTGATAACCTGTCTCTTGATGACTTCCCCTGACATTTTGTCTCCTTCGATTTTCATGGTGGCATTAAAACAGTAGGTCAAGTTATAAATATGAAAATGACGAGGTTCCTTCTTCATGACCAGACTTTAATCCTATATAATTGTATATTTTGTTCATCTCTGTTTATGGGACTGGATATTTTTTTGTTTTTTGTTTTTTGCTTTGAAGCAGTAGGAACTCTCTGTTTATGTATGTTAGCTTGTGTTTCTTTTTAGCCTCATGTTTAATAAAACAGTAGAAACAGTTGAAACTCTTAAAGACATAATATGTGAGGGACGGTTTTTAGGGAGTTTAAAAGGGTCCGTATAGAATTAGGGAGTTTAAAAGGGTCCGTATAGAATTACTGATATAGAATAAATACACTACAAATTGGGATCCATGTCAGCTCTATCATTTAGTGCCATGAGCTTCAATCCTAAATGTAAAGAGTCATTCATCGAATCACACATAATTCACAATTCATTGAGTCACACAGAATTCACAATTCAGTAAGCAAAAAGTAGGTTTTAAACTAATGTTACAGTTGGGGTGCACACGTTGCGGTTGATCGTTACCAACACTAGGAAATTGGAACCTTCCAATATAACGTCCTCATTAAAGATTAGCCGAACGGGATAAGGGTGTTTTGTAAATAATATTAGTGCAGTAAGCTGCACTACCTCTCTCGTGTTTGTCTTTTCTCTGCTGCAACATAGAAAGCGCAAACCTAAACTCGTTGTTTCCTATGTCATATTAACCCAACTACTATCGTAGTAATACTATGGTGCGTTCCATTTACCAGTACGTCATCAATAAAATCAACCTCTGTATGAACATTTGTTGGGTTCAGAGCCATCTAAACATGCTAATTGATTTTATAGAAATAAACTAGCCAATAAGAAATCCTAGATTCCTGGGTTGCTTCACAAACCTTTTTACTACAATCTAGGATGAAAAAAATAGCAAGAGAACCACACAGATGCAAATCATAAACAAAAACAATAAGTAAAGTACTTATAGATTTAACGTGTTTCAACAATATATATAATGTGTATATATTATCTACATCCACCAAACGGCTACAACCTCTTTCTTTATAATAAAACCACCAACTAAGAATTACACATTCTGATTGACTAATCAATCCATTGACTCACCACAAATATGACCGAACACAAGAAGCTCTCACAAACGCTCTATAACTCTAAAATAGCGTCTTCATCCAAACGAGATAACGTTTACCACATTCTCTCTCACAACGACATGATCTTCTCTGCATACCCTGACATAAATTATCATGGACGCCTTTTGCTCAATACCAATAATTTACTCCAACACCACCAAGATGATCTTCTTCTTAAACACGAAGTCTTACCAACATCTCCATACAAATAATCCATAACGACATATCTTCCAACATTGATAAGCACTTCATAAACCCATAATGATGTACTCATTCCACCATAACGTTCTCTCACATCCACTCAAAAGATGGGATGAATTCCTAACATCTCTAGTAAGAATTTCCTTGATAACTCATAGCTAAACTCATAGCCTAGACATCTTTTTATAAGAGCCACATTATTTATCCTACAAGAATAAGATTTTCTAACTTAGCTATTAAGTTCATAGAATTTAAGATCAAGTAAATAATTAAGAGTTATCCTTAAACTCTTAATCATAATCTTAACTAATTACTGGATATGTTTGGGATATCTGAAACCCAAAATTCACCGACCAAAATAAGTTTGAGTTTTCTGAAACTCTTAGACACCGACCTACAACACTAACTTCCTCTTCAATTGCGCGAGCTATAGTTGTTATACTATTTTAAACTTAACCCTAAGTTGCAACTACAACAACCATGCACCATTTTACACTTGTTCATTGCATTAATCCGCAGTATAAAGAGTCTTCAGAACAACAAGCCTAAAATTGAGATTGAATCCAATCGTAATAATAATATTCGTTGAAGAGGCAGGACGATTTTCCACTGTAGAATTGCAAAATGAAAGTATCAAAAATCTCAAACTCATCAACCACCTTTTTTCTCGCGACTTGGTCATCTGTGGAAGAAAAATATTTACTGAAGAAATCATTAACTTTATGTTACCTCTTCCTATAAGATTTTATCCTCTGAATTTTCGTTTTGTCTACCTTGTTGCTTTCATCGGGAACCACAAATATAGGAGATTGCTAAGACATTAGTTCCAAATTCCAAAAATTGGAAGCACCCAGAATGAGAGCCCGACTCATGTAACACTTTCTGTAGAACTCAATGGGTTTTGAGATTTTAGATATCTCAAAATCTAGTCGGTGGAGGTGGTTTGGGATAAACCAAAACCTATTTGTCACCATATTTGGATAACTCTTGATGGTTTACTCGATCCTAAAGTCTAGAAATTTAATGGATAAGTTAAGGAAGGAAACCCTATTCTCGTAGAATAGGTAAAGTGCCTACCTATGTGTATATAGAATGTAGATAGAACCAACAACACAATATCAAAAATATCTTTTTTCTTGAGTTTTATATGTTTTCTCCTTTATGATAATACATAAAATCTATTATTTCTTCCAGAGGATTCAACCTCATTAAATTCTTTTTCTCGTTTGTGTTCTTTGTTATTATTAGAATACTATTGGGTAGCTGTGCAAACGCTTCCGCAGGTTTTAGTGCAACAATTGACATCAAGAGATCATGTAACGTTCTTGTAATTTTGTGTATTCTTAATATTGCATTGGAGGTAGTTTTTCTGAAATTATTTGAGGTAATTCTGATCTCAAAGTTTAGTTTTTTTATCTTTATATCATTGTTTGTGAACAATAGTTGATCCGGAACAACCAGAGAAGACGGTTGAAACACTAGAGTCATGAATTAAAGATAAAGAAACAAAAGAATAAATATTTCACTCTCATAGATCCTAACTGAAGGTTGGAAAGTTCACCGGAACCAACCTTTGGTTTATGGAGAACAAATGTAATGGATGCGCTTGTTCATCTTGACTTAGATGAAGCCCTAGAAGGTCGGCCAGACACGATGACTGACAAACAGTAGAACAAGCTGAATAAATTATGTCTTGGTTCTACTTATGGGTGCTTAGCAACAACAGTAAGAGTTAAATATCATCATGAGACTTCAGCGAAGGAGCTTTGGGAAAAGATAGAAAAGGAATACTTGGTAAAGAACGTGGCGAATATGATACATCTTAAGAGAAATTTGTATCTCTATAACATGAAGAAGAGTGCAACTCTGAATGAGCACCTAGATTCGTTTAATAAACTTCTTACTGACTTAATTAACTATGACGAGACTTTTGAAGAATATGAGCAGGATTTGTGTCTGGTGAATTCTCTAACTAACATGTATGTGCCCGTGATTAAAACATTAATACATGGCAAGTGAAAGTTGACGTATGTTTTAAGGTAAAAATATGAAAGTAGTGTGAGAGCATAGTCCTATCCACAACAAGCCCAATTCCCCAATAAGAAAGAGAAAGAGAGAAAGAAGCCCCCTTTCCAAATAACACATCCTTTCCCTTTTATAGACTTTCCTTTCTTGTCTTCTCAAGACACATGTCTTCCTCCTTCTTTATTATAAAGTTGTCATTTCTTCCTTAATAAGCCAACCTTGACTCCTTGGTGAACTATGTTTTACTCTCCTTGAACTCCTTATTCCATTTGTTGCCCTTGGATATTATATTTAGGGTCGGACCAGGCCCTTTTTTGGACCGGGTCGAATCCCCAAGTCCCCAGTCCCCTTGTTGACTTTGGATTACAAATCCCGTAATGACCTTCTGGCCCAAATAATGAATTTTCATGTATCAACATTAGTCCCCTGACTCTTGAAGAGGTATAATCTCATCGACAGTCATACCAGTTGATAAAATATTAATCAAGGCATGTATATCGCTTATGTATGAGTTAAATAGATTTACGCAAGTAAGAGCGAAGTATCCGTAGCACAATATGTGATAAATGAGGAAAACCTTGATAGGGTTAGCGGGCCTATAATATAGTCCATATGAAACAAAGCAAATAGATTTTGTATCAGTTCGATTAAATCATGCCTAGTTGATGTAGTGATTAACATACTCACATATGCCAAGTGAGGTGCAGGTACATGATATATGGTGTGATTTCCAAATCAGAGGGTGTTTTACATGTGAGAAGAAAGTTGGTGTTTAACCGTCATAGTATATGTAGTTGTTAATGAGGACGCTAATAGGGTCTCTTTTTAAAATCATGATGTTCGTGCTTTCGATTTTGTGGAATGCGTTTTTAAATATCGACTCTTTGATTATGGAGGTCATGGCTTAGAAGGCTATTATAGTGACGTTAAAGGTTATTCTTATGGTTTAGCAATCGAATCTCATATTGTCTGGTGTTGACGCATCGATGTTTGTGTTAAGGATCGTAAGTTGTATTTGATGTTAACATTAACCGTTATAGGCTTATATCGTCGTATTTAGTAAACGGGTGTTACCCACTATGCGGATGAGTTAAACATCAGATAACTCGTAATGCAGAAAATTATTTTGAGAAACAATGTGTTGGATATTGCTTATTACTCATTCCCTTTGAAGCGCTTTGAATACAAGTTAAAGGTTGAGAAAACGGATGGTGGTAACACGTTATCGTGTTATCCCAAGTTTACTTCGTCTTTCAATTTCCTAGGCATGGTTTGGCATTCAGTCCCCGACGTTGAGAAGTTTATAAGGAGCAGTTGGTGTTAGTGATTTAAAGGTCTGCTATAAAATTCTTTTTAAAATTTGTGTTTCGATAACGGTTAGTAATAATCTCACTTTATTGAATGTATAAAGCATATACTTAGTTCGTAAAGCATTGATGTTATGTGCGATGAGTGTGTGTATTTTCGTATGAAGTATTGTGAACTCTTCATATGACTATGGATGTTTTATTATTACTATTTGATTCCTTTGATTTTTGTTATTTTCTATTTAAACCTGTATTACTAGTCCGCTCGCCTTCCTCCACCTCCCCCCCCATTTTTTTTTGAGAGCAACAAATTGAATGTAACTCTATTTTTCTGTAGAAGGGCTAGCTCTGACTTTATAATAGAAGGAGCGCACGATAACTATTACCTATGTGGGAAGAGCGACTTTGACTTCTCTGTTGAAGGAGCGGCTCTGATTTAACTATGAAAGGAGGAATTCTTACTTCTCTTTGGAAGGAGCGACCCTGAATTCTCTGTGGAAGGAGCTTATGACAACTCTTGACTTCTCTACGGAAGGAGTATCTCCGACTTTATCTCCGACTTCTCTGTGGAATGAGCGCATGATAATTTTAATTTCTTTGTGGAAGGAGTATTTCTTTCTTTGCAACGAAATGAGTGGGCTTATTTCATGTCTCACTTGGCATTGCGGCCGACTCAATTCATGTTTCGCTCGGTATCGAGGACGACTCATTTCGTTCTCGCTCGGCATCAAATCCGGCTTAATTTATACTTTGCTCGGCATCGAGGCCGGCTCATTTCGTTCTCGATCGCCATCGAGACCGGCTTAATTCATACTTCGCTCGGCATCGAGGCCGACTCATTTCATAACCCGCTCGGCGTATTTCTCTTAAAATTTAGGATGATTTAATTCATACCTCGCTCGGCATTGAGGCCGACTTAATTCATAATTCGCTCGTCATCGAGACCGGCTCATTTCTCTTTGGAATGAGAGGCTCTTACTTCTCTATGGAAGAGGCGTATGATAACTCTTACTTCTCTGTGGAAGGAGCCTATAATTATCTAGACTGGGATGGAGGCCGTTGAAGCTATTCCCGCCGCCGCGGTCATTGGTGTTGGCTTGGTTGAACAGGGGCGCTTTACCCTCTTCCGCTCTTGTGACCATTTGTTTGCATATCTTGTACTGGGGTCGAGGCCCTTAGACCGTTCCCACCGCATTAGTCATGATTGCATGGACTGGGGTGGAGGCGCCTTAAGCCGTTTCCACCGCCATAGTCATAATTTTCTGGACTGGGATATAGGCCTCTTAAGTCATTCCCACCACCGCAGTAATTGGTGTTGGGTGTTAGCTTGGTCGAACAGGGGCACTTTTCCCTCTGCCGCTCTTGTGACCATTGGTTTTGGATATTGGCTTAGTCGAACAGGTCCGCTTTTCCATCTGCCGCTCTTATGACCATTTGTTTGCATGTCTTAGACAGGGGTGGAGGCCGCTTAAACCGTTCTCAGCGCCGCAGTCATGATGATTTTTTTTTGGATTGAGATGGAGACCTCTTAACCAATTCCCACCGCCGCAGTCATAATTGTATGAACTAGGGTGAAGGCCCCTTAAGTCATTTCCACCGCCGCAATCATACTTTTTGTGCTTATTTGGCTACTCACCGACCGTCTCAAGTTGGGAAGGTCTATCTGTGACTAAAATAGGGATTTCAATTATGTCCTTTTGCTGAATTCTAACTTAGACGATTAGTTTGGTCTCGAAAAGGAACAATCATAGCCCAGAACATATTATCAATCAATATTACAGTGAGTAAACAAGCGGCAGATGCACAAATCAGAGTAACAATACTTATGAGAATGTGAACTAAATCATATGGAAGTATGCAAATGAACACCATATATTACAGGGATTGAATGATGCACATTGTAGCAACAAGTTCAGCAAGCAAGCATGGAATCTATCTATTTCAAGAACATCATTCCCATCAATGTTTCAAGAAAGTTACCGCCTGTATAGAATTGAGAGTAGGAAAGACAACCTGAAATGTTCTGCCCCTTTTTCTCCTTGACTTGTATCACAGTTTCGCAAGAACCAGTTGAGTATGGCCGCCTTGTAATACTCCATACTTCCCCGGAAAGCTTCATCTTAGTTGTTCAAGTAGCGCTGGTGTAGTCGAGTGGCATTGATGCAGTCAAGCTTTTCAATAAGCAGTTGCTTCTGCCTCATGTGTATGACTTACACCTTTAGTACCTGTGACTTACATGAACAAACATTAATTTTGATAATTCAAGTATATAGATTTGTAATTTCAGATCTGTTAAAGCTTAGTTGTGTAACAAAGCTGGAATATGACTTAAAGAGTCAAGCTCGGTTATATTTTGCTTTTAGCAAAACTGGTGCTAAGGTTGTTATGACAATCACAGAACATTTCATCAATTCAGATCATGCATAATGGGTCGTAGATAGAAAATAAAATATAATTTGCTGCAGATCAACACTTTGTAATGCTGCAGGTCAAAAATAGTTGGAATAAATATATCAGTTTGTTCATTCTTTCAACATGAACTACATATGACATCAAGTTCTGACTGTAAAGATATTTGGCCTGTCCTGTAGGGCCAAGTTTTTTTTTTCCAGGTCCAGCCTGTATTTATTCCCATCAAACGATCGCAGTTGTTAATCTTTTCAACCTGAACTACATATGAGATGTTTTTGGTCTCATATAATCATTCATGAATCATTTATGTGTGCAAGCATGTATTCATGTATGAGTTTGAGCTTTATATAAGCTATACTAGCATGTTAAAACTTGGCTAATTGCTAGTTATGCAACTGTAGATAACTACTCATGGCAGCGAGCATTAGGAGATAACATAAGATTGAGATAGAATTGCACTTATCTGCTTGTGCTCCTTGCAAGTCTGCAGATGTTCAAAGCTATTCAAAATTTGTGCTGCAGGTTAGATAAAATTCCAGGCATACTCAGGCATGATGCAATAGATAAAATTGCAAGAAAAATTTAATCTCTAAAAAAAAAAATTAAGCCCTTAACAAACAAATATAGATCAATCATGTGAGATTAGGCTTATGATTTTAGAAGCAATAGATCATGGTCGACCTGATCCGCTAAAGTTCAACAATATCTTAAGAGGTTCTAATCAGGATAAGCAAGTCAGAGCAATTAGATGAATTAAAATATCCAGTTCATGAAGCACGGATGAAGATCTAAAGATGACTATGATGTCTTCAGTTACAAGCAGAGCCATTTGCACAGCTAATTTATCATGTCAGTTGAGCATAAAGATTCATATAAGCTCTAAACATTAACATTCACAGCCCATATACAGAGACTAAAGATGATACAAATTTGAGACTTTTTAAGTTAAGATTCAACATGTTCTTAGCTGAAGTGAGACATTAACGCTCATGATTTATTAAGGCAACTTAATTTTCCCTAGAATTCAAGCAGGATTTTATTGCAATCATGCGAGATTAAGATCATGCTTTTAGGCAGTAAAGAGAGTTCATGGTTCAATTATTCACAGATGATAACTAATCATGCTTAAGATAAAGCCACTGTTCAAGGTGTGCAATGTATACATCAATCAAAAAATTGAAAAAGATAGTGAACACTTATATCTTTTTAGGGCTTGTTATTGCATTTTAGAGAATTTAACTCTAGCGGTTCAGGGATTATCCAACATCCTTAACAATATTTTCACATACATAGATGAGAACATTTTCTATAGTTCAGTTATGATTCATTGTGATTCAACTATATTCACCACAACTTGAGGTTCTATGGCTGACACGAACTGAGAATGAAATAGATATAACTTTTGGTTAGATACATACCTCAAACCCTGTGATCAAATTACATCAACTATTTTGTTATAAACAACAAGATCAAATTTTGACTAAGAAGATATAAGATCAATATGAGATCGAAAACAACGATTCGATAAAAATCAAATCAAAATGATGGGTGATAGAGATACAGTTACGCTGACTACAAATCTGAAAATCGATTTTGAATCGAGATTAAGATAGAAAGATTTCATGATTTTCAATCAAGAAACCCTAGAAATGTTTTCTTAATTTTTTTCGAGATTTTGATCTCAAAAGATAGATTAGAACGAGATAGATATAGATCTCAATTCTGATCATAAATTTATCAGGAAATGTTTGATGAACTCGTCGACTTGGGTTCTCAAAACCCAAAGACTAGTTTTTTCGAAAATCGATTCAAATCAAAAAATTTAGCAATTATAATCGAAATAGAGTCATTAAAATGAATTAAAATTATCTCTTTAAACAGTTGTTGATGAATTTTCTCTGCAAATGCAACTGTCGATGATGAATTCCATCAATTCTTCTTCGCCTTCTCTCTGAACTGTACCACTATCAACAAGCAAACTTCAATTTCAATCTCCTAAAAAAAATCAGGATTAAACTCGGTTCTTGAGTCTGAGTTAAATTCATTTTCTATACTCTCTTTGTATGATAAATATTGTTTGAGAGAAAGAGGGAAGCGGCGTTGGAAGAAGAGAGGAGGTTGTTTGAGAGGAAGAATGTGGTGACGAGGAGGGGACGAAGCGGAGGTAGTTTTGGTATTGCTATACACGAGTTCAAGATATAAGTGTCAGCGCATACATAAAAAAAAAGAACTCGGAGAGAAAAGACAAACGCGGGGAAGGAAATTTGCGTGGGAATTGAGTCGGTGGATTAGAAACTCTGGTCGCCAAATACTTTAAGATAAAAATATAAAAGTAGTGTCAGAGTTTAGTCCTATCCACAGTAATCCCAATTCCATAATAAGAGAGAGAAAGAGAGAAAGAATCCCTATTTTTCAAATACCACCTCCTTTCCTTTTTATAGACTTTCCTTTCTTATCTCCTCAAAACATATATTTTCTTCTTTCTTTATTACAAAGTTGTCATTTCTTCCTTAATAAGCTAACCTTGACTCCTTGATCAATAATTTTTTACTCTCCTTGACCTCCTTATTCCATTTATTTCCCTTGGATATTATATTTAGGGTCGGACCAGGCCCCTCTTTGGACCGGGTCGAGTCCCCAAGTCCCCATTCCCCTTTTAGACCTAGGCTTCAAATCCCGTAATGACCTCCAAATAGTGAATTTTCATGTATCAACATTAGTCCACTAACTGTTGAAGAGGTGTAGTCTCTTCGACAGTCATACCAGTTGATAAAATATTACTGAAGGCATGTATTTTCTGAAGTACGAGTTAGATAGATTTAAGCAAGTAGGAGCGAAGTATCCGTAGCACAATATATGATAAAGGCGGAAAACCTTGATAGGGTTAGCGGGCCTATAATATAGTCCCCATGAATCAAAGCAAATATATTTTGCATCAGTTCGATTAAATCATGCCTGGTTGATTTAGTGTTTAACATACTCACATACGCCATGTGAGGCGCAGGTACATGATGTATGATGTGACTTCCAATCAGAGGGTAACTTTACATGTGAGAAGAAAGTTGGTGTTTAGCCATCATAGCATGTAGCTGTTAATGAGGATGCTAATAGGGTTGCGCTCTTTTCAAAAATTATTATTTTCCCGCTTTTTGTTGAGTCCGATTTTGTAGGATGCGTTTCAAATATCGACTCTTTGGTTATGGAGGTCATGGCTTGGAAGGCTGTTATAGCGATGTTAAAGGTTATTCTTATGGGTTTAGCAATCGAATCTCATATTGTCTGGTGTTGACTCGTTGAATGTTTATGTTAATGCTCGTAAGTTATATTTGATGTTAACATTAACCGTTATAGGCTTATATCGTCGTATTTGATGTTAACACTAACCATTATGTCTTCCTCCTTCTTTATTTACAAAGTTGTCATTTCTTCTTTAGTAAGCTAACCTTGACTCCTCGGTCAACAACCTTTCACTCTTCTTGACCTCTTTATTCCATTTGTTTCCCTTGGATATTATATTTAGGGTCAGAACAAGCCCCTTTTTGGACCGGGTCGAGTCCCCAAGTCCCTAGTCCCCTTGTGGACTTGGGCTTACAAATCACGTAATGACCTTCTGTCCCAAATAGTGAATTTTCATGTATCAACAACGTACAAAGAAGTCACTACAACATTGCGTAACGAAGAGTTTATGAAGATGAATCATGAAAACCTTGTAAATAAAACTGACGGAGATGCGCTTGTTGCAAGTGGTGATTCAACGGACAAAAAGAAGAAATATGGTGATTGTGGCAAAGGTGGAGGGCGTTCAAAGTCAAGAGTGCGTCTGCAGAAATATCAGTATGCATGGTGTCATGACATTGTCCATTGGGATAAAGATTGTACCAAACGTAAAGAAAGAGAAAAATATAACAACAATATCGAGGTGAACATTGCAAACACAAGTGAAGATTCAAATGAAGCTTCAGATTTCTTACTGACTATGACACCATCAACTTATGTAGTAACTGATAATATATGGGTACTAGATTCTAGTACTAGTTATCATATATATATTTCTTCATAGGGACTGGTTCTCAAGCTTCGAGTAGTTTGATGGAGAAGTATGTATGAGGAAGAATCATACTTGTATGGTACTTGGGATTGGTAGTGTATAAATCAAGATGCATGATGCTATGGTCTGAGAGATGAAGGAAGTAAGGTACGTACTAGCTGTGAAGAAGAACTTGGTTTCACTCGAAAGTTTAGAAGCTAAGGTCTACAAGCTAGTGAAAGAGATTGGTGTTCTAAAGGTAATATCGGGATCTATGGAAATCACGAATGGCACACGGCATCATAACTTATACTGCTTAATTGAGAGTATGATAACTAGAGATGTATATATTTATGAACATATCAAGACTGCAGCTATGGTGAGACCACAAAGTTATGGCATATGCGTCTTGCACATCGAGGTGATAAGTCGTTCCAATATTTTTTTAATTTGACAAGATATGTTAAATGATGTTAATGTATGAAAATTAGTGTTTTGTGAACATTGTGTGAAGGGAAATAAAACAAGAACAAGCTTTTGCACAACAATACACAACATTAGTAGAGTTCTTGACTATGTTCACTACGATGTTTGGGGTCCTTCCAGGAATGCGTCATTGGGAGGAACACATTGGTTTGTATCTTTTACTGATGACTATTCTAGGAGAGTATGGGTGTACACTATGAGGCATAAAAGTGATGTTTTAGAAGTCTTTCTAAAGTGGAAGAAATAATTTGGGACTCAAACTGGATGAAAGATTGAGGTACTACGTTCGTACAGTGGTGGTGAGTACAAAAGTGATCCATTCTTGGAAGTATGTCAGGATGAGTTTATAAAGAGGTACTTCATAGTGAAGAAGGCACTGCAATAGAATGGGGTAGATGAATGCATGAATCATACTTTGCTGGAGAAGGTACGATGTATTTTATCTAATACTGGATTAGGTAAAGCGTTTTGGGATGAGGCAGTTAATAGGTTGCCATCATCTGCATTAGAATGTAAAACTCCAATAAAGAAGTGGTGTGGTAAGCCAGATTATGACTAGATGAGTGAAAACAAGCTTGGTAATTATATTGTTAAAAGGATTTTCATGGGTATGAAGAAAGGAATTAAGGGTTTCAAAATTTGGAATCCAGTAAAGAAGAAGATAGTCATGAATAGAGACATTACATTTGATGAGGCATCTATGGTGAAGTATTGGGGTTCTCAGCAGATGGAGAACACTACAAGTACCATTCCTCCTTTGCAGTAGGTGGAGATTGATGCATCTCCACCACTTCCATCTAAGTATATATATATTACTTCTGCTTCCAAAGGTGTACCGTCTACAAGGGAGGAAACTGTTGAAGTTCCAAATAATAGTGATTATAGTTAATTAAGGGGAACACGCAGCAGCAGAAGATACAAAATCTACGATCACCGAGACTACAGAAACTAACAAACCGAGAAGAATAACCAGGAAACCTGGTTATGTGGATGATTATATAGCTTATGCATTACCAGTTGTTGAATATGGTACTCCTACTTCGAATTTAAAAGTTATACATAGTGCAAAGTTTGAAGAATGAGAATTTACAACGCAGGACCATATGAACACTCTTAATAAGAATGGCACATGGGTTCTTATTAAGCTTCCAAACGACAAGAAGTCCATATGATTCAAATGGGTATATGCTAAGAAAGAAGGATTTCAGGTGAATCAAGTAAGCTACAAGAAAAGGTTAATTGCTAAAGATTATTCCCAAAGAGAAGGGATTGATTACAGCGAGGTGTTTTTTCCAGTTGAGAATCACTTATCAATTCGAATATTGTTGGCCTTAGTAGAACAATGTGATTTAGATTGTTCAAGTAGATGTCAAGACGAAGTTCTTGTACGATGATCTAGAAGAGGAGATCTATGTGACTCACCCGAGTGGGTTCAAGGTTGTCGAAAAAGAAAAATGTGTATGTAAGATAAAAAGATTATTGTATGGGATGAAGTAGTCTCCAAGACAGTGGCATAAGCGATTTGATCGGTTTATAATTGGCCAGACATACACAAAGAGTTACTATGACCATTGCGTATACTTCAAGAAGTTATATGATGGGTCACTCATATATTTTCTCTTGTATGTTGATGATATGCTGTTAGCATCGAATAACAAAAAATAGATTGGGATTTGAGCTCATTGTCAACTGAGTTTGAGATAAAAGATCCGGGAGAAGGTAAATTTCTTCGTACGAAGATTCAGAGTGATAGAGATAAGGTTAAAGTTTGTGTATCTCAAAATGCATATTTAAATAAAGTATTATAGATATTTGGTATCTGCGAAGGAACCAAATCCGTAAGAACTCCTTTGTTTGTCTCAGCTGGCATATATTTGAAAAAACTATTACATAAATTCAGTGTTGGCAAATGAACTAAATCTGTAAGTACTCCCCTTGATCCAAAGTTTAAGTTGAACTTTGATATGTTTCCTACTACTGAAGAAAAGTATGAGTATTTGGCCCAAGTTCTATATGCTAGTGCAGTTGGTAGCTTGATGTATGCGATGATATGTACGACGCCTAAAATTTCACATGTTGTAAGTATGATTAGCAATTATATGCATAATCCTAGTAAAGGATATTAGAAAATGTGAATGGATTTTGAGGTACCTTTATGGTACTATTGATATTGTCTTGGAGTTTGTGAAGGAAGATGGAAACAATCACTTGTGTGTTGTTTGTGTGGAGTCTGACTATGCTGGTTATTTGGACAAGAGGCGTTCAACTACAGGGTATGTGTTTACCTTGGAAGGAGTACCAGTAAGTTGGAGATCGATTTTGCAGTATACAATGGCTCTCTAAACTACTGAAGCATAGTATAAGCCTCTGCTCATCTGTAGAGACATGAAGTAAATGTATATGTATAAACATTCTGACCCGAGACCATAATTATAAAAATATACTTTTGTCTTATATTTAGCAAGAGAATTGAGAATGCGTATTCAACTCGTGGATAAATTAATCATGTAGTTCTTTCATATATGTATGCTCCTCCAAAATTTCAGGGTTTTACCCGGCTAAACCCTCGTTATTTCATGTGCGTCCATGCAAACTATCTGTATTAATCAGAACATGCTGATTATACAAAATTGCGCATATTCGGAATAGATGCTATGTGATTTTTGAATGAACACGCTAATTAGATGGATACCATCTAAATAAAGAATCGTATCGAACATCATCTCAAGTTGTAAACTTCCACGACTGAATTCCTTGAATATGTTATATATGTACTGCATAAAAGCCAAGCATAATGCCAACATCAAATCTCATGCGAATGAGAATCCCTAATCAGGCCATGGCTATGGCCACGACACTAGCAAGTGCCAACCCCAACAATCCCTATCCATGCTCCCAACGCACTACCACCAAGACCAAACACCAAAAGCTAGCGCAAAGGCCAGTGCTAGCGCTAGCACCAGCGCTATCCTTGCTCACTTTCTACCGCGACATTCTCGCTTGCTCGGCGCCATTCCACGTTTGCTCGTGGCAGCAACATCCTTCGCTGCTAACGCCAACACTAGGCCATAACCACGACACTAGCATGTGCTAGTAACATCCCAATCGCGCCTATAACACTTGCATGTGCCATTGTTTCTATCACAAATTGCATGTTGCAAATATGCCAGAAATATGCCATTACCATGATGAGTTGGCATAAAACTTATTGGTAGCATTATCTTATGACAAAATTCTCAAATTATTCACGAGCTTTGAGTCCATGACTCCACTAACTCCTACGATAAATCAAAACATATTACATGGGGGATCCTTCATGGGGTTTCGGTCTGGTGGTTTATAGCAACATGCGATGTAGCAACTGATGTCTTTTATAATAGTGGTAAATAAGGTTCAAACTCTCGAACTTGTGAATATTGATTTTAGATTTAAAAACTGATTTTAAACTAGAAAATATACACAAAAGATGAAAATAATATTCACAAAATACTGAGGTTATGGATTTCACCATTAACCACTTTTAATTGATTCCAAAAATAATAATTCTAAACAATTCTAGCTCAAATAAGTGACTCTAATTTTTGCCAAAGGTAGACTTTTAAAATATCAATTGTAAATCACAAGCATGGCTCATCAAAAGCTCTAGGTCCCAGAATAAACCATCAAATAAAATAACAATCAATTAAGAAAAATCATAATTTCAATTAAAAATAAATGCAAAAATCATAAAAGAATTATTAAAAGTTACCAATTGATCAGGAAAAATGGCTTCCTCCTTGCCTCAGTGATGGGTTTAGCTCATCATGCTCAAAACACTCTCAAAAGATTGGTACATGGCTCAAAAAGTTTTAAAAAGATGAAAAGAAGCTAAAAGTAATGTAACAGGGAATCTGTAACGTTTTCTGGACGTTACAGATTAACTGTTGCAATGGAGCTTGAAGATAAATATTGCCAAGCAAAGATAAACGTTGCAAAACGGTTGAAGAAACCGTGGCAGAATGGTTGAAGAAACCGTTCGCCTTATCTCTGTTCTTCGTCTTCTTCAGCAGTAGCAGCAGAATTTTTCCTGGAATGATTTTTCTTCGCTCTGTTGTCTTTTTGAGCTCAAACCAACCTCCTTATCCTCTTTTGTGACTCAAACAACCCTTTTTTACCCAACAGGATCAAGAAATCTCTAAGAGAACTCCTACCCTAGATTTTCCGTCCGAGCCTCTCCCCACTTTTCTTCGATCTCTCTTTGCTTTTATAGGTTTTGTAAACCTAATACCTTATCCTGATTCGATAAAGTCACACATTAAGTACCAATCGAGCATTAACAATATAGATAATTAAGGACAAATCAGACAAAAAAATGTGTATATCAGCAACATCCCATGATGACAAAGTTACAAAGTAGTGGTGACGGTTGTAGCAGTTAAGGAGATAATGGAGTAATGGTTTCCTGGAACTTCCCAAACATAATGGGCAATTATACCATTAGCCCCACAACCTCCATCTCTCAATCTCGTCACTACCTCCACTATTTACAAGGAAATATGTGTGTTCCCAACTATTATGAATAGGCTACTAAGCCTATTCAGAAAAACAGAACAAGCTTATCATTCTCACAATCTCTGTTGTTTCTCCATATTTCAACACTTCTACACACAATTCATTACCACTAATTTCCTCAACTTTCTTTGCTTCCCTCCCCTAAGATCAACCCATTTTCTCTCTCTGTGACCGAAGCAGTACGGAACGACTACTTTCGTGGTTTAGGCTTGTCCTGTATGATTTTGATTTCCAAATCTAAAAAAAGTACTTCTAAAAATATGTTGTTTTGCCTAAGAGTAATTTTATGGACAAACAATTGGAGATAAATCTCTCGATCACGAATTCAACTTTTCAACCATATGAAAATCAATTCTTCAATTTTCTGAAAATGGTGGATCTCAGGTCAGGTTCGGTAACCAACCCCAACTCAGGTTCAACAATCACTCCTAACCCCAGCAACACCAGTGGTGGAATTCCATGGACTATGCCTCAAAACCTATCCACTGAAAATACCAACACTCATCTCCGTACCACAAAGATGCCGGAAATGAGAAACAAGCAATACCAACTGTAACTGATTTGGTGAAGAGGCAAGAAACATTGGATAGAAATCAAATAGCCATGGCCACTACCCAGAAGGAGGTTCTCACTTACCTTAAGACCTTAACGAAGCATCGCCGGAGCAACGTCATCATCAAATGGACCAAGCTAGAAACACATCTGTCGGTGGCGCTACTATATCAAGAGCTAACACCCAAGAAGATGATAAAGTATGTGTTGTAATCGAGCGCATACCATAGCAGAATCAACATGAATAAAAATTTGTCACTCGTGAAGACCTGTAAAGACTCATGCGAGACCTTGGAAAGGAAGATTCACCTTCATTCCATCAGCACCAACCCCCTTACCTAGTAGAGGTCCAGAGGATCCCACTTGATATTCATATCCTCGTTTCTCACTGTACGATGGCATCGGGAACGCTCGAGAACATGTTTCCTTATTCTTGGAATCCTTAGGAGAGCATGACTATAATTAGGTGATGCGACTCAAAGAATTCTCCAAATCTCTAACGGGAAGAGATTACAACTGGTACAACAACATTGCTCCAAATAATATCTCTAGTGGTCTCAGATGGAAAATGTTTTTTTATAAAAAAGTATTTATTCGTCCCTGCGGAAGTCACTCTCTCGGACTTGGGAAGGATGTTCTAGAGGAATAATGAACACCCCAATAACTATGTAAAGACATTCATGACACAATCTCTCGATTTCCATGACCAGATCGTGACTGGTTAATAATTGGTGAAGCTTTGCATTAATGGTATGATTCCAGTTTTTCATATCTTATTAGAAAATTTAGGGTTTCAAACTTTCTCTAAACTACACGAGGCCGCCAAGAAATCTACAACAATTGTTCGAACCTTGTTGG
The DNA here is from genome assembly GCA_023531435.1 of Papaver californicum. NCBI lineage: Eukaryota > Viridiplantae > Streptophyta > Magnoliopsida > Ranunculales > Papaveraceae > Papaver > Papaver californicum. Next base: position 2,737,776 of record JAJJMC010029784.1, on the reverse strand, counting down.
AAAGAACAAGGCCCGCCTGAGAAGAATCCATGGAGACACTCAAGGGAGTAGACGTCTGGTGAACAAGCAATACTCTACCCAATATTATATAAACGTTGTCATGGAAGAAGGGACAAGAGAAAAGCAGTACCTCAATCGGCGTCGCATACTAAGCGTCCTGTGTCAACCCCGGCGGAGACCCCAACACCAATTCAAAGACGAGGCTCATCCAAGGCTCCGTGTCAACCACAACAGCCAAAAACAGAACCTACAATCCCTGATTCCCCTTCCCGATGGAGGAGGTTCTCGGATTGTTGGAAATATGGATACAAGAAGGAGATGTCAAGTTACCGCCTGTGCGATGCCCACTAACCGCTGAAGAGATGTCAAATCCAAATACTATCACTTCCACAGATTCTTCATCCATCCCAACAGTGAATACAATGGCTTGAAGCCTATCTTCATAGAAAAAATTAACTCAGGAGAACTACGTATGGGGACTGAAGGTGTTCACAAAGACCCCCTCCATTTCAGGAGCTTCACTCTTTCCATAGACTCTGTCAACAGAACTATTTAATCCATGATAGAGCATATGTGTGAACTTTTTAATCGTGTCGTGTCGGGTAAGCGTTTACTCTTTGCCGAGAAAGCTACTATGTTTCCTACGCCTGCTTTAGAAGACATATATGTCGAGCATAACGAGAAGCCTGGCTGGGGACTTCTCTCCACTGCCTGCCTCAAGGATACCAAGTTTGAGCAAATGTTAATTGATGCGGGGACCGATGTCAACATTATCACCATAAAGACTCCGAGGGATGCACGAATTTCCATGAATGAAGCTTACATACTCACCAACCATAGTCAAGTTTTCCGAAGGGAAGTCCAGGAGCGCTTACGGCTACATCACTCTTAAGGTAAAGATGGGAGATGCCCAAGCATACGCCAAATTTCACATTTTCTAAGAAGATCCAAGTTACGACATGATTCTAGGAAACCCATGGGTCCGTAGCAACAAGATAGAATCAAGTGTATCTTATTTGCTGGCGCCCACACCTCCAGGGCTCTCAAACAATCCGGCAAATCCCGAGGACTACCTATGAGATGAGTTCTGTCGTATCATGTATCTGGATATGGAGCAGTTGCCAGGAGAGGACATGGCATTGTACGTCTGTAGGTTTCGCACATAAGTAGTCATATTCAAACAACTTCTTTGCAATCAGCGATCCCATGTCCCATCAAAGCTTGGGGACTTGACCCGGATATCAACCATATTCTGAATCGGCGATGGGAAGTTCACCCTTTTTAAAATTTTATCAGATGGGTAGGGGTTGTCTCAACTGAAGACAAGAAAATTAGTTACACGTTATTCATAAGACATGTCATGAAATTAAGGTGCCTAAACCCAAATCCTTCCATGTCGGAGATACGGTCGAGAAGATCATTGCCTCTCCTAAAGAAGAGTCGTATTTCATTATTGAAACCTTGATCGGCTGTTACTACAAGCTTGTCAATAATGACAAACTAGAAGGGGTGGTTATATATGGAAAGTGGCTTAGAGCTCTCAATGTTTAAACACTCTACCAACACCTTATAGTATTTCCCTGTTTTATGCAATATTTGTAATTCCTCCAAAATGTTTGCAATATCTTGCATTCATACTTACTAATTCAATTTATTAATCAAGCAAAGTAGTATTCCTTTTTTTAAAAAAAAAAATTATTGTAAATCATTCAAAAAATATCTACCTACTCAAAATCCCAAAATAAAACCAAAAAAAGCCATATGTCTCAGAAAACCTATAAAACTTAGAAAATCTAGAAAAATTCCTTGAAAATCGGTTCAGCACCTTCATAATACGTTTTCTCCATCCTCTCAAGAATCTCAATTGCGATCTTCGACTCCCGAGAAAGCCTATCAACTTCATTCTAGCCTTGGTGACCGTCTCCAAGTTAGGAGTCATGCCTCCCTCCTGCAAATGCTTCTCAATGGATTCTAAATGATGGTCAAGCCATGTAACATTAAGATTAGCCCTTTCATCCTCCTCCAAGGAATCTTTCCAGTATTCAAGTACTATCTCAAAGATTTTTCTACGGGAAAGAGAAACCATCTCATGCACAGTTGGAAGCAGCACTGACACATTCTTCTTCAGAGTATAATAGTTTTTGGGGTTACCTACGAAGAAATGGCCAAACTTCTTTCATACTTTGGTGTACAACTCATCATAGGAGGAAGGGACACTAAAACCCCTAATACACACGTGGTCGATCCGAGTCCTATCAAACTTGAAGTCAAAGTTAACTCCAGCGTTCGGGTACTCAATCGGAGCAGTCCCCATTACATCATTATTCTGTACAATGACACCACTCAGAGTGCTTTCTCCAACAACCGCATCAGAAAGAGCTTTCTCGTGATTGTGAGTTGGAAAATACACATCAACAGCGTCACGGTTCATGGTAATCCCCAATTCTTCACCTATAAGCTCATTTCTCTGTTTTGGTTCATTCTCCCCCCACTAGTACAAATATGGTCTTTGGTGACAGTTCACAATCCGAAACCATGATAGTTCACGAATGAACTGTCACAAAAGAATAGACTATGAGATATATGCAACAGTTTTTTACTAAAAATCACACTAATAGCGAAAAACAATCGTGACAGTTTTCAACTGTTACTAAACAATTATACAATGGCAGTTTTTGTAGAAAAATGCTACCGTACATTGATGTATAATAACAGTTATAAATTGTTACTATTCTCAAGCTGTTCTAATTGTTTTAACTAAAAACTGTTATCGAAGTGTAACCTTATAGGTAACAGTTTTTTAAATAACTACCACTTCCATTTCAAGTGACAGTTCTGATTGAAACTGTTACCGTTTATATAGCCTCTCATATTGCATTTTCAAACGCACAATGTTGTTAGTTGATTCCTAAACTGGTCATGGTCTGTTTTGTTAGTGGTCTCTTTCAACGCCCCTTCGCCTCTCATTTTTGTTGAAAAACCATAAAAGAAGACGCTTAAGCACAATTTGTCAATACCATCCATCTTTATCTATTTCCAAAGATGAAAAACCTAATCTCTTTCAACAATTCTGAGCTAGCTATGTACAAGCAGATCTCATCTCCCTCTTCTCATGGTTTTATTCTCTTAGGGGATCTTATTTTTTTCTTTAATCTAGGGTTTATCTTTTGCTTCAATCCTTATCTCTCGATCACTCAATATCAATCCCGCTTGCTCTGAGTTCTTCAATTTTGTTCTTGTGTACATAAATCGAGCTTTAAAGCTCTCCCTCTTTTATCTCCATTAGAAACTCCATGAATCTCTGTAATTTGTTTTGAGTTGATTGGGGATTTGATGGTGGTCCCGAAGATTAAAAAAAATATGATTTCTTACAAGGTATAAGTTTTATATTTTTTTTAGTGAAATCCCTAGTTTACGATTTGGGGTTATCTTACTTTTTCTATGTGGGTTTGTTATCCAAATCTGTTTTTATTTTTTATGAATCCCTAGATTTGAATATCAAGATCATAGCCCTAGGTTTGAATAATAAGATCATAGTTGAGTATTTTTTGTTTGATGTTGCAACATTTGAAGCTTGTCATCCACCGGGTGTGTAATCATTGTATTTGAGGCTCCAAGGTAGTTTTGTAAGTTTTTCTTTGATGTTTTAAATTTCTAGAGTATTGGTGTGATTTGGTTAGTGATTAGTGAAATTGGTATACTAGAGTGTTGCTTATAAACAAATTTGTGGTTTTTATGTTTCTGGACCAAGGTTTTAGTTATAGCTGTTGAGCATTGTGATTTCTTTTTCTAGTCTGACTCTGGTTATGACGTCTGTTTTCAAGAAGTTCTTCCAAGTGTTTCTAAATTAATGATCGATGATCGTAAAACAACATATGCAATTACACAGGGTAACGATACATTCATAGTTTTTGCTCAAAACTAAATTTGTTCTTCAAATTTTAAATCCCTAAAGATATTAATGTTTCTGAAGCTGTTAAAGAATATAGATCCAAGTAAATGTTGGGTGATCGATAAAGTTAAAATATTTTTGTCATTCTGTTTATTATGCTCATGCGATCTTTGACACGTTAATCCAAAGATGGTTGAGCAAGGTAAATGCCTCTCTAGAGGATGGGGTTTTTACTAGTTTGAAAGGATAGGACTATGTATAAGCATATATTAACAAATAGAAATATCTGCTCTAAGATATATGTTGTATCTAATAATTGGATATTGCAACTTAATTATCACATTGTATACTACTATTATATTGTTTCTCCACTCCCTTATCAAATCATTTTTATGTGTTTATGTTTGCATGCTATGGTTACCTGATAAGTTGTTGTATTCTAGGTTGAACATGTTAGAGCTGAAAGGAACTTGCTCGCAGAAGTTGCCAGCCACTGCATTGTCAAGTTCTACTATTCATTTCAAGATTCTGAGTACTTGTATCTGGTCATGGAATATTTGCCTGGTGGTGACGTGATGACCCTACTCATAAGAGCAGATACCTTAACCGAAAATGTGGCTAAATTTTACATCGCCAAGGTGTTCTTGCAATAGAATCCATTCACAAACATAACTACATTCATAGGTTAGTAATATGGAGTCTGAAACTTAAGTTGCTTTACTAGGTTTATTAACTTTTGAAAGATTGTCCCTGGATTATCTTTGAGTATCTGTAACTGCCTTGAGAATGTACTTTTCTTATTTATTATCACCATTGCTTTTCAGGGACATTAAACCTGACAATCTTCTATTAGACAAGAATGGTCACATGAAAACCTCCATTGGCAGATGAACAGGAGAAAGCTGGTAAGCAGTTCATTATGTACTCAGTTATCCCCTCATCTTGGAAACATAATGCCTTGTAGCATGTTGTTCTATAATCCCAAATCCCAATTCATGCTTGTGTGTTTCCCAATATTTATAAGATCTAGTGTCTCACAACATGTTTGTATTGTATTGTCCATCATAGAAAATGCTCCCCCACGATCACGTAAATCAAGATATTTGAGCCTAGGGAAGTTGTGTTACCTTTTGTTACTTCCTTTTGAAGGTTTTTTCCCATATGTGAATATTCCATGAATACAGTATTCTGTAAAACATGGCCTCGCACAATCATATCACATTTCCTGTTTTCACAACTATTTCCTCAGTGCCAACTTGTCCATGGAATGGGTTCAATAAATGTATGCCATATTCTGTACTTACTATAACTTCTATGGATGATAAACATCAGACAGATGAAGCATCTCAAGTCTAGGAAGAAGCCAAGAATAACTACCATATACATTTAGATACTGCATGTTATATTAATATACGTACACATCACCTAACAGCAAAACACCAATTTTTCTTGGTCATTTAAAACTACGGATCTATGTTGAGAAGCATGAGACCTCTACCTTTGCACCTTTTGTGAAATATAGTTTCCCTATTTGAATTTTATTTAATATCTGACCCTGATCTGAGGCTCTCACTAGGATTTAACTTTATACATCCATAAATGTTTTGTGGTCTGCTTTATTAATTGAAATGTTCCAATCAGAATCTGAGTAAGAAGGTAGCATTTAGGGGCAACTTTTTCTTTATCTTTCCACGGAATATCATGTTGAACAACCTGAAGCATTACTATCAGGCATCTTTTAGGTTTCTTATGGATTCTCAGACTCCCTCATAATGAATTAGTGAGAATATTTTAAATTAATATGGTTCGTCTGCTTTGGGGATGAGCTCTATTTATCGAGTAATTTAAGTTATTTCAGCATCACATTCATATACTAGCGCTTCTGTTATTACATGCATTTTCTACAGTTGGCACACCAGACTATATTGCTCCAGAAGTACTTCTAAAGAAAGGTTATGGCATGGAGTGTGACTGGTTTGTTCATTATAATCTTTCCGGTATTATGCTACTTCTAGAACATCCTTTGCATTTGAAATGATCAAGGGGTTATGGAGACCCTAATCAACAAAGAAAACATAAAAATGACACTCGGAATAGAGATGTTCCTAGTCTGATAACATATTTGACATTTCAAGACCATAGCGAAGGAGTAGGATGGAACTCTAACACACCCAGTTGTAGCATGAATAGCCATTAGAAAAACTATTGTTTTGTTCGACTCTTAAATACATACTCAACTCTAGCAAGCCAACACCTGCTATTCCTTTGTAAAACACGCGCCCCCCTTACAGGAACTTAAAGAGGAAGACAATCATTGCAAGAGATCTACTTAAACGGGACCATTGTCTTTATTTTAGAAGTGTGGTAGTTTTTTTTCTAAAGGAAGTAAGGTTTTGAGTCAAGAGCCGTCAAACTTTTGTGAGTCCTGCTGGAGTACTTAACTTTGACCTCCTTCAAATAAAATTCAATTTGGCGGGACTGAGATTTAGTAGAAAATCATTTATGCTTCTTTTCCCACCACTAGTGGTAGAAAAAGACAGTGACAGTAAGCATAATTGGAGCTTACTACTGATGCGCCATCAAATAATTTAGTCACCAAAAAATGCTTTTGGCATCTGAAGATGCTTCATCCATGTAACTTAGAATATGGAAAACTGAAAAATAAATGGGCCAAATCATCAGGTTAATTAAGGTATAACATAGAAGTTGTCTAGAGGGAAACATTGTAGGTTTACTATATCCATCCGTTCCACCTTGAAATTGCTTATGTGAACCGGGCCGGAACTAGGCTGTTGCTTTCTTAAGATATTTACTGGTGTTATAAGCTTTGGATTTTCAGTATTTTACTGTTTATCATTTTATTGTGAAGTTAAGATACCGAATATCGCATTTACATGGTTCTACTTGTGTATTCTTATCCGACTAAATTTTGCAGGTGGTCCTTAGGTGCCATAATGTATGAGATGCTTGTTGGTTATCCCCCATTTTATTCTGACGATCCAATCACTACTTGCAAAAAGGTTAGTATAATGGGTTCTAGGATTATGTGCAGTGTTCAATAATGAAGTTTGATATTGTGGTAAACTATCTTAAAGTTGGTATATATTATTCAACTCTACCAACTCTAGCAGCACAGTAGAATCAGAATTCCTTGTTATTTTAGTAATTTTCCTTGCCTCTCCTTTGTGTAAGGGTTAATTTTAATAATGGTTGTTCATGTTGTCTTATTGTGCACTGGAGGACCCACTTAAAATTTCCAGAAGAACCCAGGTTGACACTTGAAGCCAAGGATCTTATCAGTAGGTTACTGTGTGATGCTGACCATAGGTTAGGTACAACAGGGGCAGATCAGATAAAAGTATGGTGTTGAATCTATTAGATAAAAGTGCAGTAATTATTTTTACATGCCCTTGTGTAGAATATTTTTTTCACCTATAGACGGATCTTTTCAGGACTTCAGTTGTTAACATTTATCTTGTTAGTTTAGAAATAACTGTAAATTCATTAACTATTGAGATAAATTATTTAGTTCTTTTAACATTTGGATCCTCCACCAACAAGAACTGGTTCAGGACAGTCGAGGAAGGTATGTTACTTATTGAGTGATTACTCTACGCATCTTACTGTTAAATTACTGTAGAACTCCAGAAAGGGTCAGCAGCTGTGTTGAATTAACTTTACCAAAGTTATGTCTTTGATTAGCTAAATTAGGGCAAAATTATGCAGTATTTATGTATTGCCAGTGACTCCAGAAAGATCTTAATAGTTGAACTTCTCTTATAGGTGCTAACTCCCAAAGACCTAAGTTTTGTTGTCTATGCATATAAGAATTTCGATGCTATCAAAGGGCTGCGTGGTATGCGACTTATATTAGTGAAGAGCTCTTTTCTTTTCTTTTTTTTAGCTGAAAATGAGTATGACCTGCCTTGTGTTTTGCTTTATGTTTATTTCAGTACATTGATAAGATTATAATTATCATTCTTATCCTTTTCTTCTTTGTTTTATTATCCAGAGCTTAAGAGGAGTAGCACACCGACAAGACTACCAACTATAGAAGCCATCTTTGGTATGAAGCTCAAATAAATTTCTAAAAATGTTTGTCTTATTATCATCATATTTTATCCATATCTTTTTTCGAAAGGGTCAGTTGATAACCAATCCTTTAATTTGATACTATAATGTGGAAACTAAATTTTACCATATGTAGATGACTAATAATCTCTTGAGAGGCTTATTGGACGTGATTATCATGTTTATCATTGCGATCATCTTAATCTTTTCCTTTTGTTTTCTGATAGTTGGACTGTTTGTTTTATGCTCTCAAAACACATCTTGTTTATGAGCTTGACGGTTTCAGATGTGTCTGTGATTAGAGTGGGAATCATGTGATACAAAAATATATAAAGTTCATTCCAATAAAGAAAATTGGATTCATAAATTTCTGCGTTTGTTAATCAAGTTGCAACACTATCTACATATCCTTATGGTTGCCAAGTTATTTAGGTAAAAACGAAATACTTTTGTGCATCGTTCTTATTTGCACTTCACTTTTGAACAATAACTGTAATTTTTCATTATTTTTATTATCTTTTTCTTATGTCCTCATGCTGCTTGGCATCTCTTGTTTCGGAGAATTGGACAGATGAGCAGTAAACTCAGATGACTCAGATCATAGTGGATGAGATTATGGAATCTGCTTGTACTAATAGCACAAACCAGTATGGAAACCATGTCATCCAAGTTGGCATCATTTTCCATTGTATCATCTAGAATTTCTCTTAGATCCTTCTCATACAAATTTGGGTTTGTTATTGCTGAAATGTGAAATAACTTTGGGCTTGCAGCATGTTCAGGAGAGAAGAAAGCCACTTGAAAGGAGTCAAATTACTAGCAAATAATTTACTTCTAATGTTGTCGAGAAATGCTTCGGGCATGGTGATGCTGCTGAAAGAGATATATTGATCGAGGAGATCGCTGGACAAACAGAAAGAAATGACAGTTTATTGGTAGGCCTGGCATAAATTATCAAATCGAATTATTTTACTTTGCTAATTATTAACACAATATATTGAAAACCTCATTACTCAGCTTGTATCCTGAGCATTAGTTCCTATTAATCTGACTGTGCGAAACAAGGAACTAGGTCTTGTTCTTTGGGTTAGTCTACCTATGTTTTGCTTCTCCCCTTTACGTTATTTTTTGAGTCCTCCAAATTTCATGTTGATATTACAAATAGAAATTAGTTGCAACAATTGACTTAGCAGCACTTTTAAAGTTCTATAGGTAGATACTCTCAATTATTACTCTCTTTGGTCCAGGATTCAGTTAATTCAATTGGTTTGTGGCTTCACTCTGACAAAAAAATGTTACGAAGAATCATGTTTCCTTCTCAGGTATAACCAAATTCAATTTCTAAATTTGATTACTTGTTTTGTATAGACTCGTTGGTTTAGTTGCACCATGCTTGTACTAATAAATGATTGCGCAATCCATTTATGTTTACTGCTAGCTCAACATAGGTTCTATATGCAAAATTTTATTATAGGTTCATTAAGTGATTGGAACGTATTATTAAGATGATTACGCAATAGGTGATGATGAATTTGTAGATAAATTGAGAAACATAAAATTGAGCTGTTTTTCTTAGTTTAAGTTCCATTAGAATTTGATGTTATACCGAAACATTCCCTTCAACGATAATCTATAGCTGAATGTGATATGCCAACTTCAATCTAGATTCCTATAAACTCCTCTGCAATCAAGCATAAAGCTTCTGACCAAGTTCCACACTCATCAACATAATCGAACAACCAACTTCCACAATAGCCTCAAATGCAATTTCAGGTTCGTGTCTTAATTATTTGTTTCCTGTATTTTACATTGCCCCTGACTACATACCACCAAAACTTTTTATCCCCATGATTTCAATTGCAGTGGACCTTGGTAGAATTATTGTTTTCGTGAAGTAATTTCTGAAGTTAAAAACTCAAATATGTGAAATTCGCAAACAAGGTACGTATATCAAAGATACAATAACCTATATATTGAGTTTTTCTTCCATTACCAGAGTTTTGAGTATAAAATTTGGAGCGAGAATATTTTTTGTTATAGAAGTGGGATCTATCATTTATCAACTAAAATACATAAAAACCTGTAACTACTTTCTAACAGTGTTCAGTAATCTATTATTATGTTCATTGTAATTATCATTGAAATGAATGATACTGTTTAGATTTTTGTGACAATGTAGTGATGAATACTTTAGATGTAATGTCGGCTTGTACAACTCTACCACTGATTCAGCTGATTGGACCCATCCCATTATCTCCAACATCAATCGATAGTCAAGGATAAATTGAAAAGGGCATCCTTGAAGAGCATGGTAATGGCAGAGAAATTGGATAATGTTGAACCCCTGAAAAGAAAAAATCTCCAGCTTAAGCGACAATAAAGCAGCTTAGAAAACACCCATTGTGCAACAAAAATCACAAGGTATATTTGTCTTTTGACTATTGAGTATTGAGTTTTCACTTTGAATCACTAAGCAGGAGTGTTTCCAGTTGTGTTGTGTGAGTTTCTTCTTTTGAAGGATCTTTTTATCTTGTAGGGTTTTGAGCTTACATTGTTTGATAGTTGAATCTAATTACTTTTATATTATTAGCATTTAGTAATAGCTTTCTGAATAAGCAAGTCTTTGTAGAAACATTTTTGTTAAAATCAATATATATATATATATAATGCCCTTTTTTTGTCATGTATTTATATTAAATGTGATGATACTGATCATATCTTTGATTGGAATGGAAGTGGTTAAGAAAGTGCACATTATAACAATTGTATGCAATATGTTCATACCGATTCTACGCCATTTTGGGATTGAAAACCTTCCTCTGAGCGTATCAGTAGCAACTGTAACATGAACCACTAGAAAAGAGGATCTATGATGACAGTTTAACAAAGTGTCACATAGTAGGATCTACAATAACAGTTTTATTCAGAAAAAAATTCCGTTAGGTTCTACTATGACAGGCTTTATAGAAAAATTGTTACCTAAGTACAAGAAATTTAATTTCTGACAAGGGTTCTATATAGAAAATGTTACTGTAACTTATCAACAATGACAGGTTTAAGCAGAAACTGTTACCTTAGTATAAGAAACTGAGTTTCCAATGACAATTTTATTTAGAAAATGTTACCGAATGTTGTTAACAATGTCAGGTTTACGAAAAACCTATTACATTATAGTCATGATTCTGTAACAGTTTTTTCAGACTTTCCGTAACAGAGGATTTGGTGACAGTGCAGATTTTTTACAAAACTGTCACATAAATAATTAGGCGATAGTTTCTAATTGTCACCTAAGCCCATATTCGTACTAGTGCCCCTAAAAATGGAGACATTATAGAAATATTGAGTCAAAATATCTAAAGCACAAGGAATTGAAATATAAATCATAAAGTGATAGGTGCATAAATCATACATTTAAAGTAGTTTTTCCTGACCCTTATGTGCTAAATTTGAGTGAATTATTAGGTTTTGATTACTTTCGAAGTTTAGTCGCCTTTTCAGGTTACAGTTCAGAAACCCGCAGAATGGAGCTGTATGAGAAGAATTACCGAGGAGCCAGTAAAACTCTTCTGAATTTAGGCCTTTCACCTTCCACAGTGTAGGAAATTGAATTACGAAGCCAACGGCGAAAGAACGAGGTCATTCTGATCTCGTATGAGGAAGTTATGGGCAAAGCCACATGGTGGCAAACTAGCTTGTGCTGCTAGCGCCCAGGCGCTAAGTTGGCTGAACCGTATGTGCTAATGTGCTAAGTGACGAGTTGGAGGTGCTAGAGTGGTTTGATGGGCTAGTGGCTAGCCTTGGTGGAGTAGTAGCTAGCTTGGGGAAGTCATATGGGATTAGGAAAGAGTTTGGAGTTGATATATCTTGTTGGAGTGGAATAAGGAAACTTAGCACATTTCCTAGTTCTACTAGGATTGTGAAGTGGCTAACTCAAGTTCTATAGAAATAAATCATGCCTTTCTCGTGGCAAGCCTTTTGGAGAGGTATCTATAGCATATATAGGAGACCCAAGGGATATTTGGGGGTCAGGTTCATGTATACAAGTTGGCTACACAATTGGGCTACACAAGAGGCAGGCGAACAAGTTTCACGGCTGGAAGGAAGCTCTTTCTAGAGAGTTTGCTGCTGGATAGAATTAGGACGTTATCATATAAAGGTATACAGGGTTTTGAGACAGAAAAAGGGGGAGAATATACACGGTGAAAAGAAGGCAGCAGCAAGGAGAAGAGGACAGCAGCGTTGGGAGGCTGCTGGCTACCATTGCAGCCACACTTCGAAGCTACAATCAATTCTTCGCTATCTTTCCGGGTTTGAGTATTTATTTCCTAATTATTTTCCATGGGTTTTAAGAAACCCATGATGAGCTAAACCCTTCTTTATTGGTTAGGGATGTAATCTGAAGTTTGAAAAATGTTTATTAATTGAATGGCGCATATCTCATAATTTCATGATGTTCTTAATATCGTTCATGTTCTACTAAGTATAATTATGTATGATTGATTGCTGATTTGCTTGAGTCTAGTATCAAGTGAATAGGCATTGATATCTATAACTAGACTGGAGTTCTGAGAGTCGATTCTATCGAGGGACTCCGGTTACAAGTAGTATAACATATTTGCTAACAATACTTAAAATTGCCATGAGAATATGTGTAGAAGCTTGACCTAAATTAAATCCGAGTGGCGAATTGCGCCGGGTTATTTAGATTAACCTCAACTCACAAAGACCATAGCTATCATTGGGTTAAACTCGAGTGGAGGTACTCACTCAGGTTATCCGGTGCTAAGAATTCAAAGGGTGGAGGTACTCATTCTTTGATGATATTAGGAGTTTTGCCGAAGTAGACGAGATAACTGGCTACTTTAGGGTTCTTGGTATTACTAATGCATGAATGTTGAGTATGCTAACATGTTGGATAACGGACGATGAAATATCTAACCAATGCTTCTCTCCCTGATACACGTTTTTATTAGTTTGTTTTAGTTTAATTTAGCTTAATTCACAACATAAAACCCCCCTGTTTACTCACGTAACTGAAAATAAATCACAATCACTGCCTCTCTGTGGGAACGAACTTGTTCTTATTTGCTATACTTAAATCTATTTTGGAAGAGTAAGAACTCGATTATTTTGGTTGATTACGACACGGCCATAAAGTTCATAAAATATTTTCATCAACAACCTAAACATTCATTAAAAAGTGCTTTGGATCATGGCATATAGTTTAGAAAAGATATGGGTTGTTTTGCAAAAATGTTGTCAAAAACGTTTTTACACTACCGTCCGGAAGAACTGAAATTGACGCTAATTGGTAAGGAATTCGGGGATGATTTATACCAAATGATTCATATGGATATCTGCTAGAAAAAACTAAAAGGGAGCACAAATCAGATGATTGAGCTAATAAGGGTGGTCGAAACGCTCGACTACATGACAGCTGAAAACCTATAGGATTCTTCCTGAAAAAGTTCTGAACTATCGGTGTCAGGTCTTTTGCACCTACTAAACGGACTCCAAATCCATAAATTCTTTTCTCAGAATTTATCTCTTCCCTTTAGATAAATAATGAGGGTTCAACCACCTCATTCCGACTTAAGACAAAGATTGTACGACCATTATGGCAAGAAGACCTGAATCTGATTTTTTTTTACGACGAAAATCGCTAAAATTCTTCATGACATCACATATGATTCTACGTATTTGATGGTCCAAGAACTATAATCATGTCATTAGGATTCTAAAACAATAAATTAAACTTAATTGGAGTTGTAACAAGTCGTCGGAAGCAGAAAGCACTTCGTAATGCGATTCACCACCAAGCTCTTCGTTTTAAGCTCCGGATTCTTCAATTTCTTCAGTCTAGAACGATTTTTCAGGTACCTGATCATCTTTGTCTTCTTTCTCAATGCTTCTAACGACAACGGTACTTTCTGATGCCAAACTATTCACATTGCTAGTCATCTAAAAAAATGGTGGTTATTCATAAGAGTCAGAATTCATCAAGTTCAACAAGATGAAAGATTCTACAACACAGGAATCTCCAAAAGAAGTTATATTTACTGTATAGGGAGATGAAACGCCAAGAATATCTACGACAAAAACTTGAAAGGTTGAATACTTAAGTCACCTTGATGAGTTACACACTCAGACTATATAAAGGTACTTGTCAGGATAAGATATAGTTATACTTCATACAGAAAAGAAGAATAAAAGAAAATGCAAGGCACTTACCTTCTTCCAAGTGCGAAAATGAGGAATGCATTGATCGAAGCCTATTTGTCGAAGATCCCTATCAATGGAATAACTCTGGATGACATAATTATCAAAACGGACAGAGAGATTGTACCCTAGGGTACAACTATTCATAAAAGTGTCCTCACCGACTTTAGCAATATTACTCTCTTCACTTGGGCCAGAGCGCAGGACAACATCAGACCTATCAGCAAAGGTATCCAGTGGAGTCACATGTGGAAGCTTCGAACCCCAAGGTCTGAAATTCATTTTCTTCTCATTTTCCATTAAACTAATAAGACTAACAGAAAAGGGCTTCTTTTTATCCAACAGAGTATTCTAGCATACTATGTCTTTGTACTTGGATAAGAAGATCGGGCCTTTGGCGCATATTCAGGAAAATGTTCCCACAACCAAGATTGCATAAAGATAACATGGATAAAAGACTCTACCTTGGTGTGATCGTTATAAATTCTCATGTCACGAATGAAAGTATCCAAATGAGAGTATAAAGAACAAAGAAAAAATTACCAAGAGGAAAAATATTTCTACCAGCAAGCAAAACAAGAGGGGGCTTCAATTGACCTCCAAGAGAATCCTCGAATATGTCCCGAGAGAGCCTATAAAACAAGGAACGCAAAAATGCACAAAGGATGATCAACAACGAGGCCATTAACACTTGTACTACCTTTCCACTAGCGGTGAACCCAAGACGAATAATATTTGCTACGTGATGTGTTTTAGAAATAGTGGTAAAAGATTTGATACTCATACTTGTGAAGATTTGATTTTTAAACCTAATTTTTAATAATAAAAATAAATAAGTTTAAAGTAAAATTAATTTAATATCTTGGAAAGAACCGAGACTAAGAATTCCACCATTAGCCAATTTTTCAAGTGATTTAGTATTAATAATTATCTTGAACTCATACATTCAATTGATTCTATATATTGCCAAAGTTAGATTTTCAAAATAATAGTTATAAATCAAAAGTATGAAACATCAATAGCTCTAAACTAAGCATGACCCATCAAAACAAAACAGAACTAATTGATAAAAATCATTATTGCAAATTTTATTCAAAGCAAATAATCATAAAAGAATTGCAAAAAAAATTAATAAGATAAAAATATACCACTTTATTATTGGAAAAATGGCTTCCTCCGTCGCCTCAACAATTGGGTCTAGCTCCTCATGTTGTAAACAATCTCAAGATGTGTATTCATGTCTCAAAAATTGTTTACAAAGATGAAAAGAGTGAAAATTATGTAAACAGAGAGATTGCGACAGTGTAATGGCGTTGCAGACTACTATTTCCACTGTTACAGAAAGAAAGTGCTTCTTCTGAAGATAAACGTTAGTGTTCTGAAGATGTCCGTTGTAGATGTGTAGAAGAAACCGTTGCAGCTGAAGATAAATATTGCAAAGAGGAAGGTATTCGTTGTTGTTCAGTTGAAAAATCGTCGCTTATTCATGTTCTTCCCTACAACAACACTTTTCTTTTCTTCCTGTTTTTTTTCAATTCAAGCTCTTCCCTTTTTTACTCGATATCTTTGCTTTAAATAGGCTCCACAAACCCTAACTAGTCCTTCAGGATCGATAAGGACTCAAAGATCAATCCAAAACAACCTCTAATTCCTTGTTTATCCGGAAAAGAAAATATTTTTTAACTCGGAAGTAAACTCGATTTCCAGCCTGTTTCTTGGATATAATTGACGTGTGGTTATCCCTTTAGGTTTCTGCTTCAACTTAGAGTAATAAAAACGCGTTTTAAACCCATGAAATCCGTTAACCAAATTTAACAGAATCTCACGCGAGAAAATAGGCTTCCCACCTTTCTCGGATTTGAACAGAAGAGAAGGGGTCCCTTATCCGATGTGTGGAGGCCTATATCCAACTCCTGAGTGCCTTTATCAATTTTTCCGAGTGCCTTTAGTAAATTTTCTCGGGTGCTACTAAAACTTTTTGAGCCGATTTTTTCCACAATTATTTATTTTCCAAAAATACTTACAAAGACATAAAATCAGACTATAAGTACAAAATTGAGTACCAACAAAATATGAAATTGAAAATAATTTAGACACAAAAATGTGTCTCTCAAATACCCCCAAACTTATTATTTTCTAGTCCTCGAGAAAAATCTAATCTAAAAATAAAATAAAATCCTAACTCATTTTCGCAGGAATTGCGGCTACATTTAGCATATGTAATAAGCCTTTAAACCCCTAGGTGTCCCTATACGAGTCCAATTGTTGTACATGAGTTTTCACTCAGCATACTAAAATTCATATATAAGAAAACAAAGCTCTACTTAGATAGTCGTTCAACCACGATACTTAGAATCTATCATAGTACAATCACATGAAAATATTTATAAGATGGATATAGACAAAATAAAGTTTGCGTGTGTTGACTAAGGTGAACGGTGTTTCCCATATCTGTCTGAAGGTCACTGCCATAATGAATCCTAATGGATTGAGATACGCTCCCACTGGTCTTACTCCTTATATTAATATTGACTCAGCTGGTATATACAAGGGTCCTACCGATCGATTTATTAAAAATAAATAATTATTTATATTATTAAATGTATTGAAAACATGATTGGATCAAATGAATCCAAGAGCATGCTCCTTATCAGCATCTTACATGATAGTTCTCATGGATCTTGCGTTCCACGCTTGCTTAGGCGACGGAGACAGGGAGAACATACACATATTGCTATCAAAGTGTCGATACTCGATTTTTTTAAGATAAAAATCAAAACAATAATGGGGCTTGATCTCAAACTCTCTACTCTATCCTAGCGGCGGTAACAATTCGATAATGGTGCCCCACCAAATCACTTAGAGAAACACAAAAAATTGTAAAAATAAAAACAGAAAGTGATATGGTCGAGATAGACTCCGAGATATGGTGACAGCTATCATGTTATTTCTAACACCTGTCCTTTTATGAATAGACCATTCAACTGGGCACATCAATTCCTATAGAAAAAGATCTAATTTTCCATCTACCTAGAATGGTTAGTGTCATCCTGAATTGTTCACAAGCTTCTAAATTTTGGAATTTTATTATTGCACTAAAAAGTTTCTCCCTCACCCCCAAACTTAAATCAAACAGTGTCCTCAATGTTTCAATATAAAGAGCAGTACCGATAGATAAGTAAAAAGAGGAATAAAGAGTTAAGTCAGAAAGACAGTACCTGGGTCAAGCGTAACAATCCTTCTACGGAGAATAAGACAGAAAATAAAAACCTAAAAACGAATAATAAAAAAAACCTACAAAAATCTATTAATGTACATAATTAAAAAAACAACCTTGATGGTCAATCAAAGTAAACAGGGACCTCCTCAACATCACTTATAGAAAATGACTCTAAAAATGGTTTCAATCTCTGACCGTAAACCTTGAAAGGATTTATACCATCTTGAGTCTCAATCTCAATAGCACCATGAGGAAAAAAGTACGAACAACTAAAGCACCGGTCCACCAAAAGTGTAACTTCTCGGGAATAGATGCAAACGAGTATCGTACAGAAGAACTTTTTGACCTGGAGAAAATGACTTTTTTAAAATATTTCTATCATGCACAAGTTTTATTTTGTTCATATACTCCCTACCACTATCATATGCATCTTTCTGAATCTCTTCCAACTCATTGAGATGGAGCTTCCATTGAGCTTCTGCCTTGTCAAGTTAAAAATTTTACTGCCTTATAACCCAATATGCTCTATGTTCCAACTCGACGGGAAGGTGACAGGCCTTGCTAAAAACTAGACGATAAGGTGACATTCCAATGGGGGTCTTAAATGCAGTACGGTAAGCTCCATAAGGCATCAATAAGCCTTAACGACCAGTCTTTCCTATTAGGATTAACTGTTTTCTATAGAATACGTTTTATCTCCCTGTTGGAAACCTCTACTTGACCACTAGTCTGTGGGTGATATGGGGTAGCTACTTTGTGGGTGATACCATATTTCTTCATCAAAAGTGAGACCCTCCATCACTAATTATAGCTCGCGGTGTACCAAAACATGCAAATATGTTATCATTCAAAAACTGGACCACAACCTTGTGGTCGTTTGTTTTACACAAAACTGCCTCTACCCACTTAGAAACATAGTCTACAGCGACAAGGATGTAAAAATAACCTAAGGAATTAGGAAAGGACCCATAAAATCAATGCCCCACACATCAAAGACCTCAATAACTAAAATAGGGTTCAAGGGCATCATATCTCTATGGGAAATGGTTCCTAACTTCTGACAACGCTCAAAAGCAACACAGTAACTGTGAGAGTCTTTAAACAATGACGGCCAGTAGAATTCACACTGCAATATCTTAGCATCGGTCTTTTTAGTACTAAAATGACCTCCACAAGCATGATCATGGCAGAAAGAAATAATACTGGGTTGGTCACTCTCAGATATACATCTCCTAATAATCTGGTCTGGACAATACTTAAACAAATAAGGATCGTCCCAAAAAAAATGCTTTACCTTGGCTAAAAACCTATAACGATCTTGTTTACACAGTGTTGAGGCATTCAACCAGTAACAAGATAATTCACTATATTCACAAACCAAGGTAATTGGGAAACAAAGAGTAATTGTTCATCAGCAAAACTATCCCTCACAAGAGGAGAATCATTAGGGGAATCCATAACAAGTCTAGACAAGTGGTCCGCTACTATATTTTCTGCACCCTTTTTGTCTCTAATTTATAGAGAGAATTCTTATAACAAAAGGATCCATCTAATCAATCTAGGTTTAGTATCCTTCTTAGACAGAAGGTACTTCAAAGCAGCATGATCAGTAAAGACTATAACCTTAGAATCTAAGAGATATGATCTAAACTTGTCTAAGGCAAAAACAATGGCTAAAAGTTCCTTCTTTTTGGTGGTGTAGTTCAGTTGGGAATCATTTAGAGTTTTGGTGATGTAGTAAATCATATGAAGTTATTTTTTTTCTCGCTGACCTAACACAACACCAATAGCATAATCTGAAGCATCACACATTATCTCAAAGGGTAGGTTCTAGTTAGGTGCCTGGACAATAGGGGAGGTAGTAAGAAAAGTCTTAAGCTTCTCGAAATCCTCTAAACAAGCATCATCAAACACAAACTTAACATCTTTTGCAAGCAGATTGCAAAGAGGTCTAGAAATCAAGCTAAAATCCTTAGTGAATTGACGATAAAAACCTGCATGCCCTAAGAATGACCTAACATCTCGTACAGTTTTGGGAACTTGTAAAGTCTTAATAAGGTCAACTTTGGCTTTGTCTACCTCTATACCCTTAGAAGATACTATATGCCCTAAATAATTCCTGATCGAACCATGAAATGATATTTTTCCCAATTAAGCACTAAATTCTTTTCCTTAAACCTAGTCCACACTAATGTCAAATGATGCAAGCACTCATCAAAAGATGACCCAAATACTGAAAAATCATCCATAAATACCTCTAAAAACCGTTCTACCATGTCAGAAAATATGTTCATCATACAACGCTGAAAAGTAGCGGGTGCATTACACAACCCGAAAGGCATGCGTCTATATTCAAAGATACCAAAGGGACAGGTAAAAGTGGTTTTCTCTTGGTCTTCTAGGGCAATAACAATCTGATTATAACCAGAAAAACCATCTAGCAAGCAATAATGGCTATGTCTAGTTAATCTCTCAAGCATTTGGTCGATGAAAGGAAGGGGAAAGTGGTCCTTCCTTGTGACCTTGTTCAATTTTGTATAGTCAATATAAACACGTCACCCCGTGGTCACTTGGGTTGGGATTAACTCATTGTTATCATTCTGAACTACAGTGATACCTGATTTCTTGGGAACAAGCTGAAACGGGGCTGACCCACTTACTGTCTGAAATATGTTAGATAATACATGCATCTAACAACTTAAGCACCTCAGTTCAAAGTACTTATTTAATGTTAGGGTTAAGCTTCCTTATCGTCTTGAAGCACGGTCACTAGCCTACTTTCCTGGTTACTATCCAAGTCAGATGCTATAATCACAAGCCAAGTCTCAGATGGGCCTAAATACACATACTTCAGGGTATCTGGTAGTTAATTAAGGTCCAACTTAGGAGGATCTTCTAAAGAAGAAATTAGGGTAGACTTAGAAACTAGTAGTGGTTTGAACTTACATTTCCATCCATTACTAGTGTCTATCAAAGGGGATGAATCTAACAAAGCATTCACCTTATTAATCACACTATCATCATCAAAATTAAACCCAAAGTGGGCTAGGCATTTCTCTAATGGATCTTCTAACAAAGTGTTTGGTAATGACTCCTATCATGTTCACCTCTTCAATGCACGTGTCATCTAGCTCAGGTGGTTGCTTACTAATATTTAAATATTCAGCTCAATAGTCATATTACCAAAAGATAAGTTTATAATACCGTTTCGACAGTTTATGATCGCATTAGATGTAGCTAAAAACGGGCGACCTAATATCACAAGTATATGATTCTCTGGGTCAGGGATAGGTTGGGTATCAAGGACAACAAAATCCACTGGATAAATAAACTTATCGACCTCAATAAGAACATCCTCTATAACACCACGAGGAATTTTCACAAACCTATCAGCTAACTGAAGTATTATCGGAGTAGGTTTCAAATCACCAAGGCCTAGCTGGAGGTACATATGGTATGAAAGTAATTCACACTGGCTCCTAAGTCAAGGAACGCTTTCTCAATACGGTATTTACCTATTATGCAAGAAATGGTTGGGGACCCTGGTTCTTAGTACTTAAGAGTTGTATTGTTCTGGATAATTGAACTCATATGACTAGCTAAAAAGGATTTCTTTTGTACACTAAGCTTTTGATTTCATGTACACATATCCTTAAGGACCTTTGCATAAGTAGGAATATGCCTAATTGCATCTAATAAAGGAAGTTTTATATGACTTGCTTAAAAACCTCCAATATGTCGTTGAAATTGGATTCCTTCTTGGTTGGTGCTAACAGTTGTAGGAACGAGATTTGGAGCATCTGTATGGTCCCAGGCTTTAACTCATAGTTTGCTTCAGTTTCAGCTAACTTGATACATGATGGACGAGAATTCCTAGTCGGGTTCAACAAAGCTTTTAAAGTTGTCATTGCTGGTACTATCAAAGGACTAGGAGTAACTTCTTCACACAGTATCTAGTCTTCAAAATTGAAATTTCCAAAAACAAGGCCCTCAAAAGAAGAGTCTTCGAGGTCCTCGTTTCTAGGGACAGAACTACTAGGTTTGTCACTAATCAAACGATCTAGAGTGTCTTTTTTCCAAGCTCGCTCAGTGATAATTTCGAGAGGTCTTGGCATACACAAATAAAATT
Organism: Papaver californicum; assembly: GCA_023531435.1. Lineage (NCBI taxonomy): Eukaryota > Viridiplantae > Streptophyta > Magnoliopsida > Ranunculales > Papaveraceae > Papaver > Papaver californicum. Next base: position 2,716,245 of record JAJJMC010029784.1, on the reverse strand, counting down.
AAAAAAAATAAATCCTAGTTGGAAGGGAATTCTAAACAATCACAAGTAAGGATGACTCAACCAAATAAAACCTATTGAATCTAGCAAACAAAAAACATGATGGCTCCACTTAGATAGTTTCTAGACCAGCTTCTATTCTTTCAAAAGGAAACTAGTTACAATTTTAGAAAACCTCTTAGAACGATCCGAATTAGATTAAGTCGAATAGAAACATGATAAGATTTAAGGAGCTTTGATAACCTTTTCTCTTTGGCAACGTTTCCTTGGGTTACAAGGCGGCTCGAATCTACTTAAAATAATCTTCCTGAACTTTGAGTTACGCTAACAGAGTAACCAATACAGTCCTTTTGAATGACTTTCCTATAAGCTCGTTACCCTATCAGTCTCTTTCTAGTCAAAATTTTAAGCTTAAGTTCGTGTTTGGTAACGTCTTCGTAAAGCGGGCAAGAAGGAAACGGTGATGAAATCCGAATCCTTATCTTGTATGACTAGTTATTTCCCTTTACTAGAAAATAATTCCGTATTCAGTCGTCAATATATATGTATTACGAAGGAATACAAAAAATCCACTTGCAGGGGTTTCGTGGATGGATAGAGTTTTACCTCCCGTACCAGACGGGCGATGAACCGTTGAAGTCGACTCGGGCCACTGACTCCTGTATCATTGTACGAAAAAATCTTTGGCTCAATTTCTTTGGCTTTTCGTTCCAAAACCTGTAGCAAAAAAGAACTACCACAAAAACGTAAAATAGAACAAAATAATAAAAATCTAAAAAAAAAACTAATACTAAAAAAAAAAAATCTAAAAATCTAACCTAAAAACAAATCTGCGTCGGCGGCGCCAAAAAATTGATGTGTTTTAGAAATAGTGGTAAAAGATTCGATACTCAGAATTGTGAAGATTTGATCTTTAAACCTAATTTTTAATACTAAAAATAAAGAAGATTAAAGTAAAATTAATTTAAGATTATGGAAAGAACTGAGACTAAGGATTCCACCATTAGTAATTAGCATTAGTAATTATCTTACAACTCATACATTCAATTGATTCTAAATATTGCCAAAGTTAGGTTTTCAAAATAATAGTTGTAAATCAGAAGTATGAGACATCAATAGCTCTAAACTAAGCATATCCCATCAAAAGAAAACACAATTAATTGATAAAAATCATTATTTCAAAGTTAATTCAAAGCAAATAATCATAAAAAAATTGTAAAAAAAATTAATAAGATAAAAATATACCATTTTATTATTGGAAAGATGGCTTCCTCCATCGCCTCAGCAATGGGTTCTAGCTCCTCATGTTGTAAACACTCTCAAGATGTGTATTCATGGCTCAAAAATTGTTTACAAAGATGAAAAGAGTGAAAATTGTGTAAACAGAAAGTTTGCAACTGTGTAGTGGCGTTGCAGACTACTGTTTCCACAGTTATAGAAAGAAAGTGCTTCTGCTGAAGATAAATGTTACTGTTTTGAAGATATCCGTTGCAGGTGGGTTGAAGAAACCGTTACAGCTAAAGATAAATGTTGCAAAGAAGAAGATATACGTTGTTGTTCAGTTGAAGAAATCATCGCCTATTCCTGTTCTTCCCTACAGCAACAATTTTTTTTTCTTCCTGTTTTTTTTTTTCAATTCAAGCTCTCCCCTTTTTTACTCGATATATTTGCTTTATATAGGCTCCACAAACCCTAACTAGTCCTCCTGGATCGATAAGGACTCAAAGATCAATCCAAAATTGAGTACCAACAAAATATGAAATTGAGAACAATTTAGACACAAAAATGTGTATCACTACAACGAGACTTCTGCAGCTCCTCTATTTTCTGAATGATGATGGCGCCATATTTCTTCTCCTGCTCAGACTATTCACAGGAATACTACCAACAACGGGTAGGATCAACAAGACCGCCACGTCCTCCAAAGTGATTGTTAACTCACCCCAAGTGAATGCAGCTGAATGGGTTGGACGACACCAACGGGAAAAAAAACACAAGGAGACCTTTCATGTCCTTATCAATTCTCAAAGTTTCAGACACCCTCATAGCATGGATTATCTTAACATTTTCTAAAACCATCTTCACTTGAGAATTATCAAACATAACTTTAGCCCATCCTTGCCATTCATATAGAAGATTTTTGGACGTCTTAAAATCAACGAATGAAGTCATGTATTCTCCTCTTTGCAAACAACACCTGACAAGAGCATATGGATAAATACTCTGAGGATGAGGAGCGCTATTAATTTTCGGGACAAAACTGTCAACATAGTCAGGATCAACATCCTTTATGACAACACCCTCAAAGAATTTGTCATAGATGCTGAGCACATCATCTAGAGAAACAACATCGGGACTTCCGCTTCTGTCACAACTAGAAGCTGTAGTAGCATTATCTTCATGATTGCTAGACATATACAATGGGTTCGAATAATATTTACGTAAACAACTGGATAATCATGCTCGAGGTTTAGTTCTACTTTATGTATATATAGTATCAAATATGCAAATACATACTTATATATAAATTAAAGCCAGTATCAAGAAAAATCGTTATAAACCCTAGCATACCCAGTTGAGTTTAACAATGTTGTAGTGAAGCCAATAAAGGATTTCTACAGTCAGAGACGGCAATTGTGGAATTAGGGATTACCTGCAAGATGCTATCAAGTGAAGATCATTATCAAATCAATAACATGCTTATTTAATGCAATTAAGCTAGCAATGGTAATTTAAGTAGTGAGTTAATACTCATGTTAAAAGAGAAGGGAAACATGTGACAAAATACTCACGTAAAACAAAAAAAAAAAACTCACCTGATGTACGCCAAAAATTGACAGCATTTATCGTCGGCAGTTGGTCGGCCGGTGATATCACCGACGATGAACTGCTGCTGCTGCTTAGATGTTAAAAATAAAAGGTATAGGCATCGGTGGTGATGGAGAGAACACAGTGAAGAGCATGACCTGTCAACCATATAATCATCCCGATCTAAAGATAATGGAGAACGAAAGAAGATATCGGGACAAGAGGGACCCATTAGATAATCTATAAATAGAAGAGATCATTCAACAGAGAGGGGGTCGGAAAATTGAAAGAAGAATAGGCTAAGGAAGAATAATCTGAGAAGAAAGAGAAGATCATTAGGTATGTATTTATTGTGTAAGATACTATTTCAAAGTTTCACTATCATGATTCATCTTCTGTACTTATAAAGATCATGAATTAGATATGGAATTAGGATTGTAATTTGATCAAATGTTTGTAAGAAAATAAATGGTTAATCGAAACCTTTCTAATTAATTGATTTTAAAGAGGATTCTGTATATCAAAATGTTAGTTAAAATCTTTCTATTTACTGTATCTTATCAATTTATTGGTTGTTCATGTCAATGGGAATTTTGGCATAAACACTAGCAACTAAACATATTTGGTTGTGGCTCAAACTTAGTTGCTGAGAGCGGTTTGAGCAACCAATTTATTTTGTTGTTGCTATGATTCGGTGCCTCAAAGTGAATAGCTACATGATCAACCTTTAGCTGTATAAGTTACTTGAAAAACAGATCTAGCAATTAAACATATTTGGTTGTGGCTCAAACTTAGTTGCTGAGAGAGGTTTGAGCAACCAATTTATTTTGTTGTTGCTACGAGTCGGTGCCTCAAAGTGAATAGCTACATGTTCATTATTTTAGTTGCTATAAATTACTTGAACAAAGGATCTAGCGATTGAGTGTATTTTTTTCGTTGCTAAATAATAGTGGACACATGTTTATTGCCGCCAAAATTTATGGCAGTTGCAATTTTAGACGTTTAAACTATTTAAGCAACTAAATTTTCGAGCTCTTGCTAAGATTTTAAACGCTTAAACCCGTTTTTCTTGTAGTGTAACGTGTTAAATAGCATACTTTAAGGTTAATATCTATGTTGTATATACTTAATTTACTCAAATGGATTGCTAGTGGGGATCAAGGTTGGGTAGTGCTCTAGTTTTATGGGTATTAGCCACTATTTTTGAATTAATCTTAGATTAAGTTTAATTAAGTTTCAATTATTTGTTTGTAAGTTGCTTGAATTCTATATTGGATACCGCTAACGGACTGTGACAAAATGATTGTGTTTGAATAGTTTTCCTTGCAGTAGTTTTAAGTTTTTATAGTTGGAAATTCTATAATTAATTATCTTATTTGTTTGTTAGTATAACCTTAAATCTATTTTGTTTGTGGTTTGCTGCTCCAAATAAATTTTTTCAAGTTAAATGTCATCAGTTCTGCTATATAGTTGTGAGTTACAGAATATGGGTAACTTATTGCCTACTGAAGTTGTAGTGTTACAACTTATGATTTTATGGTATACGACTTTGACACTGCGTCGTTGGGAAAGTTGTTGCTACGTAATTATATTATCCATTATAAGAGATGATTGCTTCCTAAGCAGGATAGTTCATATTATCTAGTGAGAGATAGTTATTATAGTTCATATTATCAAAATAAATAGAAGAAGAACTACGGTTGTGCTTGATCTCTTTGAGCTACGAATAGGGATAGAATCCGCTCTGCGGTTCAGCACAATGTTGTTCGTATCATCTGAAAGTATTGGTTGTTGTGCGGAAGTTCATACCATCTATTCAGAGATGATTGCAGCCTTTGCAGTAAATATATATCGTTTGTAAGAATTAGTTGCAGTACTGGCTGTTCATACTACCTAGTGAAGAGATGATTGATGTTTTCCAGTTTATATCATCCGATATAAATATGAGATTGAGATGATTGTTGCCTCTTTAGGGGAATTCATACCATCTGATAACTGTACAACCCGTAAAATAAGAGGAATGGTTAATGGGTAATTCATATCATCTGTTTCGGCACGTGAGTTAAGCAATGGTTAGTATCGTACGGGGTAACTTATAGCATCTGAGAGGAATGGTTGTTGTTTATGATAATAGTTAATGGGTAGTTCATATCAATTGAGAAATATGGTTTGTTGAGCTTGACCTAGTACTGTGAGTAGCGACGCCCACTGGGGCTCCTACCTACGGGTGGTTACCTGGAAGACCGTTAGCTGTAACGGTGGGTATCCGACTACCCCTGACATTGGGACTGATCACCCCTCACCGGTCCAGTACGGTGTGTGTTTTCAAGCCTGCTGCAGCTCCCACCTACGGGTGGCTACCTGGAAGACCGATAGTTGTAACGGAGGCAAGAGAACCTCACAGTAGAAGCTATGGAAATCATTTGTTAGACCCGATGACCCTTGAGAAATTATGGACTCTTTTGGATCCCTGGGTATGCGGTATGGGACGCATGCTCAGAAGGTCTTAATGGACTTCACAACGGACCTTGTGGATTTCTGAGTACTATGGTATGGGATATATGCTCAGAGAATCCCAATCCACGAATTAGTGAGATTTCTGTTCAGCAGAGTCTCAGTATCTGAAGTTGGTGTTTTATAAGAGATGATTGTTACCAAATGTTGTAATTCATATCATCTGTTGGTTTCAATAAATATCAAAAATGATATCAAAAAAACTATAAAGCAGTTTGACGGATTCGATGACCCTCGATATAAGAGCTTTGTCTATATGCTTATACAACATTTGGGGAAATATCAATTAATATTTGCTTAGTAAAATCGATTACATTTGCTTGGTAAAATTATATTAGTCCAAAAAATTAGTAATGTTGGCTCCTCGTGGCGTATCGGGAAGTTGGAGTCTGCCAATGGGCCGAAACCCGTCCCATTGGAAACAAAAAAATTTGGTCCGTCACAGTAGTTGGCATGTATGAGAATAACCATAAGGTTCCATAGGATATTGATCATAGACAAAATATCGGTTTTGATTATACCCTTGGTATGGTTGGTAGTTGTCATAATATTGAGATTGAAAACCATATTGATAACCACTATTGTATGATTTATCTTGTTCACCATACATGTTATTTCCGAATGGAAACATGACGACTCACAAAAATAAAAGATAAAATATAAACAAAAATTTAAAAACAAAAACAAAAAATGAAAATGATACTTACAACCTGTTTTCAGAATTTACCTCCCGCTTTTGACAGAGTTGACCTTCAACGAGTTGTTAACACCACTAAAACCTAACAAAAAATATGAAAAACACTAAAGAAAAACGTGAAAATATTCTAAATTACTAAACGAACCAAAACAAATAACAAATCAATTAGCGACTGCTCCCGGCAGCGGTGCCAAAATTTGATGTGTGTCGTAAGTGCGATAAATTACTCAAAATATTTACCACTAATTAACTTGTAATATAACGGTAGTAAGGATCGTTCCCACAAAGAGTTGTGTAATTGATATGTTATTTAGATTTACAACTAAGAATAAAAGTAAATAACTAAGGGGGATTGGGTTAATTAACTAAGTAAAAAGAATAACAATTAGAAGAAAGATGATTAAGGAGTCCTTCGTTGTTACCAAACGTTAACTCGAGTAATATACTTATCTATATTTTTTCAGAATCAAACATCACCAACCGTAGAATAGTATCTAGATCATTGTTATCCCCAAAACTCCTTTTTTCACTGGATACGGAAGTTCTCGACTACCAGATTCTATTCGTCCGAACCACCAAGTAGTAGATCACTCAAGGTGTAATCCAATCGAATGCTTTAGGCTTTGTGAATTTAGGTTGATCCCAGTAGTTAAACTCTTAGATCAAGGTCCAGTTGATGGTGTTATCTTCACTCGCAATTGCTTCACAGACCTCTGCAAAGTATCATGCTTGTGTATGAGTCTAGGACGATTATTTATCTCATAACTCAATACTAACATTAAATTGATCAATAGATTAATCCAATTGTATAGTTGACAAATCTAGAAATCAATTGTAAACCTTAGATATAGTGAAAAACAAAAGATAATGATTAAAAATACAAATAAACTTGTATTATTAATAAAGCTTCATGCTTAGAACATTGAATTCATCCTTAATCAAGAAAAGGTTTAGGTACTGATGCAAATCGGAAGGGTGTAAAGATGATAATAATCGCAGCGGAATAGAATTATTGAAAAGTAACCGGTAGAATGGGTAGAAATCGACAGAAATTAGTTGATCTTCAAAGAAATATCCTAAAATCTGCGGGATTATCTAGACTTTGTTAATTCACTACGAATAACGACTATAGATATGTGATTAGTATTCATACTTCGGGGTAAACCCAACTATGAATAAAAATCAAAATCAATAAACTCAACAAGTTTAATGAAAATAAAATAACTTTAATTAATCAAAAACTCCCCTAATTTTCGTTTTTGGAGCTCCTTATATAGATAACTCCTACTAAACAAATCCTAAACTTATCAAAAACCTAAAAACTTGTTTCCTAAGGTATCTACTACCTCTAGTCAACTTTCCTAACTTATTAAAACTTTTAAAATAAACTTACAGACTCTTCTAAAATTACCCTAAATAATAAATCCGAAAATTAATTATTTTCTACTAAGAAAACATTAATAAAAACAAAATAATATATTTATTTTCCATAAATCTCCCTCCATCATTCTACCGGTGTTGAAGAAGATTCGTCCTTGAATCTTACCGGTACCTTGTTCTGTATGTGTAACTCCTTGATGACAATCTTCATACACATGAATTGATGTTGTAAAAAAATAATTTATGCACCATATAGAAGCATGAGGTATGATGGAAGCTCAAAACGGATCTTCATAAGTTGATTCAACAAATCCTCTCTTGTTATGGTAGATACGAGAGACCATTTGTGTATCAAAATAATCAACAACTAGCTTACTCTCGGGCAAAGACAACTCATCAATATCAGGAATTTCTAAATCAATAAGTTTATCAGGATTAGATGACTCACCATGAAACTCCATTAAATCATGTGAAACTTCTTTGGACTGTTTTTCTTTGTCAGAAACAGGATGTTCTTCGCCTTTTTGAGAAGAAAATTTCATATCCTCCTCATCATCGGGATATTTATCAAAGATCAGAGTTGTATATCTCTCAACAATAACTTGATTTTTTGCATCATTGTCATGACGGCAAAACAAGTCTTCAACGTCGTTATCTGCTCTATTATTTTCTTCTATAAGCGAGCATGGTTTAGATCGAGATTTTAGTGACTTCTTCAAATAAAATTCTATCACTTCCAAAATCTCCTTCTTTAATTTGATCAGATATTCACATCTTCTCGGATCTCATCTTGGTGATAATTTATTAACCATGAATACTCGTCTTAGTAACATCTTATTAACCCTAGAATCAAACTTTTCTCTGATACCAACTGATGTAGATCGGAAGCATGTAAAGATGATAATAATCGCAGCGGAATAGAATTATTAAAAAGTAACTGGTAGAATGGGTAGAAATCAATAGAAATTAGTTGATCTTCAAAGAGATATCCTAAAATCTATGGGGTTATCTAGACTTCGTTAATTCACTACGAATAACGACTATCAGCTCCAGAAGGGTTTGATCCTGGCGAAGAAATTGGAACTATTTAGACAGATAGATCTGTGATTAGTATTCAGACTTCGGGGTAAACCCAACTATGAATAAAAATCAAAATCAATAAACTCAACAAGTTTAATGAAAATAAAATAACTTTAATTAATAAAAACTCCCATAATTTTCGTTTTTGGAGCTCCTTATATAGATAACTCCTACTAAACAAACCATAAACTTATCAAAAACCTAAAAACTTGTTTCCAATGTATCTACTACCTCTAGTCAACTTTCCTAACTTATTAAAACTCTTGAAATAAACTTCTAGACTCTTCTAAAATTACCCTAAATAATAAATCCGAAAATTAATTATTTTCTACTGAAAAAACATTAATAAAATATAAAAAATAAAAATAAAATAATAGATTTATTTTCCATAAATCTCCCTCCATCAACTACTCATATTACAAAGAAGAATGGTTTCCCCCTAAAGGGGTAAACCCTAGGTTTAGATGTAGATTGTAGTATGAGAGGTAGGAGGTTGTAGAGATTCCTCCAAAGATTCGTGTCTTGTTTGAGCCTTAGATGTCTCCTTTTATAGCCTTCAATGCTTGTCCCTCAATTCTCCTCTTTATAGGATTTAGAATCCTTCCGGGACCATGTTTCCTTGAGTTAGAAGTCAATTTCACGTCCAAATATATCCCAAAACAGTCTTAGGTTCGGCTATTATTGCTTGAACACTTATTAGCCGAACATGTCTCTGTAACTCTTCTTAAACGTGATTTTTATGCTCAGGTTCGGCTACTATTTGATATGAACTTTTACGGACAAACTTGACAACTTATTTTTGCTCCAGACAGTGTTACGTTCGGCTACTAATTGTCTGATGGATTTATGGCCGAACTTCTCTCTGTACACTTAAGTTTTTCAAGCTTGTTTTGCCCATAACTTCTTCGTCTGATGTCGGAATGACCTCATTCTTTTTGTGTTGGCTCCGTATTATCGTTCTATCAAGATGGTATTAAGAAACCATGTATTTGAATAAGTAGAATTTGGTCTTGGATCCTTCTCCATTTACAATGCTTTACTTCCTTGCTGATTCTAGCACTTTATAGCTCCTTTTTGGATGATTCACTTAGTATAACATATAAGATAGAAAACAAATGTAATAACAAGTAATATGCAAGAATTATAACTAAAACAAGTATGGATTTGACACTAGAAACATGTGAATTATGCATTTATCAGATAACTCTTAATGGTTTGCTTGATTCTAGAGTCTAGGAACTTAATAACTAAGTTAAGGAAGCCCGATTCATGTAGATTAAGTAAGTTTCTCCACTTACGTGTATATAAATAGCCCATGAGAGAATCTAGAACACATAACAAAAACTTCATGTTCTTTCTTGGGTTTTTATGTTTTCTCCTTTATGATAACATATAAAATCTCTTATTTTTTCCCAAGGATCAACCTCGTTAAATTTTTGTTCTTATTTTTATTCTTTGTAATTATTAAAATATTATTGTGTAGCTGTTCAAACACTTCCGCAGGTTTTAGTGCAATATTTTACATGCACCACATGAGGTTAGAAAAACAAAGGAAAGAAAAGCAAAACATGACACAATATGAAAATCTATATAGAATAACTAGCTAATATAATTGTCGACTTACTGGTTAAGGAACAACCTCCGAGTTCTAATATCCCATTCTCATCCCAAAGAATCCTAGACGAAGGAAACATAGCTAGTTTATGTATTTAACCCCAAAGCAATACGAGTAGCCACATATAGAATGCGTTAAGCAACGAGATAAGGTCAAAGCACCCTAGAGCCAAGAAAACACACGAGCAAAAACGTCATACCACGCAGTATAACGAAGACGTACAAGCCGCCGCAACATCCCAGATACGGTGTACATGCATAAGTATCTATTCTCAACCCTAAAAACTCTTCCTCTTTTCCCCCATCACCTGCTTCTTCTATAATAGGCATGACAAACAACGAAAAAAATACAATACTCAGGGATACAATGCAACATGGCTGGGGATAGGCACACAGATGATGAGTACGATAGATATATATATAACATTTCAAATCCCCTACCAACTAATCATGCTCCAGCGAAAGACCAAATCGGACAGCCCCACCACTATACCCGAAAATCAAAGATCGCGGACAACCACTTGACAATCCAACCAAGAGTTACCCGCACACTCATCTAGCACTATTCTATGAATGTCGAATAAAAAATGGTGGTAAACTCCTTGATCATTAATTGGCCAGAATTCAGGCTCGGCATTGAATTTGGCGGTCACACCAACATGATCTTTATGCATAGCATTGAAATGCCTGATGCTAAGCCACCTCACATTGCTGCCACCTTCCTGTGTTCCACACAAAAACTTAAAAACTACCAAAATCGGGCGTTGTACTGAACTTGAACCCACTGAACCTTTCGTGCCGCAAACAAAAAGTAGAAAAAAAGGTTCTTTGTCCATACAATGGAATATGAAAAACGTCATTAACTTGTCTTAAAATGACTAAGATACGTAGTATCCGGTCTATATCTGTAGTCTTGGATGATTAAGCACGTCAACCTTAAGGAATCAATATATTCAACGCAAAAAAACTATTACACCATTTTAACCGGCGTATATTTCTAGTCAGAACGGAAGTATGTACCTTCTTTAGTGGATATCGTTTCCTCTGCGATTGTCGGATACGTTCGACAGAGATTTGCGCATGCATTTCTTCTTCAAAATCAATCGTGTTCATACTTCCACCTGCAGAGAAGAAAATACCATTCACGACTTTCCAAGAGCAATCGCAACAAAAGGGGGGAAAAAAGCCAATATATATATATATATATATAAATAGACCGATGACCAACAAATTTTAAGATATATAGTAAGATATGTATCAAAATCATAGCAAATCAAAGAAACTCTACCACAAAAGATTGAAAGAAAGTCGAGTTGAAACCAAGAGATTTAGCAGATGAATCATGCAAAAAAAATGAGAGAAACTTCTTTAAAAAGACTCACAAAGCAAATGATAGTGTGATGAATCATCAGATACACAAAAATCAGGGTTTACTAACGGCTATAACTGTTACAAAACAGTTTTTAGCAACAACTTTAGTACCGTTGCTAAATTCAGTCAGCAACGGCTCCTGGCAACGGAAGTTGCTAAACATAATGTTGTAAATTTTAGCAACAACTTTAGTACCGTTGCTAAATTCAGTCAGCAACTGTTCCTAGCAACGGAAGTCAGATATTGCTAAATTTAAATTTGAAACAACATTAAGTTGTTACTAAATTTTAATTATGTTGTTCTTATTGAATTTGGACGACATGTCGGCTAGAGAGGTAGTCTTTTATCCATATATGAAATACATAGATGATCATGTAGTTTTAAGACAAAAAGTCTCATTTTACAATGACCCTTTGTTTCACCCCCTCAGATACACAATGTATGATCCATTGAGAGTAATGAAGCAACTTTAGTTTATCCAAAATGAACCCGATGGAGATCATGTAAAAAAATTCCAAGTGTTAAAGGACATATGCAGCTCTGACAAAGGTAAGATTGAGGTGGTTTACGAACCTAAACCACTGACTATTCATTAGGACAATAGGGAAACTAAGAAAGTAGAAGTATCTTTATAGGAGGATGTGTGAATTTTGGTCTTGAGGCAACATAAGATTACATTCCCTGGTACCACAAGTTCTCGCATGGTTATGTAATATGTAGAAAGAACGTTAATCCTCTTGGCAGTCGGAAGACCAAGAAAACTTCTACTTCCAACAGTACCAGAAATGGTTCCAACATTCTTAAGCTTGCTGTAAGTAATTTTCCTCATTTATAATTTTTATATTTACATACACTTATAAGTATGTTAACCTTGCTTGCAATTTAAATTAAGAAAAAGAGAGTAAATGAAGATTCTCATCAAGGGAATATGTTGCACGACGAATAAGATATATGTGTTGATTGTTGAAAACCAATATGAGTACATTGACTACTATACATACATTGAAAATGAAGATACGACCCCCATGTATGATGAACTTAGTCGTAAATCAAAGAAGTCTCAGGGTTCATCTAGCAAGGTAGTGAACGAGGTGTGAAACGATAACGAAGTCTTGGTCGTGGATGAGAAGATGTTGTTTTTGAGTTTATATGAATCCAGTTTGTTGATAGACCTAAGTTCATATTACTTTATTTTTCTTAATTTGGTACAACTTACTTTTTTTTATTATCCGTAGAAGTGGATTAGTTTAAATGGTTTGTTAACTATAATTTTATTTTTTAAAGTATATTGTTTAGTTTTTAAAGTAGTTTCTGTTAAAAAAATAGTAGAATCGTCATGGTCCAAAGCTATCGTCCTTGACGACTTATTATTTTGGATATGTTTTTTATCTTCCAATTACTATAGTCGTCATGGAACCTATTTTGCAGGTTGACGATTCTAGTGTCCTGGCAAGTTCATTGCCATTCCAATAACTAGAGTCATCATGGTTCTATTTTACAGATTAACGACTCTTAATACATACAATGACGACTATATCCAAGACCATGACAACTCATCCCAAAAAAATACCACCATTTTTTCCAATAATTTCCAAATGCCGACATTTTCTTTGACGGTTTACCATGACAACCCTAGTTGTATTATAAAAAGAGTCACCGAGGTACTATTTTGAAGGTTCACATTTCCTTTTCCAATAATTAGGGTTGGCATGGTCCTATTTTATATCTTGACGACTCTAGTGACCTAGCAAGTTCATTGCCTTTTCCATTAACTAGAGTCGTCTGGTCCTATTTTTCGACCGATGACTCTTAATATAGACCATGATAACTCTTGTGTTTACCATGACGATTCTTGCATAAAAAAAAACCATTTTATCAAACTTTTGCCAAAAGTTGTCTTGGTATTTTGAGGGTTTAGCATGATAACTCTCATGTTTTGTTTTGTTAACAAATTTAAGAGGAAAACTTGCTTTATATTTCAATCCTATCGATAGTCGTATTTTTTAAATAAATCACCTTGTAATATTTTAATTAACTACATTTGATACTTTAATAAGCATAGTCAATCATCTCGGATATTAATATATCCTTACCAAATCTTGGATCATGTCTCTTCAACACGGTAAACTCTTCCATATACATGAACCAACATCCACCATTTTGTATTTGCCACACACTAGTAATCGGTTAACCTGAAATCAAATGAATTACAAGTTAGTATTCAAATATTGAATGATGAGATAAAAATAAATATGTCGAACTACTCACTTTTTTCCACATGAGAAGTTTGGGGATGATGGTCATTAAACACAATATTGGTTTGGATTTGCCACGTATAGAGAAAATGTTGTGCAAATAGAAAAACATATTGTACGACATTCATCAATATGCATTCTCTTTATCAGTAATTATAACCCCTGGAGTTTTTTCGCCGCGGTAAATCAATTTCAATTGTTGCAACGCTCAAATATAGTCATCATCCCTCTCTTTTTCCGTATAAAACCAAGCCACCATGAGTGATTACTTGTTTGAAGTATGCCCAACAATGTTTCAACATCAAAATATGTTATACATGTTGGTCTTATAGGAACGCTGAGCCAATTCCACCATCTTTGGATGAGCAAAAAAAATCTGAGTCATTTTTATCCAACCCCACATTTACTTGCATTGTTTAGTATTCTTTCTCTGTTAACCACATTGATTGTTGCATAATCAATCTTTTATCACATTCCATTCTTTTGATCATTGTTTTGGTCGTATAAATTACAGATACGGTAGACAAGTTATCCTTATTATACGTCTTTATCTTTTTGAGGATCTTAAGTAATCAACTTCTCTTTATCTTCCAGATTGTCTCCATTTTATGTGGTTTTAACCTAGTATAGGGAGGGTGTCCCAAAAGACTTTGGGGTAACGGATGGTTGTGATTAACATTGAAAACTTTCCCTATTTTCATTCATACCCTCATGTTCTTATTAAATACAATCTTAAACGGGAACACACACTTCTTTGTATTACATTTGTAGACCCTCGTCGTCTTTTTTTATAGTACTTGTAATCCTTTGATTTGTGGATTACATGTTTGCGACCTCTCTCGTAAATCATCTAAAAACTTTTAAAATTATTTTTTTTAACCATCATGCACATTTTCTCTTTTCCCTTCGCCACAACCCATTTTTGGCATCCTTCTAAGTTTCCCTTGTCTACATTGCGTAAATTATATTTCATGAGAAGACTAGTCACAGAAATTGAAAACATATACCAACACAAGAGTAGGTAACGACCCGACGACTCCTAGTTTTATTCTTTTAAGGTCTATTAGAGTCGTCATCGATAAATATAAACTATGACAACTCTAAGGGATTTTTATATAGGAATTTGATAGAAGAGTCGTCGTGGTATATAAATAATATTATAACGGATCCTGAAGTATTTCTTTATGATCTGTCAGAGTTGTCAACCTTCTTAATATGGACCATGATGACTCTAAAAATATTTATTGCATATGATACATGTGGACCAATACGTAGATCTCTAAACGGCCAGGTCTTTAATCTATATAAGGACTCTTCTCTCAACAGACATTTTCATGATTTATTAACTTCTCAAATTGTTTCTTATTTCTTTCTTATCCAAAATAAATAAATAATTGTTACTCCCCACACTACGGAATGAGATGTTGCCATTGTTAGAGCGTATATGTTGATCACAAGTCATGACGAAGGTCTTAACGTTAACTTAGATCAAACCTATGAATCTTTATGGAACCGTATATTTATAGTATTTGTGGTGTTAAACGGTAATTGAAATGAAAGATCATTTAAACTCATTAGAAAAAAGATTTGATAAGCTTATAAAAGACATGGTTAATTTTCAAGAGCAATTGTCCGACGTTATGGAATCTCATCCTATATGGTCTATTTGGAGACGAGTAAGTATGTTAGTTTCGTAAAATCATATTTGAACAATGATAACTTACTATTTATTTTTTTTTCTTCAAAAAGACTCTGGATCGTGCCAGATATGAGCTTCCCCATGAAAAAGAATTTAAACCTGATGACTGCTATGAATTCTTGAAAGACAATTACTCCGGATTCAACCAAGATTGACTATTTAAGTGTAATACTAACATCTATATTAGGTATTTACCTTCAATGTAATCTATAAAATATGTTATGCCTTTTCTTTTTAATGAGATGCAATTACAAAATCCAAAATTAAACCATTCCAAAGAGAAGTTGTTATGGTCTAAATGTATAACCATGACGACTTTTTTTTTGTTATGTTTTTGAGGGTATAAGTCATCATGGTAGATAAATAAGAATATGAAGACTCTTAGTTTAACAACTTATTGTTAAGCATCGTCAAGTTTTATTCTCGACCATGATGGCTTCTCATAGACTTGTAAAATTTTATGAAAAGTCATCATGGTAAAAATAAAACCACGACTTTTCAAGAAACTTGGGGGGCTAGTTTCGAGTCGCCTGGTTGAATTTATTAACCGTGACGATGTCCTAAACTGCCGATCGTGACGACTTATACCTTGTGATTTTACATTCTTACGATGATTCGACGAATTTAACCAACAAATCGAACATTTATAGACTAGTAGTCGTTTATTTGAATATTTTGAGCATTGGATTCTTCGTTTGGGTGGTTTTGTTGTTTGTTTGCCCCAAAAGGATTTTTGTTTGCATACTCATTTTCGGATTAATATACTAATCGATCAACACAATATGTCCAATCCACTTGAGAATTATTGTTAATATTACAATCAACACAATCATCTTTGGTATTTTAAGCTTATTCCACATTTATTGCGGGACTAGAATCACTCATTTCTACTAAACCCTAGTTTTTTTACTCTCCCCCTCACCCCCAAACCTCTTTTTCTTCTCTATGTCTAAAATACAATTTGTTTTTTCTCTCAACCTAATACTAGGGTTGTTAGTGGGTACCCACCCGGAACCAGGTGAATCGAGTCTGAGTCCCAAGAATGGACCCATTAACAATATTGGTCTCGACGGGTAGAACCATTAGGAACTGATAAGCTTTCGGGTCCTAAAGGTATTACCCTCCGGGTACACATGGGTATCGGATATCCGAATATATGTTATTTATTTGCTAATTTTACTCAAAGTTTTAAATATTTTCCTAGGTTTGCTTGGTTTTGTTCGTTTTTCATTTCTTTTCTTAGCTTTAGTCTTTAATAAGAACATTTATATACATATAACAACAACTTTATATGAAAATTTATTAAATTCAAATCAACATGAAGAAAATAAAATAAGTTTATTAAAAGACATAATTGATTTTTGAAGACCAGACGGGTATTAATTAGGTTTTTAATCGGATCTGTTTCTGGGTCCACTAATTTAGGACCCAGATCCGCCTTTTTAAATTTGGTCCGGTTCCAGATTCAGTGATACCCGGGAGAAACCAGACCCATTAACAACCCTACATAATGCTAACTATAATCTATATATTTAGTTTATCTCAATTATAAAATTAATCAAATATATTAGGCCTAACTAAACAATAACAGTTTTGGCATTAACAAAAAAGGTTGGATAAGAGATTTTTGAGACTACTCCAAAATAACCCTTTTTTTCTTTTTGATACCCCATTTAATACTTACAACCCTGATTAAATCAGACAATATACCCTCCTAATCTGGAAAAAAAGAAAAAGATAACAAAACAAAATAAAATGGACAAATTTTACCTAAGTGTTTTTTTTCTTTTTCATTTTTCCGCTGAGAGTTACTTAGTATAAAAAGGATACATGTAAACAAGAAAAGGGTTATCGGTATATAGATAATAATGACGTACAACATATTTTCTTATCCGAAGAGCTTGAATTTAAATTCAGGTCGTGCAAAATCTAAACCTTAAAAGGCAGAGGCATGGGCAATAAACATGCGGGTTATTATTCTATGATAGATAATCATTGTCACCATGATCAACTAGTACCCTAGAGTAATGGAGAGTCATAACATGATCAGTGGTTAAAGAATGCGGTAACAAAGTCATGATAGCAGCAGCATGATGATGAAGATTGTGGTGATCTGATCTTGAATTATAATTGTTATTAGCAATCCAAATGTGATCACGAACGTATTGAATAGACAAGTGCTGTAACAACAGTTGACCCCTACATCTTATCTCCACCTGTACAAAATATACATCCACCATTAGTACATGTACAGACTATAATTGATAAAAGAATATGCTTCCTAAATTAGCCGCCCCTTCGTATATATATTGCATCCAACTTATTCCACAAGAAAAAATAAAATAAACTAAATCTTTTAGTATTGGCGAGGGATAATCCATTACTACCAGTTTATCTTCTTTTTCATTTTCGCGTATGTTTTACTTCAAATTATAAAAGATGAATATGAAAGCGTGATCCCCATAACCACGGCGACCAGTTTGCCCCTAGGATTATCTCTATATTTATTTATTTATCTTTAGCCCCTCTATTAACATTATCTTTTTTTGACACTCTTCCATGCACGCCTTCCCCACGTCTATCTCTAAATTAATGTGCAAGATATATTAGGCCACGTCTGTCTCTAAATCAATGTGCAAGACATATTAGGATTCAAATTTAATGAGTTTTTTCCATTTTCAGGATTGTTTTTTATTCAACGCGGGCCAACGACCCAACAATCACTTTAGGTCTCGAATATCGTAAGAAAGGTCACCCAAACACAAAATGCCCCTAGAATCTTCAAGTCCTTTTATTAGTTATCATAGATTCAACAAAGGCGATATTTAGCATACAAATGACGACAGAAAGAATGAAGACGCATGCAGGTTGGTGTAGGGTAGCAATAAAAAGGTCATGGGTCCTGGTAATTGATTTCCATTTCCCTGGCTATCTAGGTTCATTATCATTTGATATTGTTGTTTGATTTTCTTTTTGAAGGAACATTATCTTTTGATTAATCTATTCATATTCATTCATTCTTTAGTGCCGCTAATTATTTCTTTCAGTGTATTATTAGTAGAGTGGCAACTGTCAACTAATGTTATGATGACCATATAATAAATTTGGAATAGTAACCCTAAGTTGAATATATTTGTTAAGCTAAACAGATAAATTAAATTATGAAGTCAATGCCCACCTATGATCTAAATCTTAGAAAAGGAGATAAAGGAAAAAGGTTCACAAAGTCTTCTCTAATTAATCATAAAACCCAGGTTAATCCTAATATGAAGACATAGAATCACTGGAATTATCATTTTTAGTTACTCATTAGATTACAAAATGGAAGCAAATATAATCATTTATTTGCTTTTCCTGATTGAAGAAAGAAAACAGATTATCCCGAGATTTACGGTATACATCCTCATGGGTGTTTTACTTTCTTTTGAATGCATTCCAGAATAGATAGCGATGCGTTATTAAACCAAATTGCCAAAAAATTCCCTAATTATTGGTGTTGTTGGCGTTTGTTATTAAACTTAGTTGAGGGCTACTGCTTAACACACGGTATAACTACGACATGGTTTTCTACATGCATAGGTGAATGGCACTATGGCATTCATTCATTGTCGACTGTTATTGGTTATGTTGCAATTAATAATATCATGATGATCACAAGTTCACAGCTATTCATTATCAACTATGGTAGAAATAATATCATGATGATTGATGACAAGGAAATCTTATGGATATATCCCTGATATTAAACTAGGTTATATTCATTGCTTTAAATGTATCACTTGCTGTCTTGGTGCAAGTGTTCAAATGTACATGTGAACTAGTACATTGTGAACGACTAGGAAAAAAAGGAGTAGAAGACCTAGCTAATTCTACGATTATGTAACTGCTTACAAAATATGAGGGTTAGTCTTGATCCATATATATACATACACATATATATTAATGTAATTACTCTACTTTAGTTTACAACAGTAAATGGCAAGGAAACTACCTAAGCACCTTCATAAACTTATTACCAAGCAATGTACGGGCGCTACAGAAGATCCAAAGCACTTCTCGAATCCATAGCCCAATCTAATAATTGGGAATTGCCGTTGGCTATATATGATTTTCGTGCAAAACCTATAATTCCGGATTTACCGTTATTAAATCTAGAATTCAGATTGTATACATAAAATGGACTATGGTTATTAAATCTAGAATTTGGATTGTGTACATGAAATGGACGATACTTGCACTAAGAAAAACTGTCCGTCTAGAGTCTAGTCACTCCCATTGAAGATACCTATGATGGCCAATGCTGTTAGAATAATTCTATCTATGCATAACACGCTATGTAGAAAACCAATATATAATGTATATGCAAAGTGGTCCAAACCTAAATGTCTAGATATGCATACTTATTTTGGAAGACATTCGATAACTTGATTACTAAATTGTCGAAAGCTCTGATAGCTAGCTAGATCAGTAGGTTAAAAAATATATACTAAGCCTTCAAGCAATATAAGTGGATTGTCTTCTTCATTTGCTGAACTTTAAGCAACAAATTTAACTTTCGAAACGCAATTATTTATTTTCTTTCATTTCATAATCAAGTTATATTTGCCTACATTCATATATATTGGGCTGCAGTGAAGCATCTGCATAGGGTTAGTCTCTCCAACTGTTTTCTTTTCCTTGGAAAAGCAGACTGTTTTCATCCGAAACATGGGGTTAAGGGCACTATACAACTGAAAATGAAGCAGAACCATAGTCTCAGATTCACAGTATGGATCCTATGTTTAAAAAGGATTCTCTCCAAAGTCACAATTAGGATGTATCTTGAAATAGACAGACCTAGATTTAGATGGATACCCTATTTTGGTATACCTTTTAATTCTATGCTTATAAAATTAAGTCTAAGAATTTGAATGTCTAATTCTTTATGGGGAATGCACATAACTAATCTTCGTCAGAGTTCAGTCTAAGTAGATCGTTTTACAATACCATCGTTAGCAGAGATGAAGAAATGTACTTCCTACCTAGGTAAATACGATGCCATCCATCAAAAAAGAGTTAACAATACTTATTATCCTAAACTTCATAGATAGCTTCAGTTCAACTGTTTATATCTCATGAAAATGATAAAAACCTAACACCAACATTTGCTAATACTGTGATCATTAACGTGTTTTAATTGGTCTATGCATTGCAAACATTATAGTTTTTAATTAATCTATTTGTTGATTTCGGTTTGTATAAAATTTATTACCTCGGATTCGTTATGCAGTTTTATCTTGTTCACTAGGTACTTGATCAACATTCGAACCGTTGTTCTCCCATCTCTGTAGATTAGTTAGAGTGATCAAATTTAACCTTAGTTAAAACTCCAATCAAAATAGTAAATTGTACTAATAAAATGGAGAAAATATAGAAAAGTTTTGAAGAGTTAAAAAAGGAGAAATAGACTTTTACTTGATTCTGAGATAGTTCTTTGGTATCTGAGGCAAAAAGGGTTCAATTTCTCTGCATGAGTTAAAGAAAAAAGTCAATAAACATCGAGTTAAATTTTTATAAAGCTAAATATATATATATATATATATGTACTTCTTCAAAAAATTAAGGCTTGTGTGTTCTTACTGAGCCTGTGATGCTTGAAGTATAACCCACACACCCGAATGAGGTCTTCGAGGGGGATTGACTACTTTCAAGTCTGAATTCAGACTACGCATATCTAATACCGTATTATGATGATGAAATCTTTGTTGTCGGTGACCCGGGCTTATCGGTGATGCCATCTGTAGTAAAGAATTAGATGGTGAAGTAGAAGTAGAAGTAGCGGAAGCTATAGGATTATTCCATGGACTAGGTCTATTACCCCATGAAACAACCTCTTGTTGATGAAGAAAATTACTAAAACTTGATCTTGGTTGTGATAAGAACAAACTAGGTGCACTAATGGTATCCATATTTGAGGTATTTGGAGGTGTTGTGATCATTGGTTGTTTAATCACATGTTGTGTATTATTATTAGCACCGGCAAATAGATTGAGTTCAACCAAATCATTCCGTGAACGTGTAGTCGTGATTGGCTCAATTCGATGATCATCGAGCTTATAATTTAGCTCATGAGAGCCACCAAGACCTAATTGGAGCCATCTTGTATCATCATCTTTAGGTATTGTTCTTGTGGTTGTAGTTGTGGTTGTTGTTGTACCTTTTGATGATTTCGCTGAACCTGATTCATTCACACTACTAGTTCTTGATTCGTCTTCGGCTTCCGTAGGTTGATGATCATCAACCATTCCTAAATGATCAGACACCATACCTTCACCACCACCACCGTTCCGATTGTCACACCAGGATGATGGAAGAGTAGTAGTACTAACACCATTAAATCCCTTGTAACTTTCATCCCCACCACCATAGCTATCGTGAACCACGACGTTGAAACTACTTTTTTGGTGTTCTACTTGTTGTTTGAAAATGTTTTGAGCAGGAACCATGATCATGTCGAGATTAATTGTTCAACTTATACTAAGTCTTAGTTTATCTATTCCTTTGGATTTTGAAGTAGTCATGACAATGAACAACAACATAATACCAAATTACCAATATATATCCCATATATATGGACTTCTTATCATCGTCGAGCAATTGATTAAAATGAAAGGGGATGAATGAAAATGATGTCGATCGGGTTGTTTGATGATTGTTTCAATGCAAATTCACTTAAGTGAAGAAAACAAAAAGAAGAGACTAATTTGCAAATCTCACTTTCCATTAAAATTCTCTTTGTTTGGAAGCTTGTGATGAATTAGAATGATGATTATGAAATAGTTACACAGCAGAAGAGAAAAAGATGGTTGTTGGTGGTGGTGATGAGAATACTAAACAAACAACAAAAAAGAGATTAAGCAAGAAAAACTTAAAGGAATATTTCTAAATCCTTTTCTCTGACTCTCTCTAGTCTCTATGTAGGTCTTGCTAGTAGACCCTAATATTATTATGTTCTTGATGATAAGCTGTAGCTAGGTTTTTGAGGTTTGAGGATTGCTATTTTATAACTGAAAACGGATGCGAAAATCGAAAAGTATGGATGTTTGGAAGGGAATAAAAAAAATAACAACTTCCAAGTTTTAAATGAATAATACAACTTTTAGGACATGTTTTTCAAGATTGAATTACCATAAAGGACTTTTGCCTTTTTACATTACCATTAAAAGGTCCTTTTTCACATTTTACATCACACTTAATTTTTTTTATTTTATTTTTTTTTCTCTTTTTAAATACAGGTCGTGGGTTATAAGCCCAACCGTGTCACTATTTTAAACAAAAAACCTAACAAAATAAAAAGTTAACAAAAACCCAATTTGTTGACAACTCTCTAAACTACCCTTTACCGACTTCACCCACTTTCTACGTTACAAAACTGTCGATTATTCAACTGTTGTTCATCATCTGCATCACATCTTCATCTTCATCATTCAACTTTCGATCAATTTGATCTTCATCTTCATCATCAGTAAATCCGTAAACCCACTGTTTTCATCAGTAGCTTCATCACCGTCATCTGCATCATCTACATAACCAGCTTTCACAACTAGAATCGGAATCAGAACAATTTCAACATATTGATGAAATTGTTGTTCATCATCATCAGTAACAATTTCAACCTAAAATCAAAACAAAATCAAAATGGTGAAAAAACAAGACAAAAAGAAAGATGGAAAGATCGAAAAAAAACTTAATAAAACAGTGAAGAAACAAGACCCTACAAAAGGTAAAATCAAAGTTTCATTGTTCTTCAGTGATTATTTATGTTTCAAAATCAACATGCATCAATGATTTTTGGTTTCGCAATTTTGGTTTCATTAATGAATTGGCAGTTTTATTTCCTATCATCTGTTAGGTTTAGGTTTCATCTATTTCGAAATCAATGGTTTCATACTTAGGTTGAAAGATAGAAAGCTTCAATTCCATTTGTTTTCACCCATATTTATTCACGATTCAATTATGTTCAGTTTTGGTTTCATAAATTTTCACTGTATGTTTGAAACCAACTATGTTGGTGTTTTTCACTTAATATCTCTTTTAATGAAACCGAAATTGGTTTCATCATTTTCATTGTATGCTTGAAACCAACTTTGTTGGTGTTTTTCACTTAATGTCTGTTTTAATGAAACCGAAATTGGTTTCATAAATTTTCACTGTATGTTTGAAACCAACTATGTTGGTGTTTTTCACTTAATGTCTATTTTAATGAAACCGAAATTGGTTTCATCATTTTCACTGTTGGTGCTTGAAAACCAACTCTGTTGGTGTTTTTCACTTAATGTCTATTTTAATGAAACCGAAATTGGTTTCATCATTTTCACTGTTGATGCTTATGGTTTACTTCTGCTTTAACAGGGGGGAAAATTTAACCGTATAGGTGCTCGTTGTATCATATGTGTGCAGAGGCATCTGTCATAAAGGCTTTAATACAAAACAAGGAACAACACATGAAGGCCCTTGTTGCCTGTCCATTTTGAATGGATTGGAGACTTGGGTTTGCGTTGGATGTATACTTGGTAGCAGGTCTGGTGTTGTTTCAATGGAAAAAGGCTGTTGAGTTGAGCAAGAAGGAAAGAAGTACAGGGAAAAATGATTTGTTGCTGCCATGGGTTTGAGTTAGAGTTCAAATTGGACTTCAATTTATGGGTTTTTAAACATCTCAGTTTGTATGTTTAAAAGATCTCATTTGATAAAAAAATTTCATCATTTTCTTGGTTCAATAAAAATTCCAGATGAAATAAATGATGGAACCAAAAAAGGTTCCATCATTTTCTTCGCTCAATAAAAATTACAGATAAAAAAAAACGATGGAACCAAAAAAGGTTCCATCATTTTCTTCGTTCAA